>CM055829.1:3048238-3218090 GCA_029582265.1 Zoroaster sp. YZ-2022
CATGGCACCCTCCAAAGTTTAGGATTGAGTACGTGGTCAAATTTACAAACTAAAGTTCATGTCGAAAAACGCATCTCCTAGTGTTTTGACTTTTTCACCAGTGATTTCTGGCATTTTTTTATTTTATCTGAAAATTGCAGATTTCCTTGAAGAAAGAAAAAACAAATAAAGCAACAGGCAAGTCATCTTTATAACTAATGACATTTTAAAAAAAAGTAGATCTAATCCTGTGAGCTAGTATTACCTTCTTCATGTGTATTGAATCCATGATAATGTCTTCATCATTGGGCGGAGTTGGCGAGGGATAGTACGTCTCACGCACAAATGTCAGCTGTCCTTCAGAAATACTTTGCATTTCCGGAAAAACTGAGTCAAATTTAAATAGAAGGTACCACATTGGTTATTACCAGGGTACAATTTTACCAAGCTGATAAGCACACAAATTTGCTGCGCAAGGAAACGTTAAGCTTAGCAATAAACAGTTACCAGCCAAACTGTCACGTAATGTATGCTTCTGGCAGGTTCTCAGCAATACTTCCTGCTTAGCAGCTCTATGAAATTGGGTCCAGATTATCACATTAACAAATTATTATCTAAAAGCCTTACGTGGTGTTAAGCTAGTACACGTATCAACCAGCCTGAGAAATTATTTTTTTCCAAAGTGCTTTCTTCTTTAACCGTAACTCCCTAGGCCCATTTGCTTACACATAACCTGAATCCTGCCTAACTCCCTAGGCCCATTTGCTTACACATAACCTGAATCATTCCTAACTCCCTAGGCCCATTTGCTTACACATAACCTGAATCCTCCCTAACTCCCTAGGCCCATTTTCTTACACATAACCTGAATCCTCCAAAATCCTTCAGTAGTAAAGCAAGCACATGACATGTATGCACACATGTGTCTCTAATCTGCATGGAGCAATAAACAGTGTCCACTGACGCAAGCACTGACCTTGCAATCACTACAACAAACATGGATGTACATGTACCATGGAAAGGCAAGTGTGCCTGATAACCTCAATCCTCCAAAATCCTTCACTTTAGCAAAGAGGATTTTGGAAGATTTTGGAAGATTTGGGAAGGTTAGGGTTAATAGGTGAAAAAGGAACTATTATATCAAAACTTACAAAAAATTGTCATTGGAAACCTTTTGTAGAACATAAATATTTCACAGGTTAGTTTTTGATGGAAGCTAGATGGTTGAATTAAATGTACATAAAAATTAGAGGTTTAAAATTTGGGCAATCCTCTTAAATTATGCTGGTTGAAGAAAACAAATGTAAGTCAAATAAGCTGAATTGTTAATTCTCAAATTTTATACAAATGAAAATCTTTTTATAAGATTTGAGGCTTTGCATGGTGGAATATCGATATCGTTTCAGTTTGCGGTAACACCATGTGTTTATCTCAACTAACGTGAAGCTGAGGTACAGGTTCTGAAAAGAACCATATCGCACAACTCGTATCTCAAGGGAGAACCAATATCGGGCAACTCATTTTTCTCTACTGTCGCTAAGTGAGAAATATGGTTCAGGGAGAACCATGGGGACTTTCACGGGTTAATATGGTTCAGGGCGAACCATGGGGACTTCACGGGTTATTCTTCACAGGAAAATCTTTTTCTGTTATTCAAGCAAATTTGTCTGGTTCATTCCCAAACAGAATTAAAAGACAATTACAAATTTATTCAAATGTTGGACAGGAAAAATAAAATCCAATAATAATTAAAAGGATAATTACCAATGTCATCTTTTTCTTCATTCTTTTGAATGTGACTCTGAAATCTGTGAAAATTAAATAATGTAGTTAGTAGATGATAAAAAGATATGTTTGTCTGCTTTATAATATTTGCACATAATGAATGCTCACAAAAAAATAAGAAAATAAAGCATCCATTAGTGATTAAGCATGTTTCGCCAATGTTTTTCACTATTTTAACGGCAATTTTTGCTATTTTTAACAGAAATTTTAGTATTCATCGGAACATTGCTTATTAACTTAATTTACTTGAGGAAATGAATACAAATGCTGTAAAATGAATCATTTCTCAAAATAATCTTGAGAAGCATGGTTTTACAGTAAATACATGTATGTAGTATGTACTGAAATGAATTGATGGTGGGTCCCGTCATACATTAATTTTTTGCCACTTTTTTTTTACTGTTAAACCAAGCTTCTGACAACTATTTTCTGAAACAAGCCATCTTGAATTCAATCATGTAGTGGTATGGTAGATAGGGGTTCTTGGACAGTTTCCTTTTTGGGGCGTGGTTGATGTATAAAAAGGGGTGTGTGAGCCAGGTACCCTTTTTTGGGCGTGGTTGATGTAAAAATGTGGGTGTGAGAGAGGTTTTTTTTAATAAAAACTATTTTTTGAAAAATATGACTGGCGTGATAGGTTGATCGGTTGGGCGTGGTTGATAAAAAGAAAGAAAAAAAAACGAAAAAAAAACCGCACTTATAAAACTAAAAAAATAAAAAGATATTATGTGTGTTAATAGTAAAGATGACGACGAACTATAGATTAAAGAGCAAAGCTGAGCTAGAAGAGATTGTATTTGAAATAAATATTGAAATTGGCATTGCATCTGGTAAATATGGAAAACTAACCAAGGCTGATTATTTAATAGCGATAATAAAAGATGCAGAGAAATTAGTTGAAAAAAAGAAAAAAAAATTTCGTGCGAATGGCTTTTAAATGGTTCTCACGAAAAATGTTATAGACCAAGGACAGGTGGGGATGTATATTGCGCACTGCATCGATACCGTATTAGAGAAGGAAAATGCGCAACAGTGGCTTGTAAAAGGTGCAAGAAGGGTACAAAATCAAAAGGCGAAATATGTACTCGCTGCAGGTTTGTTTGTGTAAAAAATTTAGAGAAGCACGTTGAAGATAGAACTCGAAGAAAATATAATTTAGTGATGAAAGAGTTGTTAGAAAAGACAAGCGCTTGCGCGGCGTAGCGCTCGTTTATAAAAATAAAAAACGCACTTATAAAATTGAAAAAAATATATATATTATAGAGATTAATGTTAAAGAGGATGGAGAACAGAAGATATTTATCGAAATGGACATTGCGAGAATTGAAAGAATTTGTTAGAGATCATAAGCCGATTTTTTAGTGCAAGACAGTAGAACGAAAAAAATAAATAAACGATCTTATTACTTGGGTGTAAAACAATATTTACTCCGTCGTAAACCCAAGCCATTGTATAAATTAAATTTAGCGGAACTTAAAGAGTACGTAAGAATAAATAATATTGTTTTACCCGAACATTACCGCGGGGCCCGAGGACAGTTTATAAAAGAAGGGTATATCGTTGCTATTAAAAGGTTTTTGGGTTTAGAACCCGAGTTGAGATTTGACGAACCACCGATTGACGACGGTGAAAGATATTTACGCGAACGATGGATGATTGTACCGTATGGTCATAGCAAAGAAGAAGATTTAAACATATTTTGGGAAGCCGCAAAACCAAAGATTATAGAAAAGTTTGGTATAGACTTGCAAGATTTTACATCATTTAAGTTTATGATATATATACGTATACTTTTTTTTTTTAAGATAAAGGAGAGGGATATATGGATTGGACCGAGCCAAGATTTCATAATAACGGGCAAATTGTTTTATTTAATTTGAATGAAATAGAAATTGCACTCGAAACAGTTTTTTCACAAATTCAAGAGTCTTTAGAAAAGTGGACGCACAACGGTTCTGGATGGATCGTCCATCGTATCGTAAATATGAGTATTATTTACATGAGATATCAACCTTTTCATGGTGAATCTTATATCGAGTTATGCGACTACATAAAAAATAAAAAAGCATGCATCAACGTAAAAAATAAAGACGACGAATGTTTTCGATGGGCGCTTCGTAGCGCTCTTTTACCCGTTAAAATTCATCCAGAAAGAACGTCCGTTTATTCAAAGGAAGACGGTTTAAATTTTAACGGAATCGATTTTCCAACTCCTATCGATCAAATAAAAAAAGTAGAGAAACAAAACAAATTGGCAATAAATGTTTTTGGTTACGATTCAAATATGTTTGTAGTATACCAACTCAGCGAGCAACCTAAAACTATAGATCGTATAAATTTATTATTAATTCACGAAAAAGATGTATCGCACTACGTTTGGATAAAGAGTTTAAATCGTTTACTTTACGATCAAACAAAATACAAAGCTAAAAAACATTTTTGCGTGAGATGTTTACAGGGTTTTTCAACAGAAGCGTATCTTGAAGATCACGTAGAAATGTGTGAGGGAGGTAACGGTAGACCAACAGCGATTAAAATGCCAGAAAAAGGTAAAAACGACACGTTAAAGTTTACAAATTTTCGCAACAAGATTCGAGTTCCTTTCGTTATATACGCTGACTTTGAAAGTATAATTTGTAAGATGAACGATAATGCAACCAATACTAAAAAACTGCAAGAACATGTCGATTGTGGTTATTCATACGTCGTTGTTCGGTGTGATGGTGAAACTACACCTCCCGTTGTATATTTGGGGAAAGATGCCGCGAGTCATTTTTTTTTTGAATTGGAAAAAGAAGAAGAAAGAATCAACGAGATATTTGCAAAACCTAAAGAAATAATCATGACTGAAGAAGATGTAAAAGATTTTAAAAATGCAAAAAAGTGTTGGATTTGTATGCGTGAAGATTTTTACTCGTACGGTAAAAAATGTAATTGTTGGGTTTGCAAAAAAGAATGCGACGAAAAATTTAAAAAAGGCTACGAGAAAGTCAGAGATCATTGTCACATAACCGGAAAATATCGCGGCGCTGCACATAGAAAATGTAATTTACAATTAAAAATTGAATCTAATAAAACACATATTCCAGTCGTATTTCATAATTTGCGAGGATACAACTCTCATCTCATTATGCAAGTAGCGAGTCAAACAAAAAGAAAACTAACGTGTATTGCAAATAATAAGGAAAAGTATATTTCTTTTTCGATCGGGCAACTGCGATTTATCGACAGCTTGCAATTTTTACTTGCTTCGCTCGATAAACTCGTAAAATCAAACGATACTTTTTCAATCAGTAAAAAGTATGAATCAGATCCTAAGAAATTAAAGTTACTTTTAAAGAAAGGTATTTATCCTTACGAGTATATGAACTCTTTTGAACGGTTTAAAGAAAAAAAACTTCCTTCAATAGAAATTTTTTATAGTAGTTTAAACAACACTCGTATTACGAGAGAACAATACAACCATGCTCAACTCGTTTGGAAAACATTTGAATGTAAAACGATGAAAGATTATCACGATTTATACGTGCGTACTGATACTTCCTTATTAGCACACGTGTTTGAAAATTTTCGTTACACTTACATGAAACAGTACGAGTTAGATCCGGCTCATTATTATACGAGTCCAGGATTGAGCTGGGACGCTTTGTTTAAACATTCGAAACAAACTTTAGAATTGTTAACAGATTACAACATGCATTTATTTATAGAAAGAGGTTTGAGAGGAGGAACGTGTATGGTAAGCAAAAGATACGCGAAAGCAAACAATAAATACTTGGATAATTACGATTCATCAAAACCTAACAATTATATACAATATTAGACGCGAATAATTTATATGGGTATGCGATGAGTCAATATTTACCAACTGGAAAATTTAAATGGTTAACTAAAGATGAAATTGATAAACTAGATATAAAATCAATTTCATCAGAATCGAGCAAAGGTTACATTTTAGAAGTGGATTTAGAATATCCACAAAAATTACACGATTCTCACAACGCGTTTCCACTCGCGCCAGAGTCGTTAGTCATTCCAAAAGAATGGATGTCTGAATACCAACAAAAAATATTAGGTAAAAAACCCGCTCCAAACGTTACAAAATTAGTTCCCAATTTAAACGACAAATCAAAATACGTACTTCATTATCGCAATTTACAATTGTATTTACAACTCGGTATGAAACTGACTAAAATTTATCGAGTTTTAAAATTTAATCAATCTCCGTGGATGGAATCGTACATTAATTTAAACACGACTTTGAGAAAAAACGCAACGTCAGATTTTGAAAAAGATTTGTACAAACTCATGAATAATTCAGTTTTTGGAAAAACGATGGAAAATGTACGAAATCATTTTAACGTGAATTTGAAGCGATTAAACGATGAAAACGAAAAAAAGCAAATGCTTAAATTATTTGTGAAACCAAATTTTGCCGAGGCTAAAATGTTTGAAGATCACGATCTAGTGGCGATTCACATGCATAAAACAAAACTCGTACTCAACCACCCAGTATACGTCGGAATGAGCATACTTGAATTATCTAAAGCTTACATGTATGATTTTTATTTATTACACTCATTTAAAAAAGAAATACAACGAGAGGTGTAATCTACTTTACACAGATACAGATAGCTTATTACTCGAGATTCAAACAGAAGATGTTTATAAAGATATGGAAAAAGACAAAGATTTGTACGATTTTAGTAATTATATAAAACAATTTGTTTTTTATTCTGAAGAGAATAAAAAAGTCATCGGTAAAATGAAAGACGAGACTGCAGAACTTTAATCTCCGAAATTGTGGGTTTAAGACCAAAAATGTATTCGATACTTTTATCGAATAAAAAAGAAATAAGAAAAGCTAAGGGCGTTAAAAAACAAGTTTTAGAACAGAAAATTAAACACTCGCGATATAAACAAGTTTTATTAAAAAATTAAACATTACATCATAAAATGAATTTTATTAGACATGAAAACCATAGATTATATACAACGCGAGTAAATAAAACATCCTTATCTCCTTTAGACACAAAAAGATATATTTTATTTAATGGAATACATACTCTCGCTTACGGTCACTATAAGATTTCAGCTATTACATGAGTTATGATTTTTTAATCGGTGGATTTTCTGTATCTGGCGGAACAATTTGTAATTCTTCTCTTACAAAACTACGAGCGGGACCTGATTCTAAATAATACAAGATGGGTTGATTCGGAGCTTTCATCGTTTTACTTAAATTATAAATTGTTATACTCCATATAGGATCGGTGGCACGACGCCTCGTATCTTTTTCAGCTTCACGGGTGCGTATAAATATCGAACTAACGAGTTTAAAGGAAATCTTTTTTCATATTTCTTTTTTGTAGCAATAACTGGTGAGGCTGGATTTTGCTCGACAAGAGGTAATTTAATAGCATCTTTAGGTTTTAAATGTATAAGTCTGGTCGTTTCGTTATTTAATGCTTTTACAACCAACGGTAATCTTTTAACCCATTCTCTATTTCTTTCATCCGTCGTTATTTCTTGTGCATATTGATGAGAAAATAATCTTTCAGCTAAAGTTCTATTGAAACGCTCTACTATACCTTGCGCTCTATGATTCCCGGCTTCGCTTCTTTGTACGGTAACATTATGTTGACTCATGATTTTAGTAACGCTTGACATAAATTCTTTTCCTGGATCAACTTTTAAGCGTGCTGGCCAAGTTAGCGGACTCCGTTTATAATTTTTTTCAAATGCTAGACTGACTTGAGTTGCGGTTTTATCGATTAACGGTTCCGCTTCTTTATATCCGCTAGTTTCATCTACAACGGTTAACGCGTATTTGTACGTCTTTTTATTTTGACCGCGACCTACACTATCGTGAGGAAGAAATAATAAATCAGCTTGATGAACCTCATTTGGTTTTTCCAACATTGAATTTGAACTAGTCTGTCTTGGAATGTATTTAGGATAGGGTAAATAAATTTGCCACAACGCTTGCTTTTTTAACCACTGTCTAACTAATTTTTTATTCACTTTAGTTTCTTGAGTTAATTTATTAATCGCGTCAAGACCTTTCCAGTATCCTTTCGGACTATACATGTAATAGACGTTTTGTAGTTTTTGTTTTATTCGTTTATCCATTTTTTAATATTTATAAATATATTTTATTCTGTAGAATTCTTAGGCATAACAGAGGCGGGTAGAATTCCTTGTTTAACTAACCACGTTTGTGTCATTAAAGCCGCTGCTGCCGTAGTTGTGAGTTTTAAACTGTCCATTATATCAAACTTTCCTAAATCGGCTGGATTTATTTTAAATACTTTTTTACCAAGCATGCTGTACAAAATAATAAAAAGTGTTATGATAGAACTATGATAAGCTGAATCGACGATTCCTTTTGTATCCATATTTTATATTTAACAAGTATAAAATATTTTTTATTTATTTTAAATTTATTCCATTTCAAAAACATCAATTTCTTTCTGTATCACATTCACTGCTGGTTTTGCTGTCTTAGTTACTGGCGCAAGCTCTGTAGCTTTAGAGGTAGGTTTTTGTGGATTAGAGAACATGGTGTACAGAAAGCCTATTAAACCTACTCCTGCCACAATGTATAGCCAGTTTATTGAAGCTTCGCTTTTTTCTTCTTTTACATTTACACTCGACACGTTTTTAGGTACAGCTATATAACGTGTTTTGGTTGTATCTTTTTTAAATTCTTTTTTTTCTTTTTATTAAGTTCTGCAAGTTTTTTAGCAGCCGCGACTCTTTTTGGATTTTTTATTTTCTTAGTTGGTGTTTTCGTTACTACTGCTGGTGACTGCGACACATTCTGTTGCTCTGTTTTCGTTACTACTGTTGGTGACTGTGTTACATTTTGTTGCTCCATCTTTATTATCTAAACAATCTTTTTTTAAATATGTTTTACTGTAATTAATCCGATTGATAGCGGCGCTAACGAACTACCATACTTGAAGTATATGTCACATAATATGGGAGAAAGGAAACTCGAAATGAATGGGTCTTTTTCTAAATCTGAAATGAGTTGTCCTTTGTCATCAATTTCAAAATGATACCCATATAATTCAATATAGTTTAAACCCGATTCTAATGTTTTTACATAGGTAGATAAAATGGCACTACCTACTGAAGATATCATGTCGCGACTTAATTTTGCCTCGTATTGCGTGTAAAGCTTTTCATTTACTGACAAAGCTTCAATATCGCTAACAGCTTTTTTTTAATCTCCTCCTGCTACAACAGAGAGGAGTCGCTTGTCTCGCTGCTTTTGCTTCAGCAGCAAGCTGTCATCAGAATCAATCGATGAGGGTAATATCAATGACGGCTGCTTATCGGAGCTCTCTTCGTTTAAAGGTTTGTGAATTTCTTCCATTTATTATAAGTATTTATAGAAAAAAATTGTAAAATCTTGAGTAACAGAGAGTAACCAATAAGTAATGCTAAATAACTAATCAGTAACATAGAAAAGACGTTTGTTTCGCTGTTTTTGCTTAGCAGCCTTTCATCATCTGATGATGGGGGTAACATGAATTAATGACTCTTTGTTAATTTTGTGAACTTGTTCCATTTATTATAAGTATTTATTAATTTATTTAAGTAATTGCTAAGTAACTACTCAGTAACTACTAAGTAACTGCCAAGTAACGACCAAGTAACTGCCAAGTAATTGCTAAGTAACTGCCAAGTAACTACTAAGTAACTGCCAAGTAATTGCTAAGTAACTGCCAAGTAACTACTCAGTAACTGCCAAGTAACTACTCAGTAACTGCTAAGTAACTACTAATAACTGCCAAGTAACTACTCAGTAACTGCCAAGTAACTACTCAGTAATTGCCAAGTAATTTAGTTTAGAATCGCATAATCGGTAGGTTGATCTGTTTTTAATATCAACTTGCAATGTTTGACTTGTTTTAATTTTTCATGCATTTCTGATCTCAATTCTTTCGTCGAAATGACGTCATTTTCTCGAAGACAATTTTCAAATGAGTCTCTATCTTTACAATAAAATAAACATACCCACTTTAGTTGCTCTCTAAAATCTTTTAATACACTATTATATTTTTGAGAAATAATCCAACAGCTGTGATTAACGTGTCTACCGCTAAAAGCCAAGTACACTAGCGCGTTTTGCTCTAGCTGATCGTTAGAAAATGTTTTATATCGCAATTCTTTACTCGCGCTACAATCATCAACGATAAACAGCGTTTCATTTCCTTGGAATACGTCGCTATAAATTGTTATCGCTTTGTTTAACGTACAACTTTTTAAATCGTCAACCAGTACTCGCTTATCACTCCAAATCCATTTTCTATTTTGATAAGTGTCATTGTTAGCGACAGTAGGGCATAATATAATAATAGTTTCAAAATATTTAAAATATTCTTTTTCTAACAAATTTAAAACATATTCAGTTTTTCCACATCCAGTTTGTCCACAAATGAGCCCAACGTGTGGATACAAAGGTAACATTTTAATATTAGTCAAGAAGTTTAACATTAGATAAATTTAAAGCTTTCTGTATACGTATAGCGTGTTCTTTGTTTGAATCTCCAAAATATTTTTGAATTTCTTCCCAATGTTGATTAGGAACGTAAAGTTGATTAGGAACGCCTTCAATCGTAATTGAAACTTTATCGATTTTTGGATTATACAACTTGTTTGTTTCCATCACATCGGGTTCTTTGAATAAAAACAATATGCCTTTTATACTTTTTGCGGGTGTATTTAGATTTATATTCCACGTTCTATTGCGTTTGTTTAATGGGGTTATACTTTGTCTTAAAACTCTATCAAATAATATCGTCAATTTGTCGCGATATTGATTTTTTATCGTCATCGCAAGATTTGGCAGATGAACGACTTCATATTCTAAAGAAATCCCACTTATGGTATATTTAGCATTATCGTCAGTGCTTTTAATTACATTAGAAAACTTATTAAACCCGAGTTCATAAGTTAATCGATCTCCGATCCCAGATTGATAATAAGGTTGATGATCGGTCAACAATTCAAAATCGAGCGGAATGTGATATCTATTTTTTTAAGTATCTGCGATAGCTTTATCTTTTCCTCCGTTGCCTGCGGGAACCGCATCGCTAGCATCTACTCTTAATTTAGTGACGTTAGCATCTTCGATTCCTTGGTACGCTATATTTTCGCGTTGATCTTTCGTTAACCATTCATCTTTATAACAATTGAACACATCCGCATCGTCTAAAGAAAATATTTCATTTCCTTCCATTTTAATGGTTATATTTTTTACGATAGCTCTACCAATGTTGTGTACGATCGTTCTCGTATCATCGTCAGACTAAAGAACAATGTTGAAGGCTAATCTAACCGTTCCCGGAACGATGACGTCATTTTCCCCTAAATTTGGAAAACGAACCGTCAACAATTGATTTTCGGTAATGGTGCTCGGATTGTTTGTAATGACAACTTTTTGACGCAATCCTTTTAATCCTAAAGGTTCTCTTAATTTTCTGTATGGATTTAGTTTATCTCCGTACGTATTAATCATATTTTTATAGTATAAAAATATATATTTTTTTTTTTAAATGTTAAGTAAAATGGTGTCTATAGCGATGATGATAGGAGGCGCAGTCACCAATGCGTTAGCTTTTACAGGATCAATTGTTTTATTTTCTAGTTTTAATAAAGGCGACGCTGAAGAAGAACGTAAAAGACACGATTTAGCGCTAGAACAACTTACAAAAGCTAGAGATGAGTTCTCGAGACAACGAACTAAATATCTCGATTATTTAAACGAAAGATTACAAAAAGAATCAAACGCTAAAAAAACGTTTAATAACATTGACGATGCGATGAATGAATATTATAACGTTACGCATGAACAATTTGATTTACCTATGAATTTACGCAACGAGCCTAAACTAGAAGATTTTTAAACTCGTGAAATACTATTCATTTTTATTGGTATGAGTATAGTAGGTTACGTGAATTATAAATTATTCAAAAAAGATAAAAAGTAATTGTAAAATGGCAGAAGGAGGACCCGAACTTATCGAGATGGATCCGTATTTTATGTCTATAGAAGAAGACGAAGAACAAGAAGAAAACCAGCAAGAACAAGAGCAGCTTCTTGATCAATATTTTGATAATATGTATTTTGACGATAAAGTTGAATTACAACAAAGGTTAAATAGATTAGTAGAAAAAGAAGACGTAGCTAATACAGCGCATACATTACCATCGCATTACATCGAAAGGTTTTATGAATTTGTAAAAAAAACATGGTTGGGAATTAAATAGACTACCCCAAACCGAACAATTTCACGTACTTGACGACGGTATTTATTTTATAGACGTCAAGTTAACGCTCGATAAGAAAAACAGAACTTTTGCAGCGATAAATACAATAGCCAGTAGAGCAAGAACGGCTGGCTATAGCCAGACTAGATTCATGTAAAAGAGTGGATACAAAAAACATTAAAAAATCTAGCGGGTGTATTATCAAAACTCGGAGAAAAAGCTTCAGCCGCTTTACCGGGTATTATCGGTACAGTTATAAGTTGGTTATTTACTACCATTTCAAAAGTAGTTACATGGACGGCTGAACACGTGCGGCTAGCCTTGACGGGGGTTGGAGTTTTAATTTTATCTACTATAAAACGTTAGCGGCTAAGCCAACCTTTCATAAATAATTAAACCTAACCCACCTAAAATCGCAAAACCCAAAATTAAAGCATTTTTTTCTTCTTGGTGGGAAGGCGTAGCCGCTAAGGCTACCCTAGGAGGAGTATCGTTCGATTCTTGCACAACATGTTTACTTTCTAGCGGTTGTGGTTCTGGCGTTAGCGTAGGAAAAGGAATGGATTCTGAATTTACATCTTGATTCAAACCTAACGATAAATCAGACGTTGCTATTAAAATATTATTGTTGTATCCTTCGTACGTACCTATACGCATATTCATATCACTCGGTATCATGTATAATAAATCTCCGACGATAAAATTTAATTGCGTTTTAGTATCTGATAAAGATTTTTGATATCGTTGAATAGAATCTTGTAAATTAACCGGAGAATCGATAGAAGCATTGACTATATTTATAAATTCTCTTTTTGCATCTAAACCGGTACCCAACGTCAAAATTCCACTTTTAGCTTGTACTTGAGCTCCTAAAATCGCGTAAACGTACGTTCTTATAGAATCGTTGATTCGTTCTATACCGATATCCGTAAAACCTTGAGCTAATTTAGACTCGAGTATGTATTTTACCCAACCCCGTTCAGCTTCTAAAGATTGTTCGATATAATCGATTGTAATATGATCTATGTAAGGATCAAAAGTTTGATCAGGAAAATCTTAAATTTCTTGGGAAAATTTCATAATCGTTATATTTGGGTTATACACACCACCAACAAAACGAGTATCAACAAACTTTTTACCCGGTACGGGAGTCCACACACCAGTTTTTTCATATTCATAAGCTGTACCTAAACCTCCACAGTTTTTATCTATTTGTTGTCGCCATTGAGTATCTGGCGATGCGTGAAATTCTCTCCATAGATTAGAATAGGCGTTAATATCTATATTATTTTCAAACGCGCTCCAAATTGGATTCAAAGGTTCAGCACAACTCATTTCTTTTAATATTCGTCTAATTTGATAATAAACGTGAAACCTAAAAAACTACGAATCATCATATTCGAATGGTATAAATGTTTATAACTCACGCCGCAACCCGTCGTACTACACCACGTTGCAAAATTTATTTGATTTTGATAAAACGTTTTAGGATAATATCTCCATCGACGCACATCTAAAAAATTATTAACGCGTGGCAACTTGTACTTGCTAAAAGGATTAGATAGTTCTACGTTAAAAAATTCGTTTTCTTTGACGTAAATATTTAAACTCGTTAAATCTCTAGCGGTAAAAATTTGCGTGTGAGTAAAATTTCCAGATTGCGGATACCGTTTCGATAAATTACTCTGAAACGCTAATGGAAATGACATTTTATAATTATAAAATATAATTATTATATAGAACAAATTAAAATTATTTTATATAATAAATATGCATCATACGGCTGAAATTAAGAATATAGATAATGCAATCTCATTAGACAAAACCATCGATAATAAAAAAGGTAATCTTACGATATCTTTAACGAGCATTTACCTTTGGGTCGGATACCACAACATCCGTAAAAGAGAAAAAACATGGCGATGGAAAAGCTGGTTAAAGGAAAGAAATGAACAAAGCGAAGAACAAGAGGTCGAAATAATCGAACCTGGACTTTATAACCTTGACGAAATTATAAACATTATCTTAAAAAACACACCTTGGCTCAAGTTTGAACTCGATGAAAAAATCGGTAAATCTTTTTTGACAATTACTCATGAAAGACGAAGAATTAAATCTTCATCGGGATTAGCTAATTTACTCGGATATAATAATGAATTTCTAGGTCATGGAGAGCATATAGGAAGAAGACTCGATATGCAACCTTTTAAAATGTTATACATTCATTGCGATCAAATATCTACCACCGAAAATGTTTGTGATGGTAAACCTTGTACTATTTTAAATGTTTTACCGATACAAGATACATCGTTGGGAAACAGTATGTGGATGGAATTTGAAAATCCGCTGCGAAAAAATCTTAAAACTGATACGTTTAACGAATCGAGTTTTAAAATTAAAGATCCATTAGGTAGAGAAATCAATAATCACGGTTTGCCAATTTTTTTAACCTTTGAAATGAAATAAATTTTATAGAATTAATTTTATTATCTTTTACTATTATTAAAAAATTAAGATGGCGAGTATTTATCGTCCTTCCCGTCGTAACTTTCCCGGCATTAATAGAGATGGTAGAAATTTACAAACAATCTCCCACCATAGTGAAATTTATGAACATCATGGCTATATCGATAGTGATGATGTACTACAAATAATACCTTTAATCGAAAAATTTAGCGTTATACTTGGATGGCACGGTGCGTTTAAACTACCCTTTTTTATGTTTAACGACGCACCAACATACTGTTCAATTTTTACTCAATTTTTTAAAACTGATGCTATTTTTTCACATTCAACAACGCGTGATTATGGTGCAAACGTATATTATATTCCTTCTCCAGAACGAGATAAAAGATTTGTTTTTAATGACGATTCACAACATTTAAAATACGAAATGTGCTTTAAAATACAAAATATTAAAAAAGTATTTGTAGAAGCGAGCTTTTTGGTGCTTTAAACGCTAAAATCTGTTAAATATTAAAATTAAAAGTTTACCCTTAAATTTAATTTAATTTTATTATCTTTTATTATTATTAAAAATGAAGATGGCGAGTATTTATGGTCCTAGTCGTAAAAGCAGTGTCGTTAGTGATAGAACCACTAACAAAAACGTTTTTGAAAAAAGTGGATATATCGATAGTGATGATGTACTACAAAATATAACGTTGTATAAATTAGGCAATGTTTTTTCCATTCAGTGGAATGGATCACCCAACATTGGTATACCAAGATTTGCCATCTTTGAACCCATAACAAACTGTACAACTTATGCTAAAATAATATATAACGATTAATCTTTTTATTCTAATGTTATGAAACAAGAAGTAGATCCACTTCGTACCGGTATACCTGATTTTTTTTTAGTTTAATGTTAGATCGAAAGATTAGTTTTAATGATAATGAAGCAAAGCATTTAGAATGTGGAATTTGCTTTAAAATAGAAAATAGCGACTATAACAGAAAAAACAAATTACAAGCTACTTTTTTTGGCTCTATAGAAACTGGAATCTGTTACGATATAAAAGTAAATACGTTCCCATTAAATTAAAATAAAAAATATAATCTATTATTAATAATAGAAAACAATGAGTGTAGTTACCGAATCAACAAATGTTTATCCAAATATAAAAAGTGAGATGACAAATCTTAATAAAGAGAGCGAAAACGTCAACGTATTTCGTTTGCAAAAAATAGATAGCATTCAAAAAGAAATTTTAAAAGAAAAAAACGATCGCGAGAAAACATATAAAAAATATAATAAAATCATCAACACTTGTAGTATCGTAGAAACAATGGCTGAATTGGGCTGTATGGGAGCAGGAGCTATTGGAATCGCTAGTATCGCTACTGTTATAGTAGCACCCGTAGGATTTGCTTTAGAAGTATTAGCTTTAGGGCTTAGCGGTGTAGCCTTTGCTCTTAGATGCATTAAATATAAATTATCTAAAAAAACAAAAAAACATAACGAAATTACAATTTTAGCAGCGTCTAAACTCAATACCATCAATAGCCACGTTTCAAAAGCCATCGGAGACGGTGTTATATCGCAAGAAGAATTTTTACTCATCTGCGAAGAACAAAATAAATATTCTCAAATGAAAGAAAATATTCGTACTAAAGACGTCGATCTAAAGACGTCGATACCGTACCTGCTAAAACAGAGGTCGAAGCCGTCAATCTAGATAAACAAAAAAAAGCTATTATAGAAAAAATTATGAATTTAAAGTAAATTTTTCTATAAATAAATCTTATTATAATAATCAACCCGCTTCGCAAATAGCGGAGCAGGTAAGCGATAGACCTCCCCCGTATAATTATAATTTTTAGCCTTAGCGGCTACGCTAATTTTTAATATATAAACGTGTACTTTTTTCCTAACAACTCGTTCATCACTAAATTATAATTTCTTCTCGCTTTCCCTTCAACGCGGTTGAAATTTAATTCTAATACATTACAGCATTTCCTACATAAATTAGCTTTTGATTTTGTTCCAATTTTACATATTCGACACGGAACGGGTATACTTTTTCCGTGTCTTACGTGCCACTGATGTTGCTGGCAAAAAATGTCGCCGGGTGCGCTCGGTCTACTACACTTTTCCGTTTTCCCAACTAAAAGCCATTCGCACGGAATATTTCTTTCAAATACAATCTCTTCTAGCTCAGCTTTGCTCTTTAATCTATAGTTCGTCGTCATCTTTACTATTAACACACATAATATCTTTTAATTTTTTCAGTTTTATAAGTGCGTTTTTTTTTAAGTTTTTTTATATTATTATCAACCATGCCCAACCGATCAACCTATCACGCCAGTCATATTTTTCAAAAAATAGTTTTTATAAAAAAAAAAACTCTCTCACACCCACATTTTTACATCAACCACGCCCAAAAAAGGGTACCTGGCTCACACACCCCTTTTTATACATCAACCACGCCCAAAAAAAGGAAACTGTCCCAGAACCCCTATCTACCATACTACTCAGGTCCATCCCAATTATATTCAGCATACTAAATGGGTGGATTTTGGTAAGCTTGGGCAATATCGATTTTTTCATCCATGATATATCGTCAAATATATATATCGTGATTTTTCGATAGTATCGCAATTATTTTTTGTTCATTCACCTACATATGTATAATTGCTTCCGAGCTGATAACTATGTATTACTCCAAGTGTCACAATAAATCACCAGTGCTTAGCTGAGAGATACATGAAATAATTGTGCCATCCGTGCGTGCACCATGGACATTAGCAAATTCGTGGGCCAGCTCCTTTGTGATGCAACATCTCACTGAAGTAGTTCACTTTTGTTTCTCACTTCAGAAAGTTGAAAAGACTGGTCTAATTTTGTTTCCATGGAATTTCTGATTTGACTCACAATCGCAATTTTTGTTTCTTAATCACGATATATTTTTTAATCCCGATATATTTTTTCATCACGATATATTTTGCTTCATCATGATTTGCCGATATCTCAATAACTTGAAAAGTTCTCGATATTGTAATCTAATTGACCTTATGCGTTGACGTCATCACGCCGCCATCTTAGAGGTAAAACGATGATGAAACAATGGAAAACGCATATCTATACACGCGCGGCGCACAGATTGGGCCTATGAGCAACCTTCTTTTGACCTCTAGCCGAGGGCGCCCTACTCAAATGACGTCATGTGCATAAGGTCTATAAAGAAAGTTATCGCAATATTCGATATTATCATGCTATCGCCCAAACTTAAGGGGAGGGGGAGCACACAGCAAAAAAAACAAAAAAACAAACAAAAAACAAAAAACAAAGGAGGGGAGGGGCACTCTGTCAAAAACAGGGCACACACACAAAAAACGTATAAATTTATAATATGCACGACAATAAAAAAAAAGTGGAACATGGCCCTCTTTTCTCCTGCCCTGAATCTGCAAAAGTTTTGAGATCTTTTCCAAATTTTATACCATTTTATTTAAAAAATGTAAAAAAAAGTTTTATTTTTCAAGATTAATAACAATTTTACAACCATCTGGAATAAGATGAAGCATGAATTGGTTCAACTATTTTAATTTTTTTGAGGGGTACATTTTCTGTGCCCCCATTAAAGTTTTCCAATTTGGGGTCGAGTCATGGTTATTATACCAACACTTTTTTGATGACCACAATTCTGTGCATCTGAAAAAAGTCGCTCAAGACGTCCACGGGTATGATTCATCATTTTACAAGAGAATCCTTCACTGAAACAAACTGAAACACCACTTCTAAGTTTTAATTTCATTTGTTAAGTTTCTGTCCAAGCGATTATACCTGAGGTGCATCATTTAGAGTAAAATAGGGATACCACGTATTGCACGACTCCGTTGGGAGGGTTGGTGGGGTTGGTAACTCCCGGACTGCAATGGAGTCTTGTAACATGTAACTGTGTTAGTATTACTAACACTGTGTTGTGTTACTAACAGTAACACTACTTACTGGGCTAACACGTTAGTTTGAAACTAAGTTTCCACTTGACTTTGCGTTCTGACAGCTGCTTAGTGCTTTACATATTTTCTTGTAAATGAAAAGACCAACGACACATTGACATTACTACAAAGTACAAATGAAGTTTTTGTACCTCACTACGTGCGTGTCACAATGCAATGTTGTCCAAACTTTTCTTTTGCATGCACGGACGCGGACACGGCCGGCTCACTCTAGTCCTAGACTTCATGAGAATGATTTCGTGTTGCTAACTCATTTGGTGTCAGACTACCCAAATATAAAACGTCCTTGTTCGAAAGGGGGCGGCAAACTCGTCAGAATGTGGGTTCGAATCCCAACCGCAACCAAGGTGCTTGTGTCCTTGAGCAAGACACTTTACCATAATTGCTTCTCTCCACCCAGGGGTAAATGGGTACCTGTGAGGGCAGAGTTGGTTGTTGTATTTGATTAGCCCCCATATGTGCTCAGTAATGGCAACAATTGAGCTGTATACTCCCCAGGGAGCTGAGATGGTTTCAGGAATGATTTATGAGCCTGATGAGCAGGGGTAATAATATAATGCGCCTTGAGCACTAGTTTGGTGGATACGTGCGCTATATAAGTCCACATTATTATTATCATTATTATTATAAATAATTAAATTTAGTTTCATTTGTTTATGACTTTTGGTTTTCAATTATTTTTCTCCTAGCAATGTTGTCTATTTGCTCGTCACCGGCATAATTTAGCATTTATGGGGATCTGTTTTCATTGCTTTTGAGTATTTGTGCGAAAAATGCAGCGGACGACATGTAAAGGGCTGGCCTACAGCCAACGACAGTGAGTCGCGTTTAGTGTATTTTGCCTATGATGTCCGTATGCGCGCAATTTCTAACTATATGAATATAACTATAGTTTAGGCATGGAGGGTTTAGGCAAGTAATTTCATGTAACCATTCCTATCACTGACGATGGTGGCTAAGCGCTGCAGGCCTGTGACAGATTCCACGTATATTAAAGAATGTTTATTTGGCCAAAAAAGTCTCCAGTTTCTGGTCATAGGTCGGCTTCAAAATCAATGCGGTGTGACGCGTTTTTCCCCTTACAACCTTTTTTGTCAGCCAGTGAAATACGGGATCCACATGTATAGGGCCTACGCAGTATAATTATTGGAACCAGGACAATTCCCCCACACAAAATCTAACAGAGGCCTCACAAATCGGGAAACGTTCATACTCCTATGTGAAAAAGTCGTTTAAAACACAGCACGGCAGAATTCCAATCGATCCAGCAATTTTGGCTGCAAGTAGACTGGGGAAAAAAAACAATGCCTACGCGCGGGTCTGAGGTGACAAGCGCAGAGACCAGAAACCGGAGACTTTTCCCCTGTATATTTGTTTTGAAGCTCACCCAGGTGCCGACTCCGTCGGTGCATCAAAATGATCCATAATCTTCACCAGTGTTGGTAGTTGCATACCAGGGTGGTAGTGGATCTCCTATACGTCAAAGTACAATGCATGTGAATCAATTGTTGATCAAAGAAAAATACGACATACGCGTATCTCCACCCCAATGTACATTTTATTGGAATTCCACACGAAAAATTAAGCCAGATCACCAAATTAATGAGTCAGACATCCCCATGTTTGTTAATCAGCCTAACTGTTGTATATAATATTCATAATACACTATAGCTACGGATGAGAATAGGCCCAGACTCCGCTCCTCATCGGATACTACAAGGCTCTCGGTTCCGCGCTCCACGAAGAGAGCTGGCGATCATTCATTCGTTGTTGCTGCTCCACGGCTATGGAATTACTTGCCAATGCAGTTGAGGGAGGCGATGTCTGTGCCTGTTTTCAAACGTCTTTTGAAAACACATTTGTATAAATGTTAGATGTTTTGTTGTTTACTTGTCTTGCTTACATTTTTTGCTTGTAATTTTGTAAGGCGCTGTGCTCTTTGAAGAGCGCCATATAAGTGTTGATTAATAATAATAATAATAATAATAGCTGTATTCTACAAGAGCGCATGACGTAATCATACTCTTTCAACTGGACAAGGTATCTCAGTATCAATATCTTGGGATTCTTAGGGGGAAGGCAATCTTAGGCGGGGAAGGCAATCTTAGGCGGGGACAGCAATCAGTTAATAAGGTAGGATATTTGAATACAACAGCCGTCAAAACTGACCTCGAGACACTAGAAGAGGGCGGTATTCCAACAAGAGGAAAAATAGATAGGCCTGTATCGCAATTTGAACACTTCTTATAAAGTCCCTTTATACACAATGAGAGGACTCTATTATTTAGTTTTAATTGTAGGCGCCCTCTATTGACGCTCTCTGTTTTGTGACAGACACACTGTTCTGTTTGTCAACTTTTATTTGTTTTATAATAGATATAATTAACTAAGTAAGGCCTGTTGTTATAAATCCAAGTATTTATTTGCATATCTCATTAGTTTGTAAATGGTACAACAATACAGCTTTTGCGCGCAACAATTTGACAGAGGGCGCTCTTTTTGTAAAGAAGTGATGTCATTATCTACCTTTTGATGTTTGGATGTTCCATATGGTATCGGGTGAGTTCGTCTAGTCTTGGTGAAAACAATGATGCCATCGTTGTTAGGCGACATCTTAGCGGTATATGACGACTCATGGTGTCCCTCGTGACCTGTTTCGTTGCAGTCATAGCTCCACCCACTCGTTTTAATCTGTAACATTTTTGGCGGGAACGGCAATAAAAATGTTTTATATACGATTTGAATGACTAGAATTTAAAAAAGTCGGCCTAACGGTAAAGACTGAGAGAGTGATTGAGAACTTTCACAAACAAACCTGAAATGCTTTAAACTAGCTTTCGCATAGGGGTGGGCTATCTTTCCCATAGCTGCATTTTTGATCCACCTCGGTTATGCCTACCTTTCCCCCAGGGGGATGTTGCAGATTAGCAGCCAACAGGCTCGCCATACCCTTCTTGGTTGCTACCACGTGTTCGTTTTCATCACGTGGGTAGTACACCTGACCGATGGCTCCATTTTCACTGACGTCAAATGAAAACCTATATCGACAAGAGATTGAATGAAAGTGGGTACGTCAGACGACATGTGATGGCATTTAATCGGATCAAATGTTTGCCACAATGACGGCTGCTGGCAAACAGAAAAAGATCGGATAGAATCATAGGGAAATTAATCTACGGTTCTTAACTATATATATTTATATTTATATTTATATTGAGAAAATTGGGAGAACGCCATATTTAGGGTTAAGTATAGCACAATTGTAGAGCTCCAGCACGTCAACCCAGAGGTCGCAGATCCGCTCTACTCAATTTTTCTTTGTTCATTCCAAACAAACTATATGGTTTTGACATGGTTTATCTTGGTTTGACGTGGTATAATTCGGTTCAGTTCAGGTCTCCTTTTTGGTTAAGTAAGATAAGGTTTTGGTTGACAAGCATAGGTCTGATTTTCTACTTTTGGTAGGCCTGGTGGCATACGTGGTACCAATGATAATCAATCTTAAAATGGTAAACTTACCATTCATCAAAATTGTTCTCCTCGCTCAAAAGAACTGATAGGAAAGGAAAGAAAAGTAGCCTATTTAAAGTGAGGTTCTAAATAAATATTAATAATTGACATTTCCCCCATTTTGAAAGAGCTTGTCCATAAGAAACCTAAACATATATATATATATATATATATATATATATATCTATATATATATATATATATTATATATATATATATATATATATTATATATATATATATATATATATTATATATATATATATATATATATATATATATATATATATATATTATATATATATATATTATACATATATATTATATATATATATATATAGATTGGTGAAATTCTTGCGTCGGGAGATAAACAATTGATTTAATTTTGCCCTACACCGACGTGTGTATAGCACTGCATGCTCAGTGCTCTCCGAGTGTCTGTATATATATATACAGACATATACAGGTTTTCATTTGGCTGATGCCGGACTCGAACCCGCGACCTCTCGAATACCAGACGAGCGCTCTACCAACTGAGCTAACCAGCCCCTATGTTGGTGGGCGGTCGACTTATGCCAATTATCTACTGCTCTATGGGTCCAGGTCAGAGGCCAAACCATATCTGCCGAGTAGCCAGGCATCAAGCCCCAGTCAGATGCAAACAACCCGGGTAACGGCAGCAGCGGGGATCACACAAACGGGACACAAGCCTTTTATGTGGTTGTACACAAAGTAGATTTATATGGAACACATAAACATCCTGGTTTATTGTCCTATGGTGTAAAGATATATTCAAAATATACCCTATGCTAGCCTTGACCAAGCAAGATTGTTGCGACAGTCATTGTATGTACTAAATTGCGTGTATACTGATTTTGGCCGACAGTCAAGTTAAATGAAAAGAAACATTTAACCAATCACAGCTTTACTTAATTGGTAAATCCAAGGTACCTGGTATAACAGCGCGGAATTTATGAGCAATGGTCCCCAGACTAATCCCAGTTGGCGTTTTTGTTTGTTTTTTTGTTAGGTGTTCGAGCCACAGCGCGAACACCTCTTGATATTGTTCGGTTTTTTTTATTTTTATTTTTTTTTAAACTTTTTCTTCTCCGTCTTCTTGTTTTCGGTGAATATCCAGAGCAAAAATCATAGTTGTAGAGTTCACAGAACCTTAAAACTTCACACATAGTTAGACCTTACATGTAGTTGTATCTTAAGTTGTGACGTCATAGTGACGTCATCAAATATCGATTTACACTCAATCAAAGTTTAATATTTCAAAAAATTATATCTCATGAACCACAAAAGATATTTTCACAATATTTACACCATGTTATAGATCTTGAATTATGTGATTTTTCGTACACAGACGTGACCCCAATCTGACCTTACTTCCTGTCCAAACCGGAAGTCAAAGTTTAATATTAACAAAAATCGTATCTCAACAACTACAAGAGGTAAATTGACATTTTTTGCACCATTGTATAGATTGTTAATTGTCGAAAAAATATTACACAAAGGTGACCCCAATTTGACCTTACTTCCTGTCCAAACCTGAAGTCAAAGTTTATTATTTAAAAAAAATCATATCTCAACAACCACAAGAGGTAAATTCACAGTTTTTTGCACCAATGTACAGATTGTTAATAATTGTCGAAAAATATTTACACAAAGGTGACCCCAATTTGACCTTACTTCCTGTCCCAACCGGAAGTCAAAGTTTAATATTGAAAACAAATCATATCTCAACAACCACAAGAGGTAAATTCACAGTTTTTTGCACCAATGTACAGATTGTTAATTTTCAATAATATTTACAAAAACATGACCCCAATTTGACCTTTACTTCCTGTCCAAAGCGGAAGTCAAAGTTTAATATTTAAAAAATCATATCTCAACAACCACAAGGGGTAAATTCACAATATTTCCACCATTGTTTAGATTGTTAATTGTCAATAAATATTTACACAAAGTTGACCCCAATTTGACCTTTACTTCCTGTCCAAACCTGAAGTCAAAGTTTAATATTAAAAAAATATTTTCAAAATCGTACATTACTAGCGAGGACGACGGTTTCGTCAAAATCACAATTCGTATCTGGAACTACATGAAAACGGGTTGTAAAAACTCGCCAAAGAAATAAATGCCTTCTCTCAAAGAATTTCGGTACCAAAATTGACCCTTATGTAGCAGAACAGTTGTTTTTCACATTTGAACTGTTTTTTCAAGAATAAATAATGTGATTAAGTTCAAATCATTGAAATGGACTTCAAACAAATCATCGTTGGTAACCACATCATATTTTACAGGGTACTCTTTAATATGAAAACAAATAATAATGCAAAGTTTCTTTAAGAAACATTCTGACGTCATCATCACTGCCCTGACAAAACTCGAACACCTATGTGTTTGTAATATCACAAACACTTCCATCAATTTTTTTTATTTTTTTACTATGCAGCGGATACAATATTGCTTGCAAATGGCTAGTCCACTGATAAATCACGTCACGCACGTAGGTCAAGTAACGTAGCTCAAGGGATTTTTTCCAAAGATGTTACAATCAAACTAGCATGTTATAGATATTTGTTTTCGTTTTCGAGTTCCAATTGTTACAATAATGTTTAGATATAACAGAGTAACAGCATTTAAAGTTAGCAGCAGCATAGCCAGGACATTTTCAGTGGGGGCACAGGGGGCATTGCTTTTCAGTGGGGGGGGGGGGCACGGGTATGGGTTTTTTCCTGTTTTGGGGGGCACTATGAGGATTTTTCATGGGGGCGGGGCCCCTGGGGGCACTGGAAATTTGTGGTGGGCACGTTACCCCCAGCCCCCCCCCCTCCCCCCCCCCCCCGTGGCTACGCTGCTGAAAGTTAGACCTCCGTACGCGTTGTGCGTGTAAGTTATGACACACGTACACCCGCTTATGTGAAGTGAGACTAGATAATGTAACGACCGACCAGTGCGCTCTTCCCGGCCGGATATTAGGCACACACATACACTGTATGTACTGCGAGATCAACACCGGAGTCGGGTACGCGGGTTGTGAATTGTGACCTCGTACATGTTCGAAGTCAAACAACCCTATGGGAGACGAATATTCAGTGTGTGAATGTTCACCGTTCATGTAGGCCTACATGTAGGCCTATATGTGCTTTACAATTTGCATGTACATTCTACTTTTTTCGGCCGCCGGTGTTGGAGAACAAGTACAATTTGCCTATCGGGTTGCAGAAAAGCAGAAAAGTACTTTACCCAAACGTTCGTTATGTTTTCCGCCTAGCCAAAAAGCAGAATAGCAGAAAAAATGATTTTAGAAAGCAGAAAAGAAGATGTCCACTTTTCGACCTCTATATCCGACTGAGCTTCAGAAAAACATTTTGTGGATTAAGCCCACGTGACCCGCTCTGGCAAAACCCGAAACTTCTCGGCATTTACCATAATGTGTAACAGCCATGAAAAGGTACTAAACTGACCCCAGGGACCAGTTTGAGATTTTCATGTCACCATAATTTATAGAGTTTGAGCATTTTCTCTAGATTTTGATGGAAAAAGAAAACTCCCAAAACGTTGTTGGGAACATTATTAATTTCCATGATAAATTTGGGAGGTCATTCCGAAAAGATGGGTCCAAGTTTAGGGTTTTGCCAGAGCCAGTCAAAAATATTACTTCAATGTAGACTATTTATTTCCTTTCTAATTGATATAGGCCTATAATCATTTCAAAATAAAGAAATCAAAGATTGCCGATAAAATAACGAAAAACACGGGCTTGGCCTATACATCTTTAAGGCAAAATACTATTTTATAAAGCATATCTGACTGAGCTTCAGAAAAAACATTTTGTGGAATATATTACTTCAATATATTTATTTCCTTTCTAAAAGATATAATCATTTCAAAATAAAGAAATCAAAGATTGCCGATAAAATAACGAAAAACACGGGCTAGGCCTATACATCTTTAAGGCAAAATACGCCAACAGTAATAAGGAAATAACATCTTCCAGAAGCTTACTTAGTCTGAAGACGCTGACTGTTATAATTTTTTCTTCAGGATCTCATGTTAAAGACATACAATTAAAATAAACTGAACAAATTATTATCTAAAAGCATAAATTGTTTCAAACAGTCTGAGAAGTTATTCTGTCTGAAATGTTTTCAGTATTCGAGAAAACATCAATACAAAATAATTCAAATCTGAAATGGGTCACAGACGTGATTCATTTCCACATTATAATGAATAGAAATAATCTGAAAGCATGTTTACTATTTTCTCTAATTTCCCAAGGTCGTTAATACGGCAACGTTTTGTGAGTAGAATCGCTGTGGTATAAACATGCACGATTACACGTGAAAGGATGAATTCACAAAGTACCTTTTATCAAACCTGTATAAAATCATTGAAAGATCACATACTTTAAGAACGACAAGAAAACCTGCGTTTTTGGTTGCCCTGGCTACACAAAGGCCTAAACATCTGGGAGACTTCACGTGTTTATATCGCTTTGCCTTTGATATTTGACTGCGGGTAAGTACATTGGAACACTGGTGGGCACGTTTTAATTACAGTTTTGCCTAACGGCCTTTGTACAGTGGTTCCCACGCAGTCCTCGGACATTAATTGAACAGAATACAATCATTATAATGTAGAGCCCAACTTTTGATTTGAAAAACAACATAATTGGCAGGCAAACCTTTTTGGCAGAAAGGCATTTATGCCAAACTGATACCCTGGATGCAATTACAGTGCCAGTCGTTGTGATTCGTTTCACAAATATTTACCTTGATTGTCATTGCTGGCAATGGCTGCCGAGTGAACCCGAAGATAGATTTGCTGGAAGCCAATGTCACCAGAACTTTCCACCAGTACAAATCCAATCTAAGTCAAGGAATCATTTAAATATATAATTATGGTTTGCTAAATGAAATTTAGTGATGGTATATTGGGTGTTCAAATACCTTTTCTCAGTATTTTGTTTCTCCAAACTATATTTTCAACTGGAGAAAATGGGGATCTTTTGTGAAAAAACAAACATTCCGTCTGTTTTAATTCACTGGTCGTTCTGCTAAATTCAGGGACTGTCACCTTTGTAACCTGTACATCTTTAACAGTGGCGTAGCCACAGGGGGCACGTGCCCCCCCCAACACAAATTTCCCCCAGGTGCCCCCCACGAAAAATCCTCATAGTGCCCCCAAAACAGAAAAGAAAAAGAAAAGGGAAAAAACCATACCCCCTGGGCCCCCCACTGAAAAAGCAATGCCCTCCCTGTGCTCCCCCCCCCCCACTGAAAAAGTCCTGGCTACGCCGCTGATCTTTAATGCTTCAATTTGAAGACTTAACAAGTTTTGATTTCTACTAATGACAAGTCTATATCCACATTGTGAAGATAAACAGGCCTATAAATTTTTGGGATTTTCAAATTCGGCAAACCTTTAACGATACAAAATAAGCACATATTCAAGAAATAGTGTGGACCATTCTCAAGGGTAAGGTACATGATTGGCAAATGAAAATAGGGCCAAAGCAAAGTGGTAGAATTCAAATTTAAAACTTACTTATAGTATAGAGCTGATGATGGTATTAACCTGAGGTTCTGTCATTTTTAGGACAAGTGAAATAATTTTCAATTCGAATTTAGGAGGTAGTACTCTTTCCTGAATTCAACATTATAATACCAAATATCCAAGAAGTACCAAATATCCGAATATTACCAAATATCCGAACAGTACTATCTGAACAGTACCAAATATCCGAATTATATTCTCGTGGATCTGGACGACACAATGGAATAAGCTGAAACTTTCAGCTTTTGTTAACTCTTCCAAGTAAATTGTGTTGGGGGCCCGGACAGGGTGGTCATTGAAACGGGGGAAAAACTGTTGATGGTTATTTTGTTTCAAAGAGAATACTCGTACTCATAGAAGCAACATTTACAATATTACCAGTATTGTACCTTCCCTTTAAGATATACATACAAATAGTTGTATAAAAATGTCAAAACATGTCGTCAAGCAAGCGCTGAAATCGTAAAGTTCAGCTCATTGGTGTGAAATTTGTTGTCAATGGGTGAGGATAATTCCAAATTTCCCGTTTTAATGATCAACCTGTTCGGGCCCCAACACAATTTACTTGGAAGAGTTAACACAATAAATCAATAAAATGAAACATTGGAAAAGGGGATAATTACGTTAAAACTTCTTAATACAAACTATCTAGTCTAAACAAAGAATTCTACCCTGAAAACTTTGGCGGAGCAAGATTAATGTTATTTGCAGACCTATGTAAGAACACACACACTGCAATAAATGTGGTCAAATTTGATTTACGGAAATTAAAGGTCAAAAGACCTATGTAAAAGGAACATTCAACCTGATGTAGTATAATAACATTTCCTCAAAATAGGCTACGTATCGCGTATCATTACTCGGTCACGCTTTCACTGGGAAAACTGCTCTAACTGGGAAGTCTGGGTGGAGTGCGCGTATGCGTGTGCGTGTGTGTGTGAGTGTGTGTGTGCGTGTGCATGTGTTGTGTGCGTGTGCGTGTAGGGGGGATGGAAGGGTTAAGGGAAAGTGCGCCGCCAACATGAACCACTTGTCTCAATTTGAAATGCTAGCGCGACCCACATTTTTGGTGAGCACGCGCACAAACAACAACGGAATGCCATGTTCAAATCATAAACATACAAACACAATTTTGAACCAAGACTAGCCCCAGATTGGAATTTCACCTTCGTGTACCACGTTTCACTTTGTACAGAGACGAAGTCCACATTTGGGCATTTGGGCATATGTGTATGTATGTAGAAAAATATAGATTTTAAAATTTTTGTTTTATACATAACTATTTGGCGAAATTCATCAGAAGCTACAATGACACGAAGTTTTGAAGCTGCAAGTGTGCTAGCTACTTTAGCAAGACTAATTAGCAAAACATTTGCGTTTTCACGAACTGTCACTGTGAGCACCACAGCTGACCGATGTGCGTAAAAAAAAACGCGCACGTTTTCACGAAGTAACACACAATTTACATCGGGTGTTACTTCGTGAATACGCAAACCAGGCTTTGTTTACAGTTTTCATTTTCATGAACTAACATCAGAGAGTCAGAGAGTCCAAAACAACTTATGGTTTAAATTCGAATGTTCTATACAGGGCCCAATTTCATGGCACTGCTTACTGCGGAATTCTGCGCTTACGGCGCATAGAATCACACGTTTTTTATGGTGCCGTAAGCGCAGAATTCTGTGGTAAGCAGCGCCATGAATAAAACAATAATTCAAGAATTAATATTTTTAAATATTCTCTCTCGCGCTACAAACGTCTACGTCCACATACGCGTAATCTAACGGCTTGGCTGGCGACAATATTTTTTTCTGAATCATTGGAAATCGAAAGTATCGGAAATAGTCAACGGTCAGATTTCCGTTGTTAAGTGGGATTGAAGACACTATATACTATTGGTATATGGTACTATGTTTTTGTTGTTATTTATTCGACATATATATATATATATATATATATATATATATATATATATATACTAGTTTTACTACAAGTATATATATATATATATATATATATATATATATATATATATATATATATATATATATATATATATATATATATATATATATATATATATATATATATATATATATATATATATATATATATATATATATATATATATATATATATATATATATATATATATATATATATATATATACAATTAATAAAAATAAAAAAATAACAAATAATGAAAAACAAGCCAGTATTAATTGGTAATATGGCTAAGTATGTTCAAATGTGTGTTGGGGGCTCATCCCAAATTCTTGGAAATGCATGTATAGGTCGAGTGTGATGTTGACGCCGAGTCCGAGCTTTGAGATGAATTGAACTTAAAAACATCGACATATCGAGCACAGTATTGCTGAAAGTATCAATGGTAACTTTCTTAAATAACGACTTTATGACAAAATAAATTAACCCTTTCAACCCCATTGTGCCATATTGGCTCAATATTGTATATCTCTTGGGTACCGTGGTGTTCTTTTGGCACGCGAAAACAATTCTCATTTGTTCCTGGCGACGCGAGCCCCCCTGTGGCACGTAGGAAAATGTCAATAGCGCCCTCAATTGACAAGTGTTTTCTGATTGGCTGAAAAAGGACGCCCGCGAGCTTTAGCATGATATTGATAGCTATGGACGCCGATCGAAGTGCACAAATTTTGGAAGAAATCTTCGCATCTAGTGGTTCAGACATGTCTTCTGACGAGGATTCTACACTGGAGTCGGATGATAGTGAAGAGGAATGCGTCCCGACATCATCATCATCATCATCATCATCATCATCGGAAAAGCCAAACTACCGGTCTGGTTGGTATGAAACTAACGCATACACGAAGAAACCGATGCAATTCAGTGGAAACAGGGGAACTACTGAAGATTTGAGTGACTGTACACCTTTCCAAATTTTTCAACTGTAGGCCTACTTCTGTCAAGCGACCTGGGAGCTGATGGTGACGGAGACAAATCGATATGCTGAGCAAACTTTGCCTGAAAACCCAACCAATCGTCAGTCTGCTTGGACTCCAACAAATATTCCCGAAATGATAGCATTTGTGGCATTATTACTTTGCATGGGCATCAACGAAAGGCATCGATACAGCATGCGCTGGGCCATGTCAGATGTCCTTCGAAGTCCGGTATATCCGTCATCTATGTCCCGCAACAGATTCACTGCAATCCTTAGATTTTTTCACATAGCCAACAACAGAGCTCATGTCGACAGCCCTTCCGACAAACTGGCAAAACTTCGCCCTTTACTCGACATTGTACTGCCAACCTTTCTCAAAATATACAGCCCTGGACGAAACCTCTTACCAGACGAGAGTATGGTGAAGTTTAAAGGACGACTGAGCTTTAAGCAGTACTTACTGCGAAAGGCCAACAAGTGGGGACTGAAATGCTTCTCTTTAAATGAGTCCGAATCCGGGTATACGTGTGCTTGAAAGATGTTCACAGGGTCTCGGCCAAGCACAGCAACAATTCAACCCTCCACTGTGCATGCTGCAACCATGGCAACACACCATCCATCCGTTCTTCATGCACCAGGCGAGGTTGTCTTGGATCTAGTGAAAGGACTGGAACACAAGGGTCATGTCATTTTCATGGATAATTGGTACAACAGCCCAGCTACACCACACAAGGAATTCCTGATTTTGCTCATCCCAAAAAGTTCCCAATGAAAAAAACAGAAGACCCCGGTTTTATACAAAGGCAGGCCAACTTTGCGTCGTCTGGCAAGACACAAAGCGTGTAACTCTCTTGACAAATTACGGGAATTGCAGTGTCACCACTAAGCAGATTCGTAGTAAAAACAGTTTAACCGGACATCGCGAGATTAAAAAACCTTCTGTAGTTTGCGATTACAATAAATACATGGGAGGAACTGATCTGGCAGCACAAATTGTGCAGTATTACTCTCATCCGCACAGAACAATGAAATGGTGGAAAAAATATTCGTAAACATTCTTGACATCTGTTTTCTGAATGCTACTGTGGTATACAACACCATACCTACAAACCATCACCTTTCCAATTTGGATTTTAGGGTAAAGGTCATCGAAGGACTTTTATCCACCTGGAAGCACAACCCCGTACAGCACGCAAGCCAACTTCCATGTGGTTCCAGGCCCTTTTCATGTCAACACTATCCTGGAAAAAATTTCTCCAGGAAAAAACGTGACGGTGTTGTTTGCAGTACTAGGGCAAAGAGAACACAAACGCGTATGATCTGTAAACAGTGTAATAAGCCAATGTGTGTTGTTCCCTGTTTTGAGAATTTTCATACCCAATGATCTGTCTGTGCCCAAATACTTTTGGTTGTATACATGTGATTTCATTTAATTCCACCCTCCCCACGCCCGCTTCAATGTTGATGTGATGCACGCACACCGCAAGCCCAGATTTTCCAACATTGAACGGGGGGGGGGGGGTCCTAGAAGGGTTCAAGAATGGGTTCAAGTCCCCGTTCAGTCTTTTTTGCTCAAACAAAATAGATTAAAAAATTGTACAGTCAGTTTCCTTTCTGTGTAAGTCACATAATACTTAATAAACCCCAATAACAGTGTTTTGCCATTTTAATGTAGGTCAACATAATTGGTATTTTATTATAAAGTTGATTTTATGGCTGTGAGAGTAATTCATTATGAAACCTATGTTAACATAGAGAAATTGCCTTACATTGCATCAACATGTGAGGGCGCTATACAACGAAACTTGCTAAAAGTCCTGTGGTAACCAAGTAGACATGAAAAAGAAATGAGTGTGGTACCCAAGGCATAATTGAAAAATTGGTCTTGGTACTGAAAGGGTTAATAAGTACTTCCTCCGAGATGTAAGATAAGATCCCTTAAGCTCACGAGCTGTTGAAAATAAGTAAAATAATTGAAATTTCCAAAATATCATCCGAAAACAGAAAATCCGCGTTGGAATGAAAATCAAAGACAACGAGCAATGACAACAATTAAATGTATGTACACATTTTCACCGTTAACGTGACATGAGTAGTAAATAGTTCTGAAAAGAACTGGTTGATTACGGTATATAACTCGACGTTTCAATAAAAACAATGAAACAAGCTGAAAATTTCACATGTTGGTTTTTATCTCAATTATTAGGCCTATAAAGTATGGATGCATGTCTATATACCAAAGGTGTATAATGGCTTTTAATTAATGTAGGATTGCACATACAGTACATATGGTACCTTGGATTCGGCTAGAAGCGTTTGAACCTTCTTCAAAGTCGTTGACGAATGGAAACTGTAAACGTATTCCGTGTCCGGTTTGAACCGGATGAAGCTTGCTACTACCGGGCCTGGGCTGAACGTTACAACGCTGACGAAAAGGAACAGAATGACCTTCAACAAGGTGACATCAGATAGCATGTTAGGCTTATATGGCGACGAAGCCATGTTGGTAGCAGCTTGGCCTAATTCGGCCTGCTGCGATGACCGGTGGCTAACAATTCCCTTTTGTGTTGAGAGAGAGAGAGAGAGAGAGAGAGAGAGAGAGAGAGAGAGAACATTGTTATTAGCTAAAGTGGCATACATTTATTGTTAACGTGCGGGCAAAGGGATGATTACAAAAATCCAACTACTGCCCTATAGCCTTTAATCAAGGCGTGCGCGGTAACCCAGCAATCTGGAACTAGCATGTGTGATCTTTTTTCGTGTGTCTTGGCTAAAGGCCACAACTTCCCCTGAACATCACCCTGTCCTACTCCACCACCACCACCATTGTTAGACTTTAACATATTCGGATAAAAAAAACATTGGTGATTGTCATCGCCTGATGTGGATTCATTTTGTCTCCAACATTATTGGTCAAATATAAACAAATAACAAAAATAGATAAATTGCACAATTTTTTCCATCCATGTTTAACAAAGGATCGAAATGGAAAGTTAGCAAGAACACCAAAGTATCCCTGGTGGGATATTGCTGGTTTGAGTGGGGTTAGTTGGGCTTGGGGTTGAAGTGGGCTACCCAAGTGGGCCCAAGTGGGGAAGTACCGTAAGTGAGTGGGTATCGGGACAGTGGGTTTCTTGTGTGGGTCCAATGTGGGAATTTAGCGGCCTATTGGTGTCAAATACATAGATTAAGAAGGGTCTTGCCAAGGCGCCGTTCTATGGCTATGGGGAGGGGGGGGGGGGTTATAGCCCCAAAATAGTTTGTCTCCCCCAAAAGACATTTTATAGAAAAAGTACCAGGTTTGCATTTCCTGCTTCCTGCAAACAATACTTTATTGAAATAATTTCCTAAATGAATTTCAGGACACACAAATTCTACATTAGAATTGTTGCATTCCCACTATTGTGGGTCAACAAAATAATAAGGGCGGACACAAACTTTGTTGTGACAATATCAAATGTGGTTGGTTTATTAAATTCTCTGTATTCAACAACAATAAAAGGCACTAATGACATGTATAAAAAGAGTGGTAGCGTTGTTCAGGTACATGTCAATAGTTAGACTTAATACTTGTCTTGTACTTTACATATACGAGTTCCGAAAAGTGAGTACCGACTATAAAGGGATCGGATACAGTCAGGACCATGATTCGTTCATGCGGCTTGTCAACTCGGTATACGGTACGGGCACTGCTACACCGAGAGACAGAAGTCTCGACGACAGGGACCACCAGGGCTTGACTACACGGGATGTCTGGACGGGGCCAGAGTGTGTATCAGACCGCACTAGCTAGGCGAACCAATGGTCAATCGACGCACTGCACCATTGGTTCAACGAACGAGGCACTGGACTGTCATAGTTAGGTATATCGCACTGTCCTGGATCGGATCGAATCGCACAGATATCATTCGAAACCGCACTTCCCCGAGATAAGGAAAATCTGGGGCCTAGGAATGAATAAAACATTAGTCTAGTTTAGCGTCTTAGCCAATGGGAAGCTCGCATTCTACGTCTAAGGGTATAAACGTGTGCAAAATCAGGTTATACAACAAGTCCTTGTTCCAAATAAGGAAAGGTATTTGACGAAAGTAAAGTGAGTAACAACTCAGAAAAGAGAGCGTGTTCTTGGGGGGTAATGCTTAATGGCGACGCTAAGCTTTTGCTTGAGGGGAGCAGCGGTTGCGCATGGGAGCACGGCACACAGACGAAGGCCTATGACGGAGCGGGTCAGTCACGGTGACTGTTTGGCCGTGGTACACCTACGAACCGTTTTCGGTGTGTAGGGTGGACTCCGAGGAAAGTAGGCGAAAAAATAGACTAAGTCCAAAGGACGGCTCCAAGCCACGTGGCGGGAGGGTGTGGCACGCAAGCAAATCTCTCGCTAGTGTTGCATTATGCATTGCGTTGGCGCTGGATATGCATGAGCAAAAGTAGCGGCCTTGTAAGAATTGCATATTCATAGCAGACGATCGAGGGTCCGGGGAAATTGCATTGTAGGCAAAATATTTAATAGGGAGTGAAATAGAGGACGCTAATATTTATCAAAATCAAAGAGTAAGATTTGTAACAGAATGAATACGAACAATCTGAATGCCTTTTCAGTTCTTTATCGATACTGCCACATTGTTGTAAGCTGAAAATTTCCCATACAATCTCACAAGATGAAGAGTATATATACCACGAATAATTTGAGAGGCGGATAATTAACTAAGGCAATCATTCCCCTAAATTACAAATTTTTTAAAACAAATTCTGCGATATATTCGGATCAATTCTTTGTACCCTGTAAAATAAATGAGGACACTTAATAATTCTTCATGATTTTATGTTTTAAAATATGACCCAGATAGCGTCAGAGAGCATCTAGAACCATAAAGCTCCCTTTGGCGGGCACCGCCCCACGTCGTTGAGGATTTGTGCAACTCAATCGCCTTGATTTTGCGTTTTCACGAAGTGACACTTACATGTTTGCTCTTTCGGCGATTAATTTCTTTTTAGTTAAAAACGTCAGATAGTCTAAAACAACGTTATTTCAATATTTCAAATATCCATTTGCATCCACAAGGTGAAATATATATATGCCGTTACCCGGGTTGTTGCATCTGACCGGGGCTTGATCCCTGGCTGCTCGGCAGATATGGTTTGGCCTCTGACCTGGCCCCATAGAACAATAGATAATTGGCATAAGTGGACCGCCCACCAACATAGGGGCTGGTTAGCTCAGTTGGTAGAGCGCTCGTACGGTAATCGAGAGGTCGCGGGTTCGAGTCCAGCATCAGCCAATTATTCTTTGCTCGCGAACCGTTTATAATATTTCAGGTCAGTTTCTCCATATAAATCTACTTTGTGTACAACCACATAAAAGGCTTCTGTCCCGTTAATTGTGTGATCCCCGCTACTGCCGTTACCCGGGTTGTTTGCATCTGACCGGGGCTTGATCCGTGGCTACTCGGCAGATATGGTTTGGCCTCTGACCTGGCCCCATAGAGCAATAGATAATTGGCATAAGTGGACCGCCCACCAACATAGGGGCTGGTTAGCTCAGTTGGTAGAGCGCTCGTACGGTAATCGAGAGGTCGCGGGTTCGAGTCCGGCATCAGCCAATTTTTCTTTGCTCGCGAACCGTTTATAATATTTCAGGTCAGTTTCTATGGTGTTCTAAATCGGACACATGCACATTGCAAGAAGAGTGTGTAAGCGTCGCATTAGGATTCACGCGTCGCACTAGAAGTGTTGTCGCGTCGCATTAGAAGTGTTGTCGCGTCGCACTAGAAGTGTTGTCGCGTCGCACTAGAAGTGTGTCGCGTCGCACTAGAAGTGTAGTGGCGTCGCACTAGAAGTGTAGTGGCGTCGCAGGACCATACCCTAAATTCATGGTCACACAATAATGTAATTATATGGGGGAGGGGGGGGGGGGCTAGATGACAGATAATTAAAAGCAAAAAGGACACAAACAGATGATTTTATTTGTATAAAAACTTGTTTTCAATCATCAACCATTATATAGGCCTACTGTTAATTTAAAGGAATATACATGTACAACACTGTCCCAAATAATTGTCCCACAAGTTGCATTTTGAGATAATCAAATTTGTTACACAACTAACTGTATTAACTATAGGCAGGAACACATTTATATATGTTACGGAATACATCATTCAATGTTTCTTTTGAAGCCTTTTTATCTATAATTTCAGTATAACTATTTTTTCAAAATGATTTTTTAAAGTTTATGAGACAAACATTTCACATAATAAACAACCTGAATGTATTTTCACTATTGCTGAAGCTTTCATATAGGCTGGAGTTATGCATCAACAAAATAATAAATTATCCTTACAGAAAAGAAATATATTTTACTAAAAAAATATTTCTTAGTGGGTAGACATTCACAGGTCAGTAAGTCTGACCAAGTTCCAACTTTGATTTGTGTCACCATAACATGACAGAGACTCAAGGTTTGAGGAATACGTGTCTGCTATGAAAGTTTAATACATACTTAATACAAAGTTGATGACCATTTGTAACAGTTGTAATTAAATAATTGGCAATCATGAAAAATTGTTTTGACATTTATTAATACTGTTGCATTCCCCACTTTTGTGGGTCAACAAATAATAGTCGGACACAAACTTTGTTGTGACAATCTCAATCAATGGGGTTGGTTTATTGTTAACATCACTATTTAACAATGGCACTAGTAACATGTATGACAGGAGTGGTAGCGTATAGGTACATGTCAATAGTTAAACTAATATACTTGTGCCAAGTTCCGAATAGGGTGTACGAATACCAACTATTGGGTAGTCAGTGGGGACCATCGTTCGTTCATGCGGCTTGTCACTCAGTATACGGTACGGGCACTGCTATACCGAGAGACGGTCGGCTGGTCCGTCTCTACGTAGCGGACCACCGGGGCTTGACTACATACACGGGGTGTCTGGACAGGGCCAGAGTGTGTATCAGACCGCTTTAGCTACATGTAGGCGAACCAATGGCCATATCGACGCACGGCACCATTGGTTCAACGAACGAGGCTCTGGACCGTAATAGTTCGGTATATCGCACTGTCATTGAAGGGCGTGTTCAAAGGGAAAAATGCTTTACCGGGCATGTTAAGCTATTTGCTTGGATGCTAAGCTATTACTGCATGAGGGGAAACAGCGGCTGTGCTTGGGTAGGGAGCACTATACACGCGGGCCACGGCTAATGACTGAGCGGGTCAGTCACGGTGACTGTTTGGCCGTGGTTCACCCACGAACCGTGTTCGGTGTGAAGGGGTGGACTCCGAGGAAAGTATTCGGAAAATAGACTAAGGACGGCTCCAAGCCAAGTGGCGGGAGGGTGTGGCACGCACACAAGGCTCTCGCTGGTGTTGCATTATGCATTGCATTGGCGCTGGATATGCATGAGCAAAAGTAGCGTCCTTGTATGGATTGCATATTCATAGCGGACAATAGAGGGTCCGGGGAAACAAACCCTGGGACTTAGACTGCTTGAAATTGCATCGTAAGCAAAATATTGGAAGTGGAAGAAGTGAAATAGAGGGTGCTAGTATTTATCAAAATCAAAGGGTAAGATTCGTAACAATACTTCATCAGTAGTGTTACTTTCCTTCTGTTTCTCTGATTTTTGGATGTTACGAACCTATAATAGTGACTGGATTATTTAAATTTCTGATTATTACTTAATTCCTATTATTTTACTTTATTGCATTTTCCACTTTTTTATTGTTGCTGATTCCTCAGTTAAATCAAATTGCTTACACTTTTATTGTAATCTACTGAATGACAGGTTTTATAATTCATCTCGTTTCCTCTTATCATTTTGTTGTAAACCTTGTAAAAAATTAATGTTTCCGAGTTATTTGTATATTTATAGCCCACCCGTTGTTCAGTCACTGTGAGAATTAGAAACCCTACACTGGTTACAGGTATTCCAGATGAAGACCATCTAGACTTATGCCTCCAGATTTGCAATTTTCTCAGTTTCCATATCAATTGTGTGTGACTTCTTATCATCAGCCAAGGTGTGGCCTTGGGTGGGTTTGCTAACATTCTGGCAGAGACCTTTGGTCTGCCTAGGGAATTTGTTTTGGTATGGTAGCTCATTAATATGTGAGGGCTAGCCAGATATTTAAGTGTTTTGGGACTGATGGAATAAGCCACAAATGTGTATAAAACATATCACTGGCTGAAATATCGCGGGATGGCAATTTCAGTTGGCAGAAAAAAAAATCACCCACCCCATTTGCTGGGGACCTGGTTGGTGGGGACGAGTGAACCCAACAGGCCTGTGCATTATTTTTCTGCATTAAAGAATTCATATTATTTTATAAGTACAATTTTATTAAGGTCCTTTGTAATTAATTCACCAACAAATTCGAGTGGCATGGTGGTGTACTTGTTAGAAGGCTCACTTTCCATGTAGGGAGTATCGGGATCGAGACTAGGTTTAGGTTGTAAACATTAATTCAGTAACAAAACCTTTCTGTATAATAATAATGTATGGGCTGTGGAGGATTTTTGTCAAGGAATATAAATCCCAAAATTCATTTTAGTACCGTATGCATGCTAGCTGCCGACCAGTAAATATATGGATTTACATTTATTTTAATCGAGTGTGTGAGGGTCGCATTAGGATTCACGCGTCGCACTAGAAGTGTTGTCGCGTCGCATTAGAAGTGTTGTTGCGTCGCACTAGAAGTGTAGTCGCGTCGCACTAGAAGTGTGTCGCGTCGCACTAGAAGTGTAGTCGCGTCGCACTTGAAGTGTGTCGCGTCGCACTAGAAGTGTAGTCGCGTCGCATTAGAAGTGTGTCGCGTCGCACTAGAAGTGTAGTCGCGTCGCACTAGAAGTGGAGTCGCGTCGCACTAGAAGTGTAGTCGCGTCGCATTAGAAGTGTGTCGCGTCGCACTCACGTACGTTCTGCTCCCATTGGCCCTGCAATATTTAGTTTAGAATCGTGCACCAGCGTGCTGGTACCCGCGCAGGCAAGTAAAGTTCCCGCGGTACTGCAACATTCCTTGACAACAGAGGTCGCCCAAATGTAAACAATCAACTTTGACACTATCTAGCGCGCCGAGTTTAAATAACTTTTCCTTCAAATTGACGTTACAAACACTCCAACTCATGAATAAACGACACACAAGAACATTGAGTGACAAAACTACCAAGAAGATGTGTAATGGACCAGAAATTGGTTGCTAAGGTAATTATTTTTTTTTAAAGTAAGGGTTAAAAAACACTTAATTTAAATCCATAATTTCTCAGTTTCAAAAGTTTTTGTGAAGAATTGGAAAATAGTTTTCACGAGATGAATGGTTTGAATTTACCAACACGCTTACACTTTCTTACTACATTTTTTCCTTTTCCTTTTTGGGGCATTTTAGAAACTGTAAAATGGAGCATCATCTTACTGTTGTGGAAGCACTTTGTCGAATCTGTGGAAACAGACAAATAAGCTCTGCCTATAAAGCGAAGCGAAAATCTAAAACAGTTGTAGTGATATGGTGATATAACATAAATTAATCAGAAAATTAATTATTGTTATTAAAATGATTCCCTTGCTTTACACGCGAGCTGCATGCATACGCGTGCTGCATGCGTGCGTAAGCGTATGCGTGAGTTGATCTTTCTAAGAAAATAATATTTTGTTCTAGAATGAAAATAATAAGTAAAGAGGTTAAACAATGTTTGCTGATGGAATAAGAAGTCAGGCGGAGATTGATTGGGATAAAGAGAGGAACTGATGAGTTTGCATCAGTGACTAATAAAAGAAGTGATCGTCAACTGGTAATCCTGTCTCATTGTTGTGTGTTTATTCAATCTTTGGCTCAATCGATAAACCCCGGACTTAGCACGAAGTCATTTACAATCACTTGTACGAGAGAACTCTACACCAAACTCAAGCCGCGTTTGTATGCAAGGATCAAGGACACTTCCTCACTAGATTTGACATGTGATAACCCCCAGTAGACCCTTCTCATATCTGCTTAAGCTGTCTGTCAAAAATCAGCAAAAACCGCAAATACCCAGAGATATCCCGTCTCCACTGGCCTGAACATGGAAATCCTTGTGAAATTTGCCGGGAGTTTTCACAGCAAAGCATAGGTGGTAGGTCATGCAAGAGAATGCGAGGAAGGCCAGCAGCAACTGACCCTACGAGACATTTGGATCAACCAACAGAGATTGAACAAATCTTACAAAGGCCCCTGACAGCTCCCATCACAAAGGATATAGAGAGAATTGCCACCCATGTACTAAAGACAAACTACATCATTCGGGAGGGGTAACAACAGAATTTTCAATATATGCAAACGTCTAGTCACTACCAAAAGAAAAATGGTAGTAACGCAATGTTTACACATCCGTGAACTTCATACCCTCATGAATCATTTCTATTTTTTTATTTTTCCCTAAAAACTTTAACATCGTTTTTATAGCCCAAATAGAAGTGCCTTAATATCCAATGACAAAAATGTCCCCGAGTTGACTATTTTATCCACGAACAAATTCGCAGGGATTTTCTGTTTGGATTTTGTGGAAATTAGGCTCAACATGACGTGAAAGAGTCCTTGTTAACATAATAAGGGTCAATACACTGATACAATCATGAATAATGCGGCTAACAGTGATGACAAAAAAAAACGCGAAAACCTCGTTTGTTTACATCGCCTACTTAGTATGCTAATAAGCCTTGAAGTCGCGCATGCGCACAAGCTAAACTTTGCCACAGAACGTACGTGCACTAGAAGTGTAGTCGCGTCGCACTAGAAATGTTCACCATTGTATTTTTTGTCTCGTATGAAGAGCCGTGTGTGACTAAATTTCGACTAATTAATATATACGACTAAAATAAATGTAAATCCATATATTTACTAGAAAAAACAATTATACAAAAGCGGCGACCAGACTGGTCGGCAGCTAAGCATGCATACGGTACTAAAATGAATTTTGGGATTTACATTCCTTGAAAAAAGTCCTCCACAGCCCATACATTATTATTATACAGAAAGGTTTTGTTATTGAATTAATGTTTACAACCTAAACCTAGTCTCGATCCCGATACTCCCTACATGGAAGGTGAGCTCAAATTTGTTGGTGAATTAATTACAAAGGAACCTTAATAAAATTGTACTTATAAAATAATATAAATTCTTTAATGCAGAAAAATAATGCACAGGCCTGTTGGGTTCACTCGTCCCCACCAACCAGGTCCCCAGCAAGTGGGGTGGGTGATTTTTTTTTCTGCCAACTGAAATTGCCATCCCGCGATATTTCAGCCAGTGATATGTTTTATACACATTCGTGGCTTATTCCATCAGTCCCAAAACACTTAAATATCTGGCTAGCCCTCACATATTAATGAGCTACCATACCAAAACAAATTCCCTAGGCAGACCAAAGGTCTCTGCCAGAATGTTAGCAAACCCACCCAAGGCCACACCTTGGCTGATGATAAGAAGTCACACACAATTGATATGGAAACTGAGAAAATTGCAAAACTGGAGGCATAAGTCTAGATGGTCTTCATCTGGAATACCTGTATGCAGTTTAGGGTTTCTAATTCTCACAGTGACTGAACAACGGGTGGGCTATAAATTTACAAATAACTCGGAAACATTAATTTTTTACAAGGTTTACAACAAAATGATAAGTGGAAACGAGATGAATTATAAAACCTGTCATTCAGTAGATTACAATAAAAGTGTAAGCAATTTGATTTAACTGAGGAATCAGCAACAATAAAAAAGTGGAAAATGCAATAAAGTAAAATAATAGGAATTAAGTAATAATCAGAAATTAAAATAATCCAGTCGCTATTATAGGTTCGTAACATCCAAAAATCAGAGAAACAGAAGGAAAGTAACACTACTGAAGAAGTATTCTTACGAATGTCTATTTGTTGACCCACAAAAGTGGGGAATGCAACAGTATTAATAAATGTCAAAACAATTTTTTGCCAATTCTTTAATTACAACTGTTACAAATGGTCATCAACTTTGTATTAAGTAGGTATTAAACTTTCATAGCAGACACGTATTCCTCAAACCTTGAGTCTGTGTCATGTTATGGTGACACAAATCAAAGTTACACTGAAAAATTGGAACTTGGTCAGACTTACTGACCTGTGAATGTCTACCCACTAAGAAATATTTTTTTAGTAAAATATATTTCTTTTCTGTAAGGATAATGTATTATTTTGTTGATGCATAACTCCAGCCTATATGAAAGCTTCAGCAATAGTGAAAATACATTCAGGTTATTTATTATGTGAAATGTTTGTCTCATGAACTTTAAAAAATCATTTTGAAAAAAATAGTTATACTGAAATTATAGACAAAAAGGCTTCAAAAGAAACATTGAATGATGTATTCCGTAACATATATAAATGTGTTCCTGCCTATAGTTAATACAGTTAGTTGTGTAAAAAATTTGATTATCTCAAAATGCAACTTGTGGGACAATTATTTGGGACAGTGTTGTACATGTATATTCCTTTAAATTAACAGTAGGCCTATATAATGGTTGATGATTGAAAACAAGTTTTTATACAAATAAAATCATCTGTTTGTGTCCTTTTTGCTTTTAATTATCTGTCATCTAGCCCCCCCTCCCCTCCCCCATATAATTACATTATTGTGTGACCATGAATTTAGGGTATGGTCCTGCTTTAAAATAGTTTGTTGTGAAAAGAGGCATCAGTATAGAAAACATACAAATGTTGCTGACTAAAAATTTATTTTGGACCAACTCTTGCTCTAGTACTTTTGATTTGCCGACTGAGAACAATTATTGGGGTGTCACACCCCATACCCCCTGACCCCGCTCGCTACGGCCCTGGGCGGTGGGGACGAGTGAACCCTGTAGGCAGGCCTGCGCAATATTTTTCTGAACAATTTATATTATTTTATAAATACAATTTTACAAAGGTTCTTCTGTACTTAATTCACCGCCAAATTCGAGTGGCATTTGTAGTATTGTGGTTTAGAATGCTCAACTTCCTTGTAGGTAGTTGGGATCGAGACTAGGTTTAGGTTGTAAATATTTCTAACAGGATTAGCAACATTTTTGTTAACTACAACACTAATTCAGAAACAAAACCTTTGTTTAAAACAATAATGTATGGGCTGTGGAGGACTTTTTTAAAGGAATATAAATCCCAAAATTCATGTTTAGTACCGTATGCAGTCTGGTTGCCGCTTTTGTGTAATTGGCTTTTCTAGTAAATATATGGATTTACATTTATTTTAGTCGTATATATTTAATTAGTCGAAATTTAGTCACATGTGGCTCTTCATACGAGAAAAAAATGCAATGGTGAACACTTCTAGTGCGACGCGACAACACTTCTAGTGCGACGCGACACACTTCTAATGCGACGCGACTACACTTCTAGTGCGACGCGACACACTTCTAGTGCGACGCGACTGCACTTCTAGTGCGACGCGACACACTTCTAGTGCGACGCGACTACACTTCTAGTGCGACGCGACTGCACTTCTAGTGCGACGCGACACACTTCTAGTGCGACGCGACTACACTTCTAGTGCGACGCGACACACTTCTAGTGCGACGCGACAACACTTCTAATGCGACGCGACAACACTTCTAGTGCGACGCGACAACACTTCTAGTGCGTCGCGTCAATCCTAATGCGACGCTTACACACTCTTCTTGCAATGTGCATGTGTCCGTTTTAGAACACCATAGTTCCCAGAGCTGTGTAGTTTTTTTTTTCTGGGCTGGAAAAGTAATTGCTGCCATATATCTGTGCACAAAATCAACCATGCATTGTGTACACATAAAGACCTACCCAGATCTAACCCTGTGATAAGTGGAACCATCTGTTGAGCCTCAGGCTGTGCTGTTTGATGTCTTATGACAGCCAGCGCCAGGCATAATCCCCCACACCCCCCCTCCCCAGACAGAGTGTCTGGGTTCTGTTACACAGTGGAGAGATGAACTATACGGCTGTTTGCTGTTTGCAAGGCCATACAGGAGAAAGCTACACTACACAGCCGTTGTGTGTCATCTGGGGTTGAAAATAATACTAGACCATAGCAGGGCATGTGGGGAAGTCATTTGGATGTAAAAAATTAATTCGGAATGCATAAATAATAATTTTAATATCATTTTTAGGGGTGCCACTGAAAAGAGGAGAGGTACCGCGTTCTAATAAAGTCGCGTGTACCTCCCTCTCTATATAGCTATTACAGCTATTAGAGCCCGGGCTCCGCCGGCTGATTTGCAGGCTCACAACACCTTCCAGGTGATGACGTATGGCACAGTGACCCGCCAATCATCCGTAGCCCCTCCCCCCTGATTGTATCGCAATACTCATTCAATCATTATGAAGGCATATTATTTAGATTTCAACTTTACAATTTTGGATATATTTAATGATTTCATAATATTTTTCTTTTTTCCCCTGAAGTTGTGTTAATGTTACTGTTTGAGGTAATTTGAGATTTTCCATGAGGGTTCTTCGTTGTGTATTATAATTGGAACAGGTTAGAAGAAAGTGAGTGATGTTGTCGGGAACAGCACATGTATCACATAATCCATCGGGGTGTTTGCCTATTATTGTAACGAAAGTTGTTTAAATTTTTACAGATGCCTATTCTTATTCTATGTAGTATTATTTCTTGGTATCGTTTTAGGCCACATGTGGTGAATTTGAGTATGGTGTCATATTTAATATTGTTAGTGAGATCTTGTTTTGGTATTGTGTTTTTCCAGTTTATTTTAAGCTGTTCTTTGATGTTATGTTTTATTTCGGAGTTTGAAAAGGGGATATTGTGGTCGATGTTATTTTTGTATGTGGCCAGTTTTGCTATTTGATCTACTTTTTCATTAATTCCGCAATGACCAGGAATCCATTCAAAAATGACATAGTTATTTTGATTTTGTATGTTAATTAATGTGTGTCGTATATCACATATTTTGTTTTCAGGGTTATGTTTTGAGATTGCTTGAATTGCACTGAGGCAGTCACTGAAAATACATGTTTTAAGCGGTTTGACTTCTTCGATCCATTCTAGGGCAAGAAGAATAGCGAGTAGTTCTGCAGAGAAAATGTATATGCCATTGTTTAGACGATAGTTTTTGGAGTATGTTATAATTGTGGAATATATAGTCCACAACCAACCGTGTTATAATTTGTGTTATATGAGCCATCTGTATAAATCTGTAGGAAATTCTGCCATTTTGTGTTGATGATTTCAATACTGACACTGCATTTGTCATGTGGGTTGGTTAGTGTTACGACTTGGGAGAGGATGTCTGTGGAAATGATGGGTTTATTGTATTGCCAGAAAGGGAAAGGATTTAAGGGGAAAGTAATAAAAGAGGATTGAGTGACTCTGGCTTCAAATGGAGTTTTATGAGTGGTGTTAAGCCATTTATCTGCAAAGTAATGCTTTTGCCAGTTGTCGTTTGTGATGTATTTGTTGGGGTGGTATTTGTGGGTTTTTATTTTTGTTTCGTATATGTTACATAGGAATTGGCGACGTAGGTGCAGAGGGGAGTCACCGCATTCAATTTGTAATTTATATAATGGAGAGCCATGAAGGGCCCCGGTACATATTTTTAAGGCTTGATACTGGATGCTGTCAAGCTTTTGTTTAACTGAGTTTGATGCGGAGTCGAATGCTTCACAGCCATATTCAAAAATAGGTTTAATAAGGGCGCTATAAAATTGGTACAGGGTTTTACAGTCGGCACCCCATGAGTTGCCGCATATACATCTGAGAAGGTTTAGTCTTTTTTTGCATTTATTAATTACGTTTTCTATATGTTGTTGAAAATTGGCAGAAGGAAGAGTCTGGATTATATGGTTTTGAATATGGATCGATTTTTTTGTATTTTTCTTGTGGGTGAATAGAACGGCAATTGTTTTGGGTATGGATAATTTAAAACCCCATTTTTCGCACCAGTAGTTTATGTTGTCTAGATTTTGTTGTATTTTCCTTTCAAAGTAGGGAATGTTCCTGTTTGATTTCCAGATTGCGATATCATCTGCATATTGGGAGATTTGGATATTGTCAGTACATTCAGGAAGGTCGCTACCTTGGGGAACACCATTTTCAACTATCTTTTCTTCAGATAGGATGTTATTCACCCTGACTTGAATTTTTCTATCTGTAATAAAATTATTAATCCAGTGAGTAATACGGCCATAGATACCCATTTTTTGTAGTTTAATAACGATTCCTTTACACCAGATCATATCATATGCTTTTTCTATATCTAGGAAAATGGTAAGTGTACTTTCTTTATTAGAAAATGCTTTGTTAATGGATGATTCTAGGTTAAGAATATGGTCTTTTGTGCTTCTTCCCTTCCGAAAACCACTTTGGTGATGTGTAAATAGGTTGTTGGTTTCTAAGTACCATAATAATCTTGTATTAACCATACGTTCCATTAATTTGCAAAATGTGGAGGTGAGGGCTATAGGTCTATATGATAGTGGGTTGGACGGATCTTTGCCTGGTTTGAGGATGGGGGTGAGGATGGCTTCTTTCCATTGTTTTGGGCTAATAAGTAAAATTATAAGTAAATATTCACGAATTTTTATAGGGAGGTGTTTTATGATTTTCAGTTGTTTATGCCATCTTTTCCTGGGGTTGTACATTTAGATGATTCAATAGCATTATTTAATTCTTCAAAGTTAAATGGTTCATTTATGACACTGTCATTGTTGTTTTCAATTATAAGATTATTCTCGGCTTTTGTTTTAGTCTTAATAAATGTGGGACAATAATTACCGGTACTGCTTACTTTTGCAAAATTTGTGGCAAGTATTTCTGCCTTATCTTTGTCAGTTAAAGCTTCTATATGTTCATATTGTAGAACAGGGATGCTATTTGTGTTTGTTTTATGGATTCGTTTAATTTTATTCCAAATTATTTTAGTAATAGTTTTTGGATTAAGTTCATCACAGAAATTTTCCCAGTCTTTTCTTTTAGCATTGTTTATTGTTTTTCTTCCGATTGCGTTTGCTTTTTTGTATAGTATCAGGTCTGATAGTAGACATGTTTTTCTTAATCTTTTGAGTGCATTTATTTTGTTATCTATAGCCTCTTTGCAGTCTTCGTTCCACCATGATTTTGGGATTTTTTATGGTTCGGATTGGTTTTTGGTACGGAATAAGTCATGGCGGAATTCAGTTGATTTAGAAAATTTGTATATGTGTCATCAATACTATCTAGATTATTTGGTTCAGTTATGTTATCGATACAGGCATTTTGAAATTTGTTCCAGTCAGTTTTTTAAAGGACCATTTAGGGGTTGTTTTAGAGTATTTCTTATGTGTAGGAAAATTTATTTCAATAAGAATTGGGCAGTGGTCACTCCCCCAGGTGTTATTTAAGACTGTCCATTTGCAGTTTGTGGCTATTCTTGGAGATGTGAGGGTGATGTCAATGTAGGATAGAGTACTCTGGTTTGAGTTTATTCTGGTGCCTTCGCCTGAGTTCATACATATCATATTGTGGTTAGAAATAGCGTCTTCTATTATTTTACCATTATGGTCTAGTTTAGAGCTTCCCCAGAGTGGGTTGTGTCCGTTAAGATCACCGAAGATTATAAGGTTTATCTGTTTTTTCAAAAATTTCATTTAAGTAGTTGGATTTTAGGGTGATACAGGGATTATAAATGTTTATTATATTTATTATATTTTTTATTATCATCATAGAGTTCGCCTATCTGGTATTCTATAGGGGTGTTATGATCATCATATAGTTCGCCTATCTGGTATTCTATAGGGGTGTTATGATCATCATAGAGTTCACCTATCTGGTATTCTATAGGGGTGTTATGATCATCATAGAGTTCGCCTATCTGGTATTCTATAGGGGTATTATGGTCGGATGTATCTGTGTATTTAAAGCCTAGACCACGTTTTATAAATATTGCACAACCTCCACCACATTTTTTAGATGTAGTGATTTTTCTATCATGTCTATAGATATCATATCCAGGTAAGTTGTAAGTTTTTTCTTCCTTCAGCTAAGTTTCTTGAATGCAGATTATATCTGGTTTTGGTGTCCAGAATTAATATTATGTTTAAATTCTTTACTATGAGCTAAAAGTGACTGGGCATTCCATTGTAAGATTGTGAGAACCATAAGTGTAATAATCATGATGTTGGTTTATTTGTTTTCCTACCTTTTTGGCTAGTGTTTGTTTTGGGAGTATTTGGTGGGTCCATTGTTGTTTGTGTTTGTTTTATACTAGGTGATTTTTTCCTTGTGTTGACAGGTGATTGGGAAGGTGTTCTGTGTTTTCTTTGTTTTTATTTTTGTGTTATTGTTTCTTCGGAGTGGAGGACGTGATTTGCTAGTGTGTTTTTTATAGCAGCGGTTCTTTCATCTTTATTTTTGATAGTATCCCATATTTGCATTGTGCCAGTAAGTGATTCGATTAGGTCTTGTTCATTGTATGCGTTTTGTTTTGTTGATTCAGTTTGGGTTTCTGCCACTTGGTCTGTTTGAGTGATGGCATCCTTAGTACTTATTTTTGTGGTATACTGGGTTAGAGGAGCTATGTAATTATTGGTCATTGTGTTTCACAATTGTGTTTTTTCTTTAGTGTTTGTTGTTAGGTATGTGGGTGTTGTTTGGCTAGGTGTGTTTGCTACAATTGTAATGTCGGTTCTTATAGCTTTTGCAGCCTCTGTATATGATATATTGTATGATACTCAGATATTTTGAATTTTTCTTTCTTGTTTCATTGTTTGGCATCCACTATATGCTGACGAGTGGCGTTCGCCACACCTGCAGCATTTTACCTTTTCTTTTTGATGGCATTGTTCAAAGGCATGCGACTCGCCACATCGTACGCAGCGTGTCGAGCTTCTGCAGTTGTTTGCCACGTGGCCTAGTCTTTGACAATTAAAACATCTTATTATTGGGGGAATGTAGGGTTTCAATGAGAAGGATTCATATCCTATTTTGACTTTCTCTGGTAGATTTGGTGTATTGTGAGTTAGGCATATGGATAGGCTGTTTTCTAGTTTTCCGTTAATTTTCCTCATTAGTCTTTTAGCATTAATCACACCTTGGCTTTTACATACTTTTAGGATGTCATTTTCTGATACATCTGTTGGGATACCAGTGATTACACCTTTACTTTGAGTTTGTGATTTTGCAAATTTGGTGGTTACTGTCCATTGGTCTAATTGTGTTATTGTTTTAAGTTTTTTTGCTTGGGCTGGGGTGTAACAGCATACCGTGATCCCTCCTTGATTATTTTTTGTTACGGTTTTTATTATGTCCTTTCCTATTTTGTTTAGTGCTTTTGCAATTTTTATCGGGTTTAGTTTAGCAAGTTTGATTTCTGGGGAGTTGATAATTACCATAGTTGGCTCATTTGGAGCGTTGTTATTTTGAGTGAGTCTGCGTTTAGGTTGTGGAGTTTCGTAGTCGCTGTTGTCTGATTCTGTGTAGATATCACTGTAGGTTATGCTGTTTGATTGTGTGTTTTACGTTTTATTTTCTTTGATTGAGAATCATTTTGTGCTTGGCTATACAAGATGTCGAAGGTTGATCGTGGATGGTTGTCTTGAAAATCCATTGCTGATTGGGATGTTTGTTCCAAGTCAGATTCTGAATCTTCATCAGCCATGGCTGATTTAGATTGATCGAGAAAAACTAAATAATATGCCTTCTGATTCAATGGTATTGCTTATCTTGATTAGCTTCTATGGAATAGTAGAATGTTTATCGTATTAGGCCTACTGGTCAAAATTGAAATCGGAAATCAAATTTCGCGCCACACCCAAAGAAAAGTTCACGTCACAAAAAAAGTCTTCGAATTCAAGCCGCAGCAGAGTACGTCTTCACGCATCGATGTCCAGACACGAAGTCCCATAATCAGTTACCTCTCCGATTGCTGATACTCGAAAAAAAAAAAGCGTTTCATTTTATGTACGGTAATGTTGGGTATAGACTCAATATTGTACAGAACATTTCTCCAAGTAATAGAGCCTAGGCATATATGAAAAATTCACTCCTTGACTCACATGTTAATTTCTTGTAATAAAAAGGTTTTCATATGTTTATGCCTATGGTTTTAGCCCTTTCAACTTATTTATAGTACATTACAGGTTAAACAGGGCTTCAATGGTTTGGTTCCCTTTGATTGCATAACAATTTGAAAATGTTTTTAAGTAAAATAAATAATAAAAATAACAATTGAGAAAGACAAACTGTAGTTTCATATCAATTTGCCAACACTGTTTTATTTTGGTGAAGGGCCGCCATTCTTATTTTGAATCACCAGTAAAGCTATTTCTCTCAGATTTTGCCCCATCCAAATTGATATAAGGTAGCTATATGCAATAGGGTGTATTTTCCCATAATTATCCATAATAATTCTACTGTGACATCACTGTGTGTTTAGGTGTGATATTTATAACTTGTATTATTTAATTATGCTTCAGCCTCTTGTATTGGATATCTGACTTACTGTATTTCTTTTGTTCTTTTCTACCTCTTTGTGGTGTGTTTGTTTGCCCGCCTCCTATGCTGATCTGGCCGCTCCGTTCTACCAAAACAGCCAATCTCGAACCCACTGTGTGATTTTTTTTCTTAATTAATCACGCTCCATGTGACAAACTCCATATAAAGGCATGGCCACAGACGGTGATGTTCGACTCTTGGGGTTATACTATCGCAGTATAGAGGAATTTCTTTTAGGTGTTGCTCGATTATCGACAAATATCCACAAAAGCACACAACACCTGTTTTACCCAATTGTACATGATCACGATTGGCGAGATCGACAATGGCCTAAATGTTGCTCAGGGATATAGGAATCCAAAAGGACCGCCCCTCAATATCACGACTTGATCAAAACTTTTAAAATCTTATGTTGTTGAATTATTTATTGAGAAAATGTTTTTTAGAAAGTTTTTGGATTTATTTGGGAAAATGGGATTAAGGGCTATCTTTGGGCAATTGTTAAGACATTTTTCAAAATTGTTCGAACAATGATAGCCTTAAATAAGTTTTCTAAAGTTCAAGTGTTATTGATCAAATAATTAATGGAACCAAAAAGCGTATGAAGGCTCCCCCAGGATTTACGCCCAAGGAGAATATCATGGAAATATGTAAGGCTGTACAGGAAGCACTTATTAATGCCCCGGTAGTCTATAGAGAAGCCTTACTTATCAGCTATTGCTTTAATTCATATTAAGACTGGGTTTACACTGATAAACGATTATTAATATTAGCGATTTGTAATTATTATTATCATGGTTTATTCAACACATAGTTTGCAGCCCAGAAGCTGAATTTCACATTGCGTACGATGTATAACAAATCACAAAAAAATAAATAAATAATAATAATAATACAAATAATGGCAATTATGTGTTACCAGGTGATGTCAATACAGTATACCATCTGTATCAGTCCACTGCAAACCGTATTGTTCAGTATTGACAGGTAAACTGGGTCACCGGTGGCTGAAACCAAATGAACATACATATACTCACCTACAACTGGCAGAATAGTGTTAAACGCGAGCTGAGCTACAAAAAGTGCCCAGCAACACTTATTCAAGAAAAATGGTCAATAAATGTTAATATACAATGTACTTATAATCAGTGTGTCACTATACTGCCTATGCAGTCCAAATCACAGAAACTATGCAGTGAAAGTCACGGAACCTATCCAGTGCAAATTAAAGAACCTAGGCAGTGCAAATCACAGAACCTAGGCAGTGTAAATCACAGAATCTAGGCAGTGCAAATCAAAGAACATAGGCAGTGAAAATCACAGAACCTAGGCAGTACAAATCACAGAACCTAGGCAGTGCAAATCACAGAACCTAGGCAGTGCAAATCACAGAACCTAGGCAGTGCAAATCACAGAACCTAGGCAGTGCAAATCACAAAACCTAGGCAGTGCAAATCACAGAACCTAAGCAGTGCGTGCAAATCACAGAACCTAGGTACTACAAATCATCCGTAAACAGCAAAGTGCGGCATGGGGAACACAATGAGCATACTGTTTGGATCTACACAGAGGTACATTACTCATGCCTGCACCCACAGAGGTCCTACAAATATTTTATTTTAAAATATTTTGTGGCCCACTACAAAAAAGTCTCCGGTTTCTGGTCTCTGCGCGCGTCGTCTCAGACTCCCACGTCGGCATTTTTAGTTTTCTTTTGCTTTTTTTTTTTTTTTTTGCTATGAAACAATGTCGAATTACAGCCAAAATCTATTAGTATTCTATTAGAATTCTGCAGTGCTGTGTTTTAAACGTCTTTTTCACATAGGGGTATGAACGTGCGATGTGTACTTTATGTATGGGAAATTTGATCTGTTCCAATAACCGCGTGTACATGTATCACGTATTTCACTGGTTGGCAGAAACCGGAGACTTTTTTTGGCCTAATGTTAGATTCACTTATTGAGTCCTACCTTTGAACCAACGATGGTTTAGTTGAGTGATCTTAGCAAAAGATGGCCTTTATAATATCCTTGTTACCAGGCAAGATTATTTATAGGAACAGAAGCAATCTTTTTCGGATGTATGAATAAAATCCACGTGCTACGTTCCAAAAGCCCAATCGGTCGCAGTGTGCAGAGCATGCGCTCTACTTGATTTACTGGAGCATTGCCAACAACTGTATTTTCAAAACAGAGTGAGTTAAGTCACTGCAAGAGGAATCACAATGACTTGCTCATTGCTAGGCAGTTATGTTTATTCGAATACTTTGTGCGTTTGGTTGGTGATCAGCAGGACGACTGGACAGAGCGTATCGTAGCATTAGTAATACTCAAAATAATAATAAACCGGAGCTTCTGTTCCTAGAACAGACACTAAGTTGCCAGTGTCCCGAAGTTGTATATATTGTATTTTTGGCACAAAGGAAAACGCAAAGCTTTATAATCTACGTTTCTGATTTAGTTAAACTATACGCACACTGTTAACAATTGACCCGTCAATCGTTTGCCGGACAGTTGCAAAACTAGTACCAGTTTGAGGATCAGATCCGGATAAACTACATGATGCAAATGAGAAGGACGACGTCTTAACTACGCTGGATCGGTAAGTACATGTATTTATTAAGTAAGACTAATGGCGGTGACACCATGTGAAATTCTCTATTGAGTAGTAATTAGTTCTAAAAAGAACTGGAGGTTACAACTTGACGTTTCGATCAGTATGCTTTGATCGTCCTCTGGGCGATCAGAGAATTTCACCGTGGTGTCACCGTAATTAGTCTTACTTATCCTCTTCACCATGCAAATCTACAAGTTTTACATGAACGGTATTTATTGTTAATTGGACTACCACCAGGGTTTTATTGCTCCGCTTTTTAATTCGATCTGTATCTGGCGTTCATCACAAAATAATTACAACCGTGAAATTTGAAACGCCATCGTAATGTTGGCAAAACTGCTTGTATGAGTATGATTACTCTCTTTAGATCAAGATATACATTAAACAACCAATCGGTGAAATGTTCAACTCATTACGTTGTGTTGTCAATGACAAACCAGTGAATATGGATTTGTGGCCTCCACTTTTTACACTTAAAGGGGCAGGTATCGTCACGATCAGAGCAGACTTTCAACAGGGCATGAATTGATGTTCTAGTTTAAGATGAACACAGTGACTTAAAATTACTGGCTCATTTATGCAGCAGCAACGGTAATATGACCTTATCATGTGGGGTATTTTTTCAGTAACTGAGTTAAAATCTAAAATTTGCACTCCAATTCCATGCCATGTTGATGGTGATGATATTGGCCCTTTAAAAATAAAAACAATTGCCTATGGAGATGATAGCGGACACACTTAAGGAGAGGAAAATGTAGTCAAGTGAGGATTGGAAACGATATTTTGGGAGATTTTGAGGAACTTAGTAAGATGTGCGGCTGGCTTTGACCATTTTCAACGTAGGGCTGTTAAAGTTTGCACATGATATTTAAATATTATCTTTAACAGTTATTACAATAATCATATCATAAACATAAAAACATCCAAAAGATAATTAAAAAAGGGTTTTCTTTAAGGCAAAATATCAGTTTACTAGCCCATACAATAATATTATGTAATCAGCATATTCATCCTAAACAGTAGAGGACTCGTCTGGAAATCACAGTGGGTGCTTGGACATGCGGTTTATAAACGGTTTATAAAAAATGTGAACCACGCTGAGAAAGAACAGCGGAATATCTGTCTTGGGTTTCAATGCAGTTTCAAACAATAGATCTGATTAGTGCAAAATGTTCAGCCCGAATTCGATAGTAGTTAATACTAACCAATCAACGTGATTTTTAAATCAGTTCAGGGACAGTGTGCATTCTTTATTTTAAAGCACTAACGAAAATAAATTGGCACGGGGCTTTACTGAGTTGAGCATATTCAAATTTAATTTAAAAGATGAAAGAAAATTACACCATAGGCTAAAGGGTTGTGACGATATGATAAAAAAGTTTACAGACAATTTTGGTGATATTTGCTGTGCACTAATGTTTGTGGCTTGGGTTGCGCCCACAAATTCATATGACAGTACATTCAGATTGTTTCTAATAATTCCAGTGTGGAATTAGAAAATTGTTATTTCGCTTTTCTTCAAAATTAAAGAACCTCAAACTAAACTAGAAGTATAGAGTTTGTAAAACACAAACTCAAGGTGTTCGGTTGTTCATCATGTTATGGCGTCATCACCTAAAGTTGTTTAAAAAATACATTAATTTAGTCTATTGGCTATGGCTGTCGCTCGAACACCTAAAAAACAAAAGTTACTTCAGGAGATGTGTTTTTATAATATATAATTAAAATAACATATAATGTGCTATACTGAATACATTAACTTCCGGTTCAGTTATCCCATATAATTTTTAATTCCTCCAACCGTAAGTTCTGGTTCAATCATGTGACGTCATTCATACTTCATAAAATATTTCCTCATAAAATGGGTGTCAATTGTGGGAAATTTGGTAAAATTATGTGTTTTCTCAAGGTAGCAAAAAGTTACTTTTTAAATCTGCCGCTAGAGGGCGCTGTTTTAATTATAATTAATTACGTAATAATTCATTAGATGACCTCATCATGACGTCACAACGTTACCTGGAACTATATGTTAAGGTCTAACTATGTGTTAAGTTTTAAGGTTCTTTGAACCTTATCTTTTAAAGATATTTTGGGATAAAAGAAGCCGACATTTGTGTATCCTTGACCAAGGCGCGTCGGAACGGTTTGGTCGCATAATTTTACTCCACTGCTATCCGAACTCCAGCGCACATGTACACATTGTATGGATACATATACATACTGTATACATGTACATCAGTAGTCTTGGTGCAAGACGTTACTCGTGATTTTATACCTATACGCGCCGATCCGCTGTGATTTGATAAACCAATCGCCGCTGCTGGCGCCATTCATTCCTGTCCACGGCCAGTAGTATTAATGGAGCATCTCACACCTCAAAAAAAATGCGAAGCTACGCATCGCTACGCACTAGTAACTGCGCATCAAAAATGATGCGCAGATGCGAACCGAGCCACGCAGTGGTGAGTTGTTCGCCTCACGGCATTGTATGGAGTCACAAAGTGACGATAATGTGAAGAACATGATGCAAGTTGCATCATGTTCAGCGGCGTATGCCAAGACGCAGGATGCGTCTTGAACGAACCACGTAGTGGTGAGTGGGATCTCTGTCACGATAGTGTAACTGGAGAAAAACCGTTATTGTTTGATCCAGTTGGGAGGTGCGGGAATGATTGTAAATCATGGAGCGCCGAAGTCATTTCACGCAGCACAAACGAGACGTTGACGTCTCGTTTGTATTTTCACGAAGTGAAAACAAAGCGACGGGTTCCTCGACGTCTGTAAGACGCAGGATGCGTCTTGAACGAACCACGTAGTGGTGAGTGGGATCTCTGTCACGATAGTGTAACTGGAGAAAAACCGTTATTGTTTGATCCAGTTGGGAGGTGCGGGAATGATTGTAAATCATGGAGCGCCGAAGACATTTCACGCAGCACAAACGAGACGTTGACGTCTCGTTTGTATTTTCACGAAGTGAAAACAAAGCGACGGGTTCCTTGACGTCTGTCAAGACGTTGAGGAAGGAGAAAAGGGCGGGTTGACCATGCAGTGGGTTATTGTATTTATGAATTTATTTATTTATTTTTAATATCCCGCGTGTATTTTTCTCACAATCTCGGTGTGGGTCTGATCGTCCATTATTATGACTAGGCATAAATTGTTGTCACATTTCCGATTCCCCCGAATGCTGACGATGGGGATAATGATATGTTATCCCTTTATCGTCGAAACTGGAGTAGTATTAGGACTCATTACATTTACGGCCGCGCAATTCAAGATGTGTACAATTTACGGTTGGGACCTCCCTTTCCAAGAGTAGGGTTAGCCGTTGGTGTCTCCCTCGACGAAGGGTTAAGGGGTATTTTTCCCACTTTTACATCCAGATGTAAAATAAACCTTTCATTCGGGTTTGTTTTACGACATATAGAGACGGGTGAGTTACGGTATTACCACGCCAGTTTTAATAACGCGCGTTTTTTACGCGACCCGGTCACTATAGCTTCAAATTTCCTCCAAAAGATACAAGACATGGACGTGCTACAACACACCCTATACATACACGTCCAGACACGAAATGGGCACATCGCCGATATCAGTAACGTCGCCGTCTACTGGAATAAAATGCCCTCGATATACATCGGTGCACCCCCACAACAACAACTACCCGAGTACATCGCGAATAATAAAGGGTTAGACAATCTAATCAGAAATTGTAATTCCGGTGCTAGGTACAAGGACAACTTTTGTCTCTTTAGATGCTTCGCCAGAAAAGAAGGGAATTCATCGATCTCCCTGGAAACCCGTACCAAACACCTCGTTGATAGATATACGGAAGTAATGAATGAGCGCCCGACAAAAGGCGTTTGTTTAGAGGACCTGCATCACTTTGAAAGAATCTTCAAAGTGAATGTCAGAGTCTTTAGCCTCAGTCGTGAGGAAACTCTGAACGAGACCGAAGAGGTCGAATACAAAGTATTAGCCCGCTTGGTTAGGAGACCACTGTGTAATCATAAATAACCATGAACGTTAACCTATACGAATCTCATTTGTCGTACATACACGATATGAACTTGTACAGCCAAGTATTTCCTTGCCCCAGATGCGACCGCGTATTTAACAGATCACACAACTTAAAACGTCATGAGGGGTGGTGTGACATCAACGTCAAACATAAGTTTCCCGGCGGTTGCTACCGCCTTCCAAATTCCGTGTTCGATGAGTTGGTCGAAGCGGGTATACAGGTGGATGAGGATATGAGGTATTATCCTTATCGTGCCACCTATGATTTTGAAGCCTATTTCAAACCGGTAGAACAGACGCACGAAAACATAAGGGGTCTCAAAGCGCAACACGAGTTACTGAGTGTCAGTCTCACAAGTAACGTTCCCGGTTACGACGTACCCCTTTGCATCGTAACCGACGGGGATCCGACCAAACTAGTGGCTAGCATGGTAGAGCATTTACATAGCATGAGTGATACCGCGTACGGTATTCTGTTAGATAAGTTTCAAGATGTATTCGAGCAGATCGATGCCCTAATACATCAACAGCGGGTTGAACAAGAAGCCGAGAGGTCGAATTTTCCAAGACAAGAGACTGACGAAGATAATCAGTCAAAACAGACAAAGGCTGAAAAACTTAGAGACAAATTAGAACAATATCTTCAGGAGCTACCCGTCCTGGGTTTCAATTCCGGAAAGTACGTTACCTATACCCAATTCTTCGGGAGACGGACTCTCCGCGGTTCATTATTAGAAGATCGTCGACGTACATGTCGATCGGAACCGAAAAACTAAAGTTTTTCGATATTTCCAATTATTTGGCACCCGGGTGCTCCTACGCAAAATTCTTAAAGGCGTACGAAAGCACTCAGACGAAAGGTTTTTTCCCGTACGAGTGGGTAGATGATTTAAACAAACTCGATCACGATGAACTGCCCCCTCACGAAGCATTTTACAGCGACCTCAAAGGGGAAAACATTACGGAAGAAGAGTATGCGTACTGTCAACGGGTCTGGCGAGAGAAGGGTCATGTAACGTTTCGAGATTTTTTAGTGTGGTATAATAACTTGGACGTTTCCCCCTTTCTCGAAGCGGTCGAGAAAATGTTTACTTTCTACAGAGAAAAGCAAATCGATATGTTCAAGTCGGCCATTTCCGTACCTGGACTGTCTCTTCACTATCTTTTCCAAACTAAACCACAAGATGTGTATTTTTCATTGATAGACAGTGCTAACAAAGACCTTTATTATAAAATAAAGGATAACATCGTAGGCGGGCCGTCTATTATTTTTCACAGATATCACGAGACCGGTAAAACTTGTATTAGGGGTGGTAAACTATGTAAAAAGGTGGTAGGTTTTGATGCCAACGCGCTGTACTTATGGTCACTTATGCAGAATATGCCAGTGGGTACGTTTGTCAGGCGGAAAGCCTCCGACAACTTCAAACCTGTGCGAAGTCATAAGTACGGTATCATGGCTACCGAGTGGTTAGATTGGGAAGCCAACTCAAACGGTGCATATATTCAACACCAATTCAACCACAAAGAAAAATGTGTACATAGGTGGTAGAAACGTTCGCGTGGACGGGTTTTCCCCAGAGACTAATACGGTCTATCAGTTCCAGGGCTGTTTTTGGCACGGGCACAGCTGTCGCCTCAATCCCAAGGAGGTCAACTCTGTGAATAACAAATCAAAGAAAGATTTGAGGGCAGAGACCCAAAAGACCTCCTCATATATCCAAGGATTAGGGTACAATTTGATCGAAATGTGGGAATGCGAGTGGGAAGACATCCAGAATACCAATTCAGACTTACGACAGTTCTTGAAGTCTATAAGACTTCCGCATTTTAATAAATGGAAGATGTCCGTGGAGGATATATTACGAGGGGTTAGAGACGGCTCGATATTTGGTTTGGTAGAATGTGACATTCGGGTACCACCCGAGAGCAGAGATTATTTTGCCGAGATGCCACCCATTTTCAAAAATGTGGACATCTCCAGGGCTGACATTGGAGACCACATGCGGCAGTACGCTGAAGAAATGAATATCATGACCAAACCAAGAAGAAGTCTGATCGGTAGCATGTTTGGAACCAAAGTACTACTCGCAACCCCACTTTTGAGTTGGTATTTAAACCACGGTTTGGAAGTCACGCGCGTTTACGAAGTGATCCAATACCAACCCAATAAATGCTTTGAGAAGTTTGGTAATCGGGTCAGTCAAGCCCGGAGGGATGGGGACAGTGACCCGAATAAAGCTATTATAGCGGACACAATTAAACTACTGGGTAATTCAGCTTATGGGAAAACAGTCACAAACCAGTTTAAACATGTGAACGTTCAGGTGTGTGATGCCGTGGAGGCACCCGGTCTTATCAGATGCGTAGCTTCGCATTTTTTTTGAGGTGTGAGATGCACCATTAATACTACTACGGCCGCGCCACCTTTTGTCCAGAGTAACGTCTTGGGCATTTTGCATGGTCGAGGTATGTGACCTTTTCATGCATATTCAACTTGTGGTTTAAGAGAGTACTACGCAAGCGCACAAACGGCAACAGCTCACCGCATAATCAGCAGGCCAGCCTGGTAACTTGCTACATTGTTATGTACATGTACATTATACATATACGTAATACACTGTGTGTGTGCTCGCTGCATGACATGTACTTCGTATACACACGTAATAAGGTTTAACTGTTCACGGCCGGCCGTGAACGTTCATATACGAAGTACATGTACAGGTCAAAATGAGTTGGCAATTTTTGACTAGGAAAAGTGTTATCTTGTATTGTTGAGGGTGGTGAAAATGACATTTAAACCCAGTCAACGATTCTCCCGTTTGCAGTGACCACAGTTCAACAGTCAAAAACAGTCAGTTGACTGATTTTGACCACTGTAGCTACTTGCTACAAAAGTTCAGCTACAGTAGGAGGGTATACAATGACAGACTAGTTACTTTAAGTAAAATACTTGAGGCATTTATTTATAAAATTTCTGTACTCGAGTTGCCAATACAAAATGAATTTGCCATAGTGCCATGTTTCGATTGGTAAATTTGACTGAGCTGAACCAGGTAATTTGCCCATCTGAAGTTGTTTACTCCTCCAGCTGATTACAAGAAAATTCTTTTGTAAACCGTTTCAAAAAGCAAAACAATGCAACCTATGTATGGTATTTGTGCAAAGAACTTAAAAGATTTAAAATACTTATTTTGTAGTCAAGATACAAATGTTATACAATTATAAACAAATGTTATAAAAAATATGTTTGGATGAGCACAGATAATTTGACTGAACTGTCACATAAACATGAAACAATTATTCACTACAGTTCACTATTTCACTATTTATGATACCGGGTATGTCCCTTGAAAACTACATGATTGGAATACAATTTACCTGTCCCCAAACCAATGATTTACATTCCCATTAAAAAAGGGGGATGATTGGTAATAAACAAAAACAAAATGAACTCAATGAATTATTATCTAAATGCATACTTACTTATAAGATGGTAATCGTACAAAACATTCTCAGAATTGACTCTATCTGACGTATTTTCTGGTAACAATATAATTTAATTTATTTAAAATCCATGCAAAGTATTTAGATACTAAATAAAAAGGAGCTGAAACTTTCACAGGTTTTGTTTAGTAAATGTACACTGAACGTTTGGGCCAATTATTGTTTTTTAATCGATGCATGGTGTTTGTATGTTAAACATGAAATACAAAAAGAGCTTTCATCATTATGTCAACTTTGAATAAAATAAATCATGATTATTACATTTTAAACCAACTACATGTAAGTCCACATGTTGATTTCTAGTACATTATTACATGTATGTGGTTTGTTAGCACATGTATACTGATAGGGATACAAACAGTATTTATATGACACCACTGTAACTATACCCTCAAGCTATAAAAAATCTCATTGGATCCATCCACAAAATTCAGTGTACTGGGCCTTTTGTGAACTACATGTAAATTGTATGTAACAAAATTGGGAAACAAATTAAATGGTTGTAACTGAATGTTTGCCATACCAAGGACTGTTGCAGTGGTGTTTTATTGTACAAGAATAATTGTCACAAATTTAATACTATTGAACACTTCTATTAACCCTAACTCCCTAGCCTTAATTACCAGGTACCTTCCTCAATCCTTCATAATCCTCCGAAATGTGTTTGTGCATGAAACTCACTGCCACAATCCTTCATAATCCCCAACTATCAAATGCACGACCCTCCTCAATCCTCCATAATCCTCCAATTGGTGATTTTCTAACGTGCCTCATTCCTCCAAAATCCTCCAAATCCTCCGGAGGATTATAGAGGATTTAGGAGGGTTAGGGTTAAAGAAAAACACCACCCCCAAAGAGGGTATTCCACGGTTTCCAGAAACAATAAAAAACAAACAAACAAGCAAAACAAAACAAAAAGGTTGCTTTCATCATTTATACAACTTTGGACATTTTACTTCATGCCTTCAAAACAAAAGGAAATTAAAAATTAACCCTCCTACTTCTGGTACCTTTTTCATACAAGTTGATGCACCATTTGAAACCATTCGCTTTTGTGGTTTTGAATGGTGAAATAACTGTGTACAGTATTGATTCCCCCAAATGGTTTTGAATGGTAGGTCAGCTAATACAAAACCTTGTTTGGATACTTCTAAGTGGTGAATCAATGGACCCTCTATGCATTTGAATGGATTTGAATGGTAGTAAAGCTTGCTACGAACACTGTTCAAATGGTATCACCAAGTGAAAATTTTGAATGGTTTCAAATGGTGAAACAGTAGGAGGGTTAATTGTGCTAATAAACCATTAAGTTTTCACAAGGCGTTGTACATGTACATAAATTTCTGAAGTGGTGTCAGACTCCAACTCTAACAAATTCAGATGCATGTAGATATTGTCTTTCACAATGTTCAAACACTTCCAACGCGATTTCCTTTATACATGAGCATATTGGTTCAAAAACTAATTGAATGGAATACCAATATGACATTCATTTACTATTTCCGTTATTGTGAAGTTAGGCTTATCCACAGGCTAAGTCTTCACTTGTATTGAGATAGCTATTACTGTTGCTAAATAATGTTTTCTTGTACCCTTGTAGATGGCCCTTAAGTTTGGATACATTACTCTGGGAGACAGTCACAACTTGTCATTCAGCTGATGCTGTACACAGTCCATGCAGCAATGTATCCCGTGTCTGCTGGTTGGCATATGATGACTTAGCAGAGCATGTGCTTCCATCACAAGCACACGTTTGGGCACAAACGTCACAGCAGTTATGTTTTTATAGTATCACTGTGTCACTGTAGCTTCTTGATGGAAAACTGTTCTTGATGACCATTCATTCCATCACAAGTTTTCAAACCAGCTCCGTGCTATGATAGTTAATAATGTGTGTCACACTTTGGGTGCCATCCCAGCCTGCCCTTCCACATTAGGTCATCAAATTCTGTTGGGTGACCTACCAATATCACATTATGGAGACCACACAATTGTAGCAAACAAAACTCAAACCTCCCCGTCTTCTTGTGCAAAGCTGTCGATAACTTTTCTTTGTACATGCACTTCTGTGTTGTATGATACATATCAAAGAATGAGTGTGACTCCTTTGAAAGAAGACGTCAAAATAAAAAGCGCAGTTCACTGACATTCTTGATGTATGACCGTAGTATCTCCTGGGCAATCCATTTAAAGACGCCTTCACATTTTTTTTATATAGTCGCCTTGATAACAACATACTTGATGTTAGAGCGTTCGACCCATAGTTCCTCAGGCCCAAGCTTTCAGCAATCGTCCTCCAGTGACTTAACGCAACAACGCATGTACTTGCTTTCAAAATGGAATGCAATTCTCCAAGCTGTCCATAACACCTCCAGAATATGGAGCTCTCACTTGATGAATGGCCCCTGTTAATTTTGACAAAAGATGAAATGTTATCACGACAATAAAATTTAATTAATGGAGAATATCCAACAAAAACGAGGTGAGAAAGCACTGTGGGTAGGGCAGCTAAATACATGATTTTTTTAATCATCATTAAAGTGAAGTAAGTGAAGTGAAAAACCATTCAAACACTTTTTCCTGCTCATAACAAACAAACAACAAACAAACATAAAACAAACAAAACATCATATCATAAGGACTAACACTATGTGTCTATAATGAATGGTTAAATTCTGGTTCACTGGATTCTTGGAATTAATTAGCTGAAGCTGATGAGAAGTTGATATTGATAAGAGGCTATAAAGTATTATATGATTATCAATGGATACATCCATACAAACAGGGCATAAAATATGGGTGGAAGAAGCAGTAGGCAGGATAAGAACAAAGCTTTTGAATTTAAGCTATTGGCAGGTCAGTCATAAAATCCATACATCCATACAAACAGGGCATAAAATATGGGTGGAAGAAGCAGTAGGCAGGATAAGAACAAAACTTTTGAATTTAAGCTATTGGCAGGTCAGTCATAAAATGCCAATTGTTGATTTTAAGTATAGGCATTCCTATTTGGTATTCACAAAGTAAACTTAGCAATAAAAACAGTCACAGAATATTTCTTTCAAAATAGGAACCTGTAGATATTACATGTCAGCAGAGGGTACTTGAGTAGAATGTCGTATCCGACTGCCACTTTATCATTCAATATAACCATTAATGCAATCTTACCTACCCAGTAAGGTGGAGAACATATGGATGATGATGGACATATACTTCAAATTATTCCAAGATTTCCTTTATTATTTCATGAAAAATAGGGCATTTTTGGTATAGGGGCCTACAATGACTTCCTCAGTCATGTCAGTCTGATCTTGTCAACTCCCCCATTAGTGACCAACACGTCATTGTACATGTGCAGTAGCAACTATAACAGGATACTTCTAACGTTCTATTTTCTGAAGGAGAGGATTTTTTTAGAAGGGAAATAAAGTCCGAAAACCATCATAAAAGTTGTTTTTAAACAAATAAAAGATAGTTTTCGCTTTCTGTACCCCAAAAACTCAATAGAATAATTTTTTAACTGGTTAGTGGTTGAAAAGAAATTCCAAAAAAAACTTAAAAAGTGGCGGTCGGATACGACATTCTTTCCGGGTACTTTGTCATCGTCTTTTTAGCTATGACCTATAGGCCCCAGTCATTTTTCACAAAATATAATTTAATATTTTAAAAACGGTACCTACCTAGTACTACTTAGTAGTACCAGTACCAATTCCATTTCGATACGCAATGCCAATGATGACTTCCGTCGACACACAATCATGACAATCCACAGGCAACGCAATATCTTTCCACTAACTGCAGTAAGGTAAGCTCCCGAACCTAGGCCTATACCCTGTGCGAATTGCCAAAGAGCAGTAATTTGTTGACTTTTCAGCTTCTCAATAATTTTCTTTCAGTTTCAGCGAAATCAATAGCTTCATCCACTTTGTTGGATTTTCATGCAGCAATTATTACTAGTACTCGACTAGACTCGCGTTTTGCTATTGCATGTACCAGTTGCATACAAAAGACGTACAGATACCATACCGAGCCCTTGCCTGCAGACAGAGCGATAAATTATGCTAATTACGCTCACACAGTGGCACGCTTGGAATGTCCTCGGAATGTTTCGGGTAAAATCTGCAAAATGCACAAGACCGTTATTATATTAGCGGCCCTGATCGTAAAAAAGTGTATAGCGCCAGCTACGGTGGGTGATTTAGGACTGGCGCGGGATCGTGTAACTAGGATCCACATAATAACGGTCTTGCACAAGACTAGTACATCAGTAGTGGGGTGCCATGGTCGAGCGGTTTAGTGCATCGGATTTGTGTTCTGATGGCTGAGTTGTCAGAGTGTGAGGGTTCGAAGCCTTGTCGCGACCATGGTGCTTGTGTCCATGAGCAAGACACTTTACTGTAATTGCTGCGAGGGCCGAATTGAACCCAGCCACTAGGGATACACAAGCCAGTGCATGCTTAGTGCCGGTCCCAAGCCCGGATAAATGGCACCACTCAGTTGGTGGATACGTGCGCTATATAAGTCCACACATTATTATTACATGATATATGGAGTACATGTTATGTACAAAATTTGTCAAAACACGATGTTGCTTGCCATATAAGTTGCACATTATTTATTTGAATTTGACGAAAAAGCTCTGAAAGCTCTGAAATAATTATTATACGCTATCGTTGAGACCCGGAATCCACCAATGAAATTCCGTGTTGATCAGCCTCGTTCATATTTTCCGAAAATTCCCAATATTACAGAACAAAAACACAAAATCAAAGATGGTCGCCGGTTATAGTGGCCATTTTGAATTCCCATAATGCATCTGATATGATAATGTGACAAATACCCAGCACATTTCTTTAAAAAAGAATTTTAAAAAATTTACAAAAAAAAGAAAAAATACACTTATGGGGCATATTGTGCGCCGCCCCATAGGGTTAATCAATATTAAAGTAGGCCCCTAATAATAATTAATATCTTTAAAATATGCAGTTTTACGACTTGGCAACAATCATAACTAGATTCAGCACCATTGAAACCCCCTATGGTCCAAATTTTATGTGGTCCTGTGATGGGGATCACAAATTAAAAAATGTTTATAGCATGCGTTTGTACATCGAAACCAATTCAAACTTTTTGCGTGGATTCAATAGTAGTTTGGTTACAGTTGGTTATCTTGCAAAAGTAAAATCGAACTAGGTGTTATACCGTATGTACGTATATAAGAGTACTGACAAATCTCCAGTCACGCCCACTCCCAGATGATGAATTAAATAGTACGATTTAAAGAGATGGGTCATTCCACGTCAAATCACACACTTTCCGAGGTCAATCTCACGGATTTTGTTTTTACTTTCTAGCTTTTTTTGGTTGTATGAGAAAACTCCAAAACTGAAATTTGAGTGTTTTTGGTCATGTGATTTGTGAGTTACAGGTCGTTGAACTTGTTACCTTCTGTTTGACCTCTACAACTTTGGAAATCTGTAACTCCGGTTAAGAATATCGTACGAAAGTGATTTTTAGGTTAAATGAAAGCTCTTGTCATTATGAATTAAATAATACGATTTAAAGAGATGCTACAGCATTAGTAACAACACAATTATAAAACTGAAAGCTAACTTTATGTAAAGTTAGTACCAATCACCACTGAGGACCAGGGGGTGTGACACCCCCACTAATTGTTCTCAGTCGGCATTTAGAGCCTCAGCTGGCAGTAGAATGATCAACACTTTCATACTAAAACTCAAATACAACACTTACAACAACTGTACACGAGTGGTACCCTGAAAAACATAAATGAACACAGTTTTATTTAAAACTTTCCTCGTGTAATGTTGATGATGTTTCAAAAATCTCCTGAAATATGTCAATAATTAGTGAAACAATGTAACTTTATCATATGAAGACAGAAATTCCACGCTGGAATGAGTACAAAAAATCTGAATGCATTACAATTTTCCCGTAAACGACAGAGTGAAATAACCTGAAACTATCACAGGTTGCCTATTATAAATATATTTAGGCCAGTCTTGATTCTCACAATGTACGGATACATTTACAGATATTTTACCAAAAGTGAAATTTGACTTTAAGGCTACTTTATCGATTTGGACAAATTCTAAACTAAAAATGAATTTATGACGGAACCCATCATAAATTTATGTCGGGACATATTTACTGTAAAACCATGCTTTTCACAATGAGTTTGAGAAATGTTCGAATTTTAATCCATTTGTTTTCACTTCCTCAAGAGAAATAGTAATATTCTAAAGATTTGTTGGGGGTAATCGCCGTTCAGTTAGCGAAAAGCCCGAGTGATGCATCTGGAAAACAATATAGGCTAGGCCTATGGATGAAGTAAGAGAAATTGCAAGTCCTTGAATACGGATGAATTTGTTTTGCCCCCCCAAAAAATGTGCTCCACCACTAAGCAGGATTTAATGGTTCAATGGGTTATCTGGACTGTGTTAAGCCTTTCCCAATCGGAATAAAATATATCAAATAAAACCTCCTCATATAAGGATAAAAGACGAAACAAACGGTAATAATAATAATGATTATAATACAAGTTATTCAGAAGAAAGAAAAAGTGATAAATCCTCTCGATTCTTCAGATGATTTTTGCAATTATACCAATACTGACTTAATACATTTGAACCAATTCAGTTTGTTTTGAATTGTTATGTATGCAGTGTACTGATACATGTTTTGCTAGATTCTAATTTATTTGAGAGAAAAGTATTCATAAACTTTACATAAAAATACATTATTGGATGCGACTGAAACTTTGATACTTGTTTGTATTTGTAGAACGTTCAGTCAGTTTGGCGTTCAATGGACAACATGTACTTCATCAGTTGCTGTATTGTGGTGGTTCTGACATCATTGGTGCCACATTCACAGTTAAGTGTCATTCTTGTGCGTTAATTGCATACCCACCCATTTCTAAAAACCCACATTCTAAATTTTGAAGAAAACAATTATTAACTAATTATTTGGGCTTTGCTCGAACCAAAATATATTTATGTACCTATTTAATTTCCATTTTCAGCTTGGGGTGTATTTGATGATATAAATATTTATTATCACGTTATAATTGAGCAAAACCATGGTAAAACCTGCTTGAATAATGTGCCAGGTAATTAATTGAAAAACGACACAGATCATTCGGCCATAAGGCCAACAAAAAAAGATGTTGAGTTGCCCTCCACCGACCGACCCAAAAGTGCTGAAATCTCGGGTCGGGTTTTTTTTTTCTTTCTTTTTTCCCGTCATTCATAGGCCTATTTATTAATGAAACTTACCAATTTTCTTTGTGAAATTTTCCACTTTTTTTACCGGTAAATTTACCGGTAACCAAGACTCAATCTACATATTTTCCAATCGAATAGCCCCGGCCCTCACATGGTGCACTGCCTTCGCACACACTGTGTGCCAACGATTGCGACTCAAATCTACACGTTTTCCAATCGAATGGCCCCTCACATGTTTTCCACTGGCTTCGCGCACTATTTTGTATGTCAATGATTGCGACTCAATCTACACGTTTCAAATCAAATGGCCCTCACGTTGTGCACTGGCTCCCCGCACTGTACGTGTGTCAACGATTGCGACTCGATCTACACGTTTTCAAATCGAATGGCCACTCACATGTTGCATGTTGAGCATTGCACGCAATATGGATGAATTTGCTGTGTCAATCACAGCGAAAAGTACAACAAAAATGCTTGGGATACTTTTATTCTGAAACAAAATTCCTTGCTGATAGGTATACAAATGAAAAACATAGTATGTGGTTTCAGTTCCAATGCATTTCAATCTTAAAATGAAGTCAAGGAGAAAAAAATAAATAAATAAAAATAAAAATCCCGACCGACCGACCCCTTCAAATATTTTCACTGGAGGGCAACTCAAAAAAAATAATTGTTGGCCTAATATACTGAACAGCAAAAGAAACGCAAGTCCGAGGTCTTGTCAAGTTTTCAAACAGAAGCCAAACCATTTTGATTCTAATCACTCATTTAATGAAAAATGCTTTCAAATTGTTGCAATTTCAACAGTCACTTTCAGCTCACAAATTGAAAGCATTTTTCATTAAATGAGTGATTAGAATCAAAATGGTTTGTCTTCTGTTTGAAAACTTGACAAGACCTCGGACTTGCGTTTCTTTTGCTGTCCTCGGACTTGGGTTTCTTTTGCTGTTCAGTACCGTATATAATTAAAACGGTATGTACATATTTGATACTTTCATTTCTTTTAAAAATATTTTTGACATTTTCAACTTACCATTTTCGCGTGCTTGTCTGTCTACATAATACATGTCACAATGTTGATCATACATGGCATCTATTCATATATGAATGCCATGCTTGACCAACATTATGTTAAATAGTTTAAGTAACAGGTTTTTTTTGTTTTTATTTGTTTAGGGGTTTCGTCTGCGGTTACACCTGTTCGCAACGTTATACGACAGGTTGTTTTTTGGGATTGTTCAGATGTACCGCATACAGGTTTGATTCTCTAGTTATTCACTCGCTTAATATGTAGGGGATTAATATTGATTCCGACTGGCCCATAGGGGGCCCAAGTCTTTAGTTTTAGTCACTTGCTGCACCCCGGATACTATACACCACGCACGAAAAAGACTAGCGCGATGTGGCGAACCCACGAGCGCCTTCACTAATAAGTTATTCATGTATTCATGTAATATGAATATTCAATATACAATTTTACGAGATCACTCACCTTATACAATTGCAGATGCGTTGGACTTTTTTCGTGGTGTACTGGTATACTATCCGGGAAACCACGCGCGTCTTGATTAAGGCTCCAGGCTCCGGGGGGGAAGAACAGGGAACTGACCTTTTGTTAAAGTTGTCACGAAGGGTTTGTAAGATTTTTCTCAGAAGGATTGATCAATACGCACCACAGCTTCTCATTTTAGACGTATGGTTTGACTGGCATTTGACTTGGCATGTAAGCGGACTAGGTTTGAACAAATCTACCTTTACATAGTTTCTTTTCTTCTCCCTGTTTTAAATGATTCCCATGCCCATAAAGGAAGTACATCACGAACCAAAAAAATAACTGTACTCAAAACTTCCAAAAATAATTGTGTGATTATTGGCTGGTCAGGTGGGTGGTGGTAGGTGTGTGTTGCTTGTAGGTGTATACATGTGGGTATGTCTACCCATAAAAACCGATGACGTGTAACAAAAGGGAACAATAGGTCCTCTGTTGTCGGCCATGTTCTCAATTGGTTTGTGTACAAAACCAATGGGATGTTACTACAAACAGTCCACAAACATTGGGAGAACAATGTGAGGTCCTCGGTTTTTTCGCGTACACAAGAACATAGGGTATTTTACACATCCATGTGAGCAGATATAGCTGTACTTCCGATGACTAGATAACAAAAGGGAACAATAGGAACAATAGTAACTTGCGTACAAATCCTGTGGGACATGCCCAAGAAAGTTAAAATCCAACAACAATTGGAACAATAGAGGGGAGGTCCTTGGAAGTATAGTAAAACCAACATTATATATGTGTGGGTGTGAACATGTTTTCACATTCATATCGAGGACTGATAACAAAAAGGACAATATATCCTCGGTTGCTATCACAATGGAGAATGTTGCTACCACAAGAGGATGTCCTCGGTAAACACAAGCATGAGTGTGTATGTATGTGTGGAGGGGGAGGGTTAGTTGGGAAGGGGGTAAGTTATGGGTCCAGTTACCAACCGGTCCCCAACTGTAACAATAAATCGCCGCCACTGCATGCTGGACTGTATTTTCCATTCTAATTATTGTGATATATTTGTAATTGTTAAATCATCTTGATGTTTGTAGTTGATGTGTTGTGGCCATTGAACTTCCCATGATATGATAATAAAATGTGCGTGTATTGCATTGTATTGCATTGTATTTGTTTGAATTGTAATTAGTTAGCCCCACTTCTTATCTCACTATGTATCACCAGAGCTGTTTAACAGTATGAGTACATAATGCAAACCATAGGTTATAGAATATATTTTAAATTTTGTTTCGTTTGTCATTCATACTTATCAAACGGTGAAACTTTAAACCCTTTGGAAGCCCCGTGTGTTTCAAGTGTTATGTATCAATAATTATAATATATGAAATGAAACCGATGCATTCAGGGAAGGACTGGACCACTGAAATACATACATATGTGCCTATACGTACCGTACCGGAAACAAGAATGTTCCGTGTTTAATTTTCACTTTATTTCACAGGCAAGTTTTGTTTTATCTGTGTCATTGTAATGTTTCTTAATAGTCTTCAAGGTGGAATATTTCATGTTGTTGACATGCGCATTGTTAGGCTGTCCTTTTTGTTGCATTTTTTGAGCGGTAACGCAATTGAGACGCAAAGTCATACATTAATGTATTCACTTAATCTGTAATCACTCTGGTTCTAGGCCCTATAATTGTTATAATTTAAGGAACGTATGTTTCTGTTGTACCTTCACTTTAACGCTACAACAAAATAAGCTGAAACGTTCACAGGCTGGTTTTTGTATAGCCATATATATATATATATATATATATATATATATATATATATATATATATGTATATATATATATATATATATATATATACTAAAAACAATTTAGGAACACCGAATAATCTCAGTTAAAGCAAGATCATTTATTTCAGATAAACACAATGTTTCACAGAATTGATGAACAATGAAACAGATGATAAAGGATGCATGTAGTGATTACAAATTTCATGACATGACTACTGAAAGAGAGAGGGGGTTGCAAATGAAAATCCCGGTTCATGGAACATTTCAAACCTATTTGATGTTAAAAATCCGGTGTTCCCTAAATTGTTTTGAGTAGTATATATATATATATAAACGGTTCGCGAGCAAAGAAAATTTGGCTGATGCCGGACTCGAACCCGCGACCTCTCGAACACCAGACGAGCGCTCTACCAACTGAGCTAACCAGCCCCTATGTTGGTGGGCGGTCCACTTATGCCAATTATCTATTGCTCTATGGGGCCAGGTCAGAGGCCAAACCATATCTGCCGAGCAGCCAGGGATCAAGCCCCGGTCAGATGCAAACAACCTGGGTAACGGCAGTAGCGGGGATAACACAAACGGGACACACACACACACATATATATATATATATATATATATATATATATATATATATATATATATATATATATATATATATATATATATATATATATATATATATATATATATATATATATATATATATATATATATATATATATATATATATATATATATATATATATCTCTTGTCTTAAATCTTTAAGTATGGACGCAAACAAGTGTATAATTATTGCTTACTTAAATGGTTTGATTTGTTTTTGTTTTCTTTGCAGAGACGTTACTTGCTACCGGTGTTGTGATGGATGGACTGGAGACGTTGGTAGTAATTGTAATACTCGTAAGTTAAATTTAGCTTTGACATTATATGAGCTTGTTAAGAGTGAGTTATCAAGAAGATAAACACGAAGTTTGGTCTGGAGAAATGTGCTGCGTCGATGACAATGAAGAGGGGTAAAAGGGTACATTCGGATGGAATTGCTTTACCAGATGGCACACAATTGAGGGCGTTGGGTGAAGAAGAAAGTTACAAGTACTATTATGTTATTATTACTTTATTTCTCTCTACAACAATTCTAAAAGCACGCAGAAAATACATCAAAAACAAAAATCAATAAAATTAATAAATACGGAGATGGCAAGACTGAGGAGGAATTGTTCAATTCCTATAACCAAAAGGTTCAGTCTTCCAATGAAAATGTACAATAAATAAAATATAGAAATATGAATTAAAATCTAAACACATTAAAATGAATGACCAGCGTTCAATTACAACATTGAAAGGCTACCACAAACCAACCAGAGACAACACCAGTGCCACAATAATCTTCCGCACTATTGTACTTCAACCATTCAAAGCTTGTTATGTGTCTTTTTTTATGTTTTTTTTTACAAACATTACAGCAATATGTTTTAGCACTACTTGGTGTCCTAATGGAGGCACATGTACCAGTCCTGACTACTGCAGCAACTGCAACCGCGGCTACTTCTCCCCAAGATGTAATAGTAAGTACAAAGTTTTACCATGTACGAAACAAAAAGGGACGAACGACTCAACAGACAGACAAGAGTAAAGCAACACAAATAATTCAGGCTGATACGTTGAGTGTGAGATTAAAAAAATATATTGATTTTCAATTCAGATTAATAACCAAAATTAATATGTACAGAGAAAACGGTACAATTTAATACAATGTAAATGATAAAGTAAACTTATAGTTACAAAATAAGAGTAAAGGGTGCGGAGGTTGGAGAACCAGCTCATCACGTAAGTAGCTCAGCCGACCAGCGAGCGGATACATTGCGAAAGCGAGACATCAGGACCGGAGCTTCTGGGTTCGACCGGGACTGGTACATCACGTAAGTAGCCGAGCTGACGGGTGAGTGGATACTCTGGAGAACGGGAATCGGGGCTGGACTTCTGGCGTTGACCGAGACTAACAAACCACATAAGTAGTCGAGCCGACGACTGGGGCATCAAGACCAGACTCCTGGGAGTTGACCGAGACAGCGGACCACAGGGCCGTTGGACGAGCTGCGAAGAAGTCCGAAGTTTCAGAGGGGCGTACGGAGTGGGCAACCCTCGAGCGATTCCCTTCTCAGGCATGCTGGATCGAGCTCTGCCGATTTCGCCCACAACCGACTATGTTGCATTCTTTACGCATAGTTGCATACCACTACCCAATGAGGGATTAGTGGAAACACATGGTAATGAATACACAACGCACGTGGTGGATTTTAATGTTATGTAACAAGTTATTTGGGCGATTGTAACAAAAGATAAAGGGGCAATGCCGGAAGTTAACAAAGAATTTAAAAAACCTCAAATGTGTACCCATCATAACGTCGCTGTAACCTTTTAGTATTTATGCAAATGAAATGTGCATATTCATGACCACATATTTGATGCTATATATTAGGAACTGATGCAACAAATTATAGTTCACTGAACTTTGTGTGGTTTCTAATTGTTATCCCAGTGGCTGTCTTCTAGAAAAACGTGTAGAGGTCATTAGTTAAAGGTGGCTAAAACGGGGGAAGACATTCTGTTTTCCCAGTAAATAATGTGAAAATTTAGTTTCTATGAATTACATATTGAGACAAATATCGATATAGACGTTTGTGAATTCAATGGTATGAGCGAATTCAATGGTTTGTCTCAAGAACGAATTGTGATAGCTCTTAAATGAGGCTTTGTTCTTGCTTTTTCCACTCCCGTCAACTGAAACATTTAAAACAAAATGGCAGACGTACAACCCAAAATGGGTCAGTTTGCCTCGTGCAAAACCTGTTAAGGGCATCCTACATGCAAGCATCAGAAGCTGTCGCTAGGGGATTTATTTTCTCACTGGTTAGCGTGCCCTTTTGACTCCATTTGAGTTTCACTATTAACATGTACAAGCGAAGCGTATTTTGCTGTTAACAGTAAGAATTAACATCACACAAATATTCAGTTAATCGGGTATCATGATAGAAAGGTACAGGTAATTTAGGACAAATTGGAATTTTTTATTGAGACTTCCTGTATATATAGCCTTCATACTTTGTTTATGTCATAGTGTGTACACAGATTGCGAACTGTCCCGAGGAGTTCTGCTCAACAAGCTCTGATCAAAAATGTGATAGATGTGATGGTGAATTTGGCCCATCTTATGGATCAGCTTATGCCAAGTCGGCTGACCAAACACAGTGCATTAGTAAGTGATAACTGCCTTCATGAGATTCAATTTTGTTTTTAACAATCATCGGTCTTACACAGTAGTGAATCGACAGAGTATATTGGGCCTTGACTATCATGTTAATCCGGAGCGTCCACTTCGTCTACAGAGGGCGATTATTACAACCAATATATAGAATAAAATAAATGTGACCCAGCATGACAAAACCCACAAAAGCGTCCCAGAAATTAAAAAAATGAGTTATTGGTATCATATGAAAGGGCAACTCTTTAGCTTTTCAATGGTGAAAAAATTATTATATCAATCATGCATTCTGTTTGAAAGTTATGGACTTTGAAAGTCAAAAAACAATGAAATTACGATTTCGAGAAAAAAAAAAAAACGCACTAACAACCGCAAAATGGTGCTCGGAATTTCGCTTTTTCACACACTTATAAATCGATTTTAGTAATTTTGTTTGCAGGAAATTGTGAAATAAACATCCGGGAACTATAATCAGTAAAAATCCCAAAAGGCCGTATAACACCCCATTGGTCAAAAATTGGCTGTATCTTGGATTGGGGTTCAGCGACTTTTTGCGGGTTTCGCCGTGCGGGGTCACAAATGAGTTAAGAAATAATGCATGTTGTCACACTCGTCTTTGGTTTCGAACTGAATTTTATTTCTACATGTGCCACATCTCCGTGCACATACATGCATGTTTAATGGTTGAACGGGTTTTAACACAATACATGTAAATTAATTACTGGACCGTAACAGCGATATCATTCAGTTTTGTTCTGGATTGCTTTAAAATTGAGATAATGAAAATGTTGTTATAATGAGGAACATTTTGTATAATCGGTGACACCACAGGTGTCACACTTCCGGTTGAGCACCTGTCTCCAACAGAGGGCGTTATTCAGTTTTGATGTGTGCGCAGAAAGAAATCTCTAATTTATGAATTATGTTTTTTAAACTGAGATCATGTTTTTGGTAATGCACCCGAAAAGACATTCACTGATGAATGCTCGAGAATGCATTGTTTATAGGCTTTACAAATAAAGTACTGAGGTGTATGACTGGATTATATATGCGGCCATACAATAGCCTACAAGCCAAGTTACTATATCTCCAAGGTCATGTCAATGGGGTCTATGGGTCTGATTAATTCCCAATGACAATATCTTAGAGATACATTAACTGCAGCTAAGTCATGTGATTGACTGCACTCGTAAAACCAGTTGCATTAAATATATTGGTGTTGTGATACTTTTTTGGCACTTTTTGCTATTTATGCTAATATAAATGTGCATATTCATGAGCATATCTGTAATGTCACAACGGGGTCAGATGCATTATCATAATGAACGAATCCATTACTTTTCATAAGTCAGTTCTCTTAATTTTGTATATGGTCATGCTAACTGAGAGTTTGTTTACCTGTCAGTAAATATTTGGATGTTGTGACTGTTTTCTTGGGCAAGGGTTGAGGTTTTGATTTTGTGTACTTTTACTGTTACTGTAACACTGAGTTCCTATTATGATCTAATAAAACAGCGCCCTCATGTGTCAAGAATAAGCATGGAAATTAAAATGAAAATTAACAGTACACCCAATATTCGTTTTACATCAAAACTGCCCAGAAGGTTGGATATTTGGTAAAATATGTTTCTACATAAAATTGTATTTTATAGGCCCTTTCAGTTGGTTTTCAGTATTCAGTTACTGTTGTAATTACCATACACTTTGTTCAAACCTAGACTCGTCGGTTGTATTTAAAGTAATTTTGACCTCAAATATAACTCATATTGTAATCTTGTTATGAATTATTAATTTTGCATATTTTATTTGTCGTAAACTTAATTGCTCTCCTCAGAGCAATGTTCATGGAGGACTGACAGCAATGCTTGTTACCCGGGATCCTGTACTAATGCCCAGTGTACATGTAGTAGCGGATTTTCAGGCACCGACTGCAGAACGAGTGAGTTATCTGTTACAGTAGTGGGTCAGTTGTAGCTGACGAATGAAGTCACAATATTAGAACCCAAGAGGATGTATGCTAAATAATATTGATGAAGACACGGCCCTATGTCAATATAGGCAATTTAGTAATACATGGCTGAGGGTGATGGTAAAACAGGGTTAGCCGGAGGTAGCTATTCAAAGGTGCACAAGCAAATGAAATTAGGCTGTTAGATGGAGTATTAATATACTTATCGATTGCGCCACCTTGCTTGGAGTGGCGAGCCGTGGACTGTTGCCCAAAGTTGGCTGAATACGATTAAGCAGGATAATGGCAATGAGCTTCCTTGGTATTGTTATGAGGATGTTGCTCACTGTCGTCCTTCTTCTTCCAGTCTGGGATAAGAATTACCACCATGTCGCCAGTCATCTGGAATGGTTGTAGTGACCCAGATGGATTTGGTGATGAAAGCAAACCAACCTAAAAATCTGTTTCATCTTGATAACCTGTACAAAAAAGTGTTAATATTTAAATGCCTTTATGATAAAACATTATGAAAACGTTTTTGTGTTTATTTTCCAAAGTTAAAAACGCTTTGTGGTGTTAATTTTTATTCCAGAAATCGTTATTGAGTCAACACAATGACACTTTGACATGTTAAAAAAAATACAATTAAAAACTGCACCTTATTTTAGTTTATTTTATATTCTCAATATTAACTTATCAGTTAAGCTATTTGCTATTTATTTACTTAAACATTAATTTGAAACATGATTTCTACAGTGACAAAATTTTAAGTCACCATATTTTAGTGATGCCGCCGGTACACCTGTTTGGACAGCTTGCATTGATAAGTTAATTGTATCTGATACGCAAATAGCAATATTTTACATGAACAAATCTCAGTTTGTAATTTTCATTTACCTTATAGTGAGTACAAGTCAAGCACCGGTCATGTCAGAGCACCGTGGAACCCTCAAAATGGGTACAACAACGCTGGAATCCCCTACCGTCCAGGGTGTTATATCCACGGTCTACACCAATGTACCAGACTTCACCCACATTCAAATGAACTGGAAGAGCTCGTACCAACCCACTCATTTATCAGCTCCCAGCAGTAGCGGACATCCATACATTCAAAGTGCCAGACTTGGTGTTGTGTCTGCAAGTGTTACAGCTGTTGTGAACAGTGAGTTCTTACCAGCAGCCGGGGGGAGGGGGGCGGCCTAAAATCACACAAACTGTATGATCTTTTTGCTTAACATAATTTGTCAGTTAATTAGAGATTTGAGTCGGTAAATTTACCCTCCCAAAAATGTTTGCTATCCACTTTGAAAATCCTGGCTACTTCAATGGTTCTTATCATATTTTACGTGTCGACACTGCCAATCCTTCGAGTGAGATGCGGCCATCTCCGAGCCTGGCTCTTCCACTTCGCTTTCCCTCCCTCTGGGAATTATTTCACTTATTACAGACATAATTATTTATACAATCATCATCTTAAACAAAGTAAATTTGTTTCCATTTGTGTAGGTGTTAATTACCAATTCTATAACTTACCTTTAAATACTCCCCTAAAATATATTGGACCCGGCGTTTCTCCCCTTTCCTTAGGAGCTAGTGGTGGAACGTATTCAATCGCCTCACAGTCTTGCTCTGCGGCGGGATCTCGAGTTAGCCCTGCAACTGACTTCGTCACATGTGATTACACATTTTCTATTGACTACAGTTCTTGGACGCCTGCTACTGGAGATATGTAAGTCTGTTGTTAGAGCCTCAGTAAACATTTTCCCAACATTTTCTTAGACTTGACTGCTTTTAAAATCATGATTACAGTATTTAGATCACTTTTTCAAATGACGATTTGTCAGAATATCCCTTAATTATTAACATTCATGAAACATGTGTTTTTTAATGTGTCACGTACGGTAGTGAAACTGTTATGATGTGTATGGCAAAGCCATCTCATTTTTCTGCCATAAATATCTATGTAAATAGAGGCTGGAAGAGAATAGTCTGGCTTCTATTTTCGATAATGACCATCGGCATGCATAATCATTATTGCACACATGGAATCAGACCAAGATGGCCGCAGCTTAATAAAGGTCTGTAGCTCCAGTGAAAAAAATTAATGAATTCGACTTCTGTTTGTTAAGGTATAATGTTTCTTTTGTTTGATGTCTACTTTTTAATAAATAACTTTTAGAAGTAAATGGTTAATTGTAGATTGAGGTATGAGGTAACGTCAACAAGTGGTGGATACATGAAACTGTACGACAGAGATAATTCAAACAATATCATAACACGATACTATGTTGGCAAGACAACCTCTAATTATTCAACTTTCACCTTTGACTTCGATGACCCCTACCACTGTGTGGATGTCAACGCTGGGTGTCGAACCACTATGTTGCATGCTGGAAATGATGTCACCTCGGAGGTCAGATTTTATTTTGTGTAGAGTCATTAAAGGATGCAATATTCTGTTTCGTGAATAACCTATAACTTTCTTGTCAAAATTATGGGAGTGTCAGAGGTGTATTCTCAAATCAAGTTGAGAAGTCAAAAATATTTTTGTTTTAAAGCTGTTTCAAAACGGTTTGATAATCTGCACTTTAATATCACTTGGGTCAAAATTAACCCAGATTAAGGGTCTGAAGGTACCGGGTCTTTATAGGGGTCAGACTAATGATTCGAAATCTGGCAAAAAAATATATTTTCAGAAAATTCTGACCCTAAATCTGACCCCAAATCTGACCCCATCACTGAGCTGGCACTTAATGACTCTTTTCCGGGTTACTCTTGACCAGGGAGATTTAAGAGTGAAAATTGCCTTCCACGTACTTACCTGTATGTAAGGTAATCATAGGATTGAATCCTGGGGGAATGGGGGTAATTATAACCTATTTGTCTGGGGGTGGTCCATGATCATCTACATCTCCAAGTGAAACAAATATATAAAAATACCTTTCAAGTGATTTAGGATTACCATTTTTCAAATAGGCGTAACTGAAATAGTTGTTAACATAAGTCTTCAACATAGTCTTGAAACAGTAAGAGGTATGTTATACTTTTTGTCAAAGGCAATGATCACTGTTACTTGGCAAAACTGGGCTGATAATCTCGCTGGTATCAAAGAATACGACCTGCAAGTAAGAAAACTGTCTGGTAGCCATGGCAACGAGATGACCGAAATATTCGATAGTCCCGCAGTTTTTTCAGATGTTACAGACTCTGGTAAAGATGTCACCCTTCCTCATGTCGGTAAGTTTGAATGAAGGATTTCTGAGGGAACTATTTCTTCTCAACCTCTCATTGATAGAGAGAAAAGCTACAAAATTAATTGCAGATGTGTTTGCACTTCAAGAACAGATCATAGTAGGATTTAACTCATGACACAATTCATTATAAAATATAAAAAAGGGAATTATTAGACTTTTACTCAAGCTACATTCATTTAAATAAATGGATATCACCATACGTCATACCTTGCTTCAACATGCAAGCCCATTATTTTAGATTTTCTTTGAACATTTAGATGTTTTGTTGAGGAAAATTATTCTTTATAATCGTTGTCATTATAGGACAAAAAGTCGCATTTTTAAATAGGTTACTTTTTGCTCTGGTTATTTGACATTAGTTATCAAGACATTTTCTCATTTGAGGTTTGGGTAATTACTTTGTGTTGATTATAATTTCTAACTTAAAATATTTGTCATATAGGAGTATACTCCATTATCCTCACTGTGGTTGATAACGCCGGCAACGTCCGCCTGAGCAGACGCTTTGTATTCTTTGACGATGACCCCAATGACGTCACAATCCAGGGTAACTCTACCACCATGCGTGTTCTCTCAGCAACCCGAGAGACAGACTACGTGTGGCTGACCAATCTAGACTCAAGTGGAGGGACGACCTCGGTGATTCTTGACTGGCAGAACCATTTCATTAATGAATATCATCTTAACCAGGGGTTGTTGAAACCCATTGGGTCGTACGTGAGCGGAACTATTAATGACGGTGAGTAAATAATCATATTTTTATGATCTGAATACCAATTTCGAATGTTTTATGAAACTTGTTTTATTGTAATTTTGTTCTTAAAGTGAGATGCATTTAATAATTTTGGATGCAGTTGTACCTTGAGGGCGCTGCACTGCGGTGACCACCCAGTGTACGAAGCTCCAGAGAATTGATTTTTATTCTGTGATTTTATCGATTTTACCTGACGTTTTAACTTTAAAAACTGATTTTAACTGATGTACGATGGCACTTGGAACAACTTCTGCGGCGATATTTGTCGTGTTCGTGTCCATTTCGTACAATTTTATGAGGACTTTTGGTAAGCAAACTGAGTCGAGTACATTTGCATGGGAGTGGCATATACAACACTCACGTATTGTGTATGAACGCAGTGAGCTGTTAAATCTACGCGAGTCGCCAGCAGCCATTGCCCCACCCAATTTTGACATTCCTGAAGACTTGCGTTTAAAACCACGGAAACGGGGCAAGAAAGGTGGATTAAAAGTTCGCCTTCGACGACGCAGATTTAACCCACCATTGCCTACCATCATCACAGGTAACGCCCGATCATTGTGCAATAAACTGGATGAACTAGCTGGTAATGTTAAGTACCTGTACGAGTACAGAGACTGCAGTATAATGTATTTCAGTGAGACATGGTTTAAGGATACATACACCATTAGCGCTACAGATATTGATGGGTTTGCTTGTGAACGCCTGGACAGAAACCATGAATCGGGGAAAACTTCGGGAGGTGGAGTCTGTATTTATATTAATCAAAAATGGTGCAACAATATTTGTGTCAAGGAACGCCATTGCTCACCTGATATTGAGCTTTTGACGGTTGGCCTGCGGCCATACTATCTTCCCAGAGAATTTCCACAGTTGTTCGTAACCACCGTTTATATCCCACCACGAGCAGATGTTAATAATGCAGCCTCTGTAATCGCAGGAATTGTTCAAAGTCTGGAAAGGCAATCCCCAGATGCAGTTAAATTAATCATGGGTGACTTTAATAGCTGTAGTCATGATGCAGTGTTGCCCCATTATTACCAGTACGTGAACATTCCAACGAGAGGACAACATACACTTGATAAATGTTATGGTAATATCCCTCATGCTTATCAGGCTTTTGGAAAGGCACCGCTTGGAATGTCGGATCATGACATTATTCACCTGCTTCCGAAATATAAACAGAAACTCAAGCAATCCAAACCTATCACCAAGACTGTAAGGAAATGGAACAACGCTTCAGTTGAAGCTCTGCAAAATTGTTTTGAAACCACAGACTGGGATGTTCTCATGGATCCTGATTCCATTGATAAATCCACTGAGGTCATCACCGACTACATAAACTTTTGTGAATATCTTATTATACCTGAGACTCAAATTAAAAAAATTCCGAATAACAAACCATGGTTAAATAAGGAGCTGAGGTGTTTAGTCAGACAAAAACAGACAGTTCACAAAAATGGAAATCTTGAGGAAAAACGCAAACTACAGAAAGAAATAAAAACTCTCATTCGTCGCTGCAAGAAGCAGTATGGACAGAAAATTGAGGAAACATTTAAGAGCAACAATCCTAAAGCTGCGTGGAATGCCTTGAAGGACATCACAGGATACAGTCGGCGAAACAAATTGATTTTGCCATTTGGTGACCTTAAGGAATTCGTAGAAGAGTTGAACCAGTTTTACAGGCGCTTTGATCTGGATGGTCAGCATCATAATCCTGCACACGAACAGTTGTGTGCGCATCTGGTGTCAAGTTTAACAGACTAATAAACTTCAACTCTCAATCAGGGATGTTGAAAAATCTCTCAAGGCCATTAAACCAAACAAATCGGCTGGTCCTGATGGGATTTCGGGAAGGCTCCTGAAATCTTGTTGTAAAGAGCTTGCAGGGGTGTTCCGACACCTGTTCCAGTGGTCATTGAACAGTCACACTGTACCAAGTTTATGGAAATCATCTATCATCGTCCCTGTTTCTAAGAAAACCAACCCGGCAGTTCTCAACGACTACAGACCAGTAGCATTAACGGCCATAGTGATGAAGTGTTTCGAAACAATTATTAGAGACATTCTGACTGCAGAAACACTCAATTTCGCAGATCCTTTTCAGTTTGCATACAGAGCAAAACGTGGGGTAGTGGATGCCATGATCACTTTTTTGCATAATATTTATGATCATCTTGATAAACCAGGAAATTATGTTCGTACCTTATTTTTTGATTTTTCATCTGCTTTTAACACTATTAAACCGTATGCTCTCCTCAGTAAAGTGCAAAACATTAACCCTTATCTTGCACTCTGGATTAATGATTTTCTATTGCAAAGATCACAAAGGGTTAGGTTGAATAATGTAATGTCAGATGTTGCCCATATCGACACAGGAGTACCTCAAGGCAGTGTTTTGTCACCTTTATTGTTTTCTTTGTACACTAGTGATTTTCGTCCTGAAAGTAGAGCATGTGTTATGACAAAATATGCTGATGACACCGCCTTATCTGGACTGATCACTAATAATTCTGAGGTGGAGTATAGGTGTGAAATTGATAAATTTGTGGAGTGGTGCAATATAAATCATCAGATTTTAAACGTACAGAAAACCAAAGAAATGATTTTTGATTTCCGGAAAATTAAAAATATGAAGGAACCAGTTGAAATTGATAACATCGATGTTGAGGTTGTTCAAGAGTTTAAATACTTGGGAACAGTTGTGGATGATAAATTAAATTGGAATGTAAATACAACTAGGATCCAGAAAAAAGCCAATCAACGGCTTTACTTTTTAAGAAAACTGAAATCTTTTAATGTGGATTGTCAGATTTTAAATTTGTTTTATCAGAGCACCATCCAGTCGACTGTGATTTTTTGTTGTATATCTTGGTTCAACTCACTTACATTGTGCAGTCGTAAAAAACTCCAACGCATTGACAAGCAAGCTATGAAGATAATTGGCGCTGATGTTGAGAATATTCAGCAAATTGCAGAGAATCATCTTATCACCAAATTTAATGTCATTCTTTCTGATACAACCCATCCTCTTAATCCCTTCATTATTTGCAATCGATCTGGCAGAGTACGTCAACTTAGTCTGAAAACCAACAGGTTTAAATGTTCATTTTTACCATGGGCCATTCAGATTTTTAACTCAACCTTCACCAGATAGTTTTATCCTTTTCCCTTGCTGTACTTTAACCCAACCTTCCCCCCTCCCCATATCCTACCCTGCCTTACCCGTTTCCTTTTCCCTCATTTCCTTCCCTAATCACCCCATTGCCCTGAATCCCTATTGCTTCCTTAGTTTTTATGATTGTTTTGTAAGTAAATAATTTGTTTTTTCATTTTGATTTTTTTTAAATGTATATATTGTATTTTTAAATCAGTGTACACTGGGGAAATCAATTTTCATGTGATGTTTTGCATGACAATAAATAAAATCTTGAATCTTGAATCTTGAATCTTAATGTCCTTGTTGATGATTAAGTCGAAACATTGGAATGGAAAAATAAATGTTTTGGTATTTTGTATTGGTATTACTTTATGATATAAATATTTGTTTATTAGAACAATTCATATGAAATTAAATTTTAAAACCTAAGAATCATAAGTTGTCAAAAACGAAGGAATTATTATTCTGTTTGTAGACTATGACCAGAACTTTGGGGAGCGTGGCCGTTCAGCCATTCCTAATGCATTTGGCGTGACAGAGTTCCGTGTCTTTCATGACATTGACCACAGAGGTGGCAAGACCATTGTCAATGTGAGTGACGACAACTCGGACAACTGGAGTAGTGAAGCCTCAAACACACAAGCAACTTATGACCTGACCCTAATGGATGGAGATTCCATTCGGTTCTGGGTGGAGGCCAGGGACATAGCGGGACACTTTGTGAGGGACAATGTGTTAATTCATGCTGATTCTTCTCCACCAATTATTGAAGACTTCTGGCTTGCACGGGATGGGGAAGTGAATTTGGCTGTACATAATTCTGTCAATTTACATGATATGAGGTGAGATTTCAAGGTTCTTAGAAAAAATGGTTAAACACCATTTGTAAGGATAACAGGAAAACAAACTGAACGAAGTATTATCTAAATGTTATTCTGTCTGATGTGATAACACGTGAACAGTATTTAGAACTATTCCAATCTGAAATGGATGACTGGCCGGTGATCCATATGTTAGGCCCAGAGTAAACTAACAAGTTTGTCATCTATGTCATGTCTGTTAGTGTGGAGTTCAGGACTTATGACATACACAGTGGCGTAAGAACCATCGAGTGGCGACTATTTGACAATTACACTGGTGTAGAGGTAGAACATGGCAGCCAGGCAGTGGCTGCTGTCAAAATTGACCAGGTAAAACAATCGCAGTGTTAGCCCTGATTTGTTGTATAGGCTACAAACATGTAAAAGTGAAAATGTAAGTTTTCAATTCTCAAACCAGTAAATAAAGAAGTGCGTGTTGAATTTTATTAAGTTTTGACTAATTTCACTAACATTAGATTGTACGTTTTTTTTTTTATAACATCATCAGCTTATAACACCAAACACGTTTTTATAGTAAAGCCTTAAACAATATTTGTTATAAAGATAACCGATGTAAAATGTTCCCCTTATTTCATTGTAATCTGTCAAAATTGGAGTTTGATTCAGCCGTTTTCTTGGATTAAACTCATTCATTCATTTCAAAATATTTATTTCCATCTCACAATTATAAGGAAAATACAATCAAAGAAAGTCAGTAAGTAACAATAATAACAATAAAATCATATTGTTACAAATACATCAATGGAAATGGAGGCACAACCAGAAAGGTATAGGCTTGTGGGAGGTGAGCAAATAAGTTTACGTTGACAAATTTTAAGATTGGGACTGTGAAACGACATGTAGTATTTGTGATCCAACTGAAGTCCTTCTATATAGTGACATATAAAGTGATATAAACGTCACATGAGGTGAAAGTTATATAGTCTTCAATTCTTATCTCACAGGAAACACAGGACTGCGATCCAGTCAGCTGTATGTGTGTCCCCATTGGTGACTGTTACGCTGTAGACTACGGTTTCAAACCAACATTCCACATTGGTGTCCATGACTTTGATTACTTCATCAAGCTGACGGTTACCAACCATGCCAGACTAGTAACAACTAAAACAATCAAGGTATTTTCAAATGATAAGCATTACCCACAAAATTCTCAATTGAGTAGTAATTAGTTCTGAACAGAACTGGAGGTTAGAAACTTACATTGCTGTATATTGCGGGTGTGATGGGGGGCACAAATTACCTCACATGAGTGGAATGTAGTATAGGCCCTTGAAAACCAAAAATGTTTTAGGACTTGTTTGAGATAAATTGCTTTGTGATGTTTTGGCACTCGCATATGAAATCTAGAAAATATGTTTCAGGTTAGGTACTTCGCATTGACTCTATATAGATCTAACATGCTTTTGCTCATCATAGGTAGATAGATTAATTTGTTTAATCCATACTCATCTGTTTATTATTATTATTATTATCTCATAGGTAACGGTGGACACATCGCCCCCTCAAGCAGGAGTGGTTCATGATGGGGTACGTGGGTATAACGAGGTTGACTTTCAGGAGGGCAGTGACCTCGCTGCTCACTGGGAAGGATTCTTTGACAAGGAGAGTGGGGTCAAGTTCTATGAGTATTTGTTCGATGGCACATGCTGGAACGACGCATCAGTAATCACATCCATTAAAGACAATGTAAGTTTTGCAAAATAAAATAATAAAATGGATGCAGAAAACAACAAATCACTGTGAATTGGCAAGGGAAATGACACTTTAGCGTTAATTGTGACTCCTGAATGGTGTACTTTTCCACCAGCAAAAGATTTCAGCCAACTAATAAGCTACCATTATGTACGATTAGGCAGAGCGCTCTCAGTAGGTTGTTGATGGGACAGCATACCAAAATTGTAGGACTGTTTAACCACAGAGCAAGGTTTAACACTGCTTCCTTTAATTATTTTGTGAAATGTCTCATTTGAAAGTGATTTACTTTCAAAATTACAATGAAAATAGAGAAAGGCCTAAAATCTCCAAAAAAAGGAAGGTGTGGAATCAGCCAAATGGGAGTTCAGTCAGTGACAACTCTTTATAAAGTTGGATATGAATTTCTTGGCGGAACTTAAACCACAAACGTCACACATGGCAGAATATCGCCAAGACGACAGAAAAATCATGCCATTTCCGGTGTTCTTTAAATCATATCTTTTTAATTGCTTATGCTATGATTTTCGTTTTTGCTTTGTATTGTAGACAATTTATCATTCTTTATGGTGCAATATTCATTTAAAAAACCTTATATACAGACCTGTCGATTTTCAATAAAACATTGTCACTTAGGCCGGTTATACTGTGTAATTTCATTTTTTACGGAACATTTTGAATACTACACGATCCCTGAATAAACACAAGTCTGCATTCCATGGACTGATTATTTTCGATTGAACGGTAAAATAAAGACAGACGCCTATCCCTGAATTTGATGTCAAATTCATACTGATTGGTCATTGTTAACAGCGTTGAAACCTATGACAAAACCAGCGTAAGATACGATCAATGCCTTGCTAAACGGGAACTCAATGGGCAATGTACAGCAATTGTTTTGGTTTATTAGGTTCCGAAAAAGGACCCAAGAAATTAATGACACTTTCTTGGAGTTAAATTTAATTTTAACTTTATAAGAGTTGTCACTGACCGAATATTTGGTTTTTGTGTGCATCTTTAGAAAACAGGTTGTAATTCTCTTGGTTAGGAATTCGTCACCATAGGCCCACAGACTGCAAACAACACAATTAAGTCTAATACCTCAAGTAAGATTCAGTCCTGTTTTACATAAAATGCCCTATAACTGTTAAATTATGGTGTGAAATTTATAAAATAGATGACCCGAACCACTTCCACCCATGCAAGATGGACAGCGCCCTCACCAGGCTTGTATTACGTCACTGTCATCGCTTACAACCGTGCCCTTGAGCCGTCGGACCCAATCTGTTCCGATGGCGTCATGATTGATACGAGCCCTCCTGAGTTATCTAAGATTTCTATCGGTAATGCTCGAATGTGGCCGGGTCTGGCAAGAGATGACGAAGGCCGGGTGTGGTTCATTGATGATCAACGCAGGAAGACGGAGATTGTGAATGTATCCAATGAGTGCAGGTATATAGCAGATGATAACAATACTGTTACGAATCTTACCCTTTGATTTTGATAAATATTAGCACCCCTTATAGTTCACTTCTTCCACTTCCAATATTTTGCTGACGATGCAATTTCAAGCAGTCTAAGTCCCAGGGTTGTTTCCCCGGACCCTCGATTGTCCGCTATGAATATGCAATCCATACAAGGACGCTACTTTTGCTCATGCATAATGCAACACCAGCGAGAGCCCTGTGTGCGTGCCACACCCTCCCGCCACGTGGCTTGGAGCCGTCTTTTGGACTTAGTCTATTTTCCGAATACTTTCCTCGGAGTCCACCCCTTCACACCGAACACGGATCGTGGGAGAACCACGGGCCAAACAGTCACCGTGACTGACCCGCTCAGTCATTAGCCGTGGCCCGCGTGTGTGCTCCCTAACCCAAGCACAGCTGCTGTTCCCTCATGCAGTAATAGCTTAGCATCCAAGCAAATAGCTTAACATGCCCAGTAAGCATTTTCCCTTGAACACGCCCTCCTTTCTAAGTTGTCGATCACTTCACTTTCGTCAAATACCTTACCTTATATGGAACAAGGACCTGTTGTATACCCCGATTTTGCACACGTTTCTACCCTTAGACGCGGAAGCCAAGCTTCTCATTGGCTAAGACGCTAAAGTAGGCTTATGTTTTATTCATTCCTAGGCCCCAGATTTCTATATAATCCTCAAGATTTCCTGATCTCGGCGAGAAGTGCGGTTCCGAATGAAATCTATGCGACTCGATCCGATCCATGACAGTGCGATATACCGAACTATTACAGTGCAGTGCCTCGTTCGTTAAACCAATGGTGCAGGGCGTCGATATGGCCCTTGGTTCACCTACATGTAGCTATGCGGTCTGATACACACTCTGGCCCCGTACAGACACCCGGTGTAGTCAAGCCCCGGTGGTCCCCGTCGTAGAGACCGACCAGCCGCCCGTCTCTCGGTATAGCAGTGCCCGTACCGTATGCCGAGTTGACAGCCGCATGAACGAACGATGGTCCCCACTGACTGTACCCAATAGTTGGTATTCGTACACCCTATTCGGAACTTAGCACAAGTATATAAGTTTAACTATTGACATGTACCTATACGCTACCACTCCTGTCATACATGTTACTAGTGCCTGTTATTATTGTTAAATAGCGATGTTAATAATAAACCAACCCCATTGATTGAGATTGTCACAACAAAGTTTGTGTCCGACTATTATTTGTTGACCCACGAAAGTGGGGAATGCAACACTGGTGGCTAGCGGTGGGATACAAACTTTAACACTCTATCGATATGAGAACTTTTATGAACACTTCTATGAACCCTTATAGTTATATTTAAACTCCGGCACGACCATAATGCCAATGTTAGCCAGTCTGTTACTAGTGTTAGAATAAGCACCACCGTCTTCACTGCACGAATCAATGAACAATAGTCTATGACCTTCTAGTCTCCATTTCCAGTAAAGTGTATCCAAAAACAACATGCCTAAAAAGTTTCGTAAATCCCGTAGGCTAAGTGCCTCAGCAGAAGCCGGCGACCTCGAAACGTCATTTGCGTCTGTGTCACTAGGCAGTGACGAAACCCAGCTGGAGACCCTCAGAGAAGAGCTAAAGCAAGCAGAGAAACGTGCAGTGGAGGCCGAGCAAAGGGCAGCAGCACTGACCAAGTCGAGTGCGCCCTCTCTGCCCGGGACACCCTCGTCTCAATCCGACAAATCACCGGCGCTCACCGATGACTCCCCCGTACACCGATGACTCCCCCGTACACCCAGACCCCCATATTTCAAGTTTCCCAGTCAAGAACATCGTGAATGAACTTTTAGACAAACCAGTTTCACCAACACCCGTGCCCACATCCAAGAAAATGTTTGATGTTCCCTTGCCTGGGCAAGGTGAATTCAACGGTACAATGGCATGGGAAGGATTCATCCGCCCCTTCATGAGCCTAGCAGAGGTCTGCGGATGGTCTGCAGCGGAAAAGAAGTTTCGCCTCGTCAGCAGCCTTAAAGGGAAAGCTGCTGAATTTGTCTTCCAACAACTTGACCCATCCACCATTGAGGACTTCGACAAACTAGTCGCCGCTCTGGAAAGCCGGTTTGCCGAACGCCTCCCCCAGAACACTTGGCTGTCTATGCTCGAAAGCAAGAAATTTCTACCCAAAGATAGCCTGACCGAGTATGTTGCAGACATACGCCGTCTAGTGATGCGAGGGTATCCTACAGCAGATGCTGGCACACGAGAAAGTATCGCCCTCCGTCACTTTCTCAAGGGGCTCCCTGACCAACAAACTGTAGTGTCCATTGGAATGACAAACCCAAAGACATTAGAGGAGGCGAGGACGGCCGTGGAAAATTTCATGAGTTTGCGGAAAGCGTAAACCCGGCTAAAAATTCCCTCCGTGTCCATGCCGTCCAAGCCGCAAACCAAGCCCCATCCTCCAAAGCCCCAGTAACAGAGACCGACTATGTTACTCAAAAACAAATGTCTCAGTTCACAGAGAATATCGATCGCCGACTAACCGGAATAGTTCGATTAATTAAAGACAATCGTTCAACCGGCAGAAACAATGCCCCTGATTCCAAAATAAGAATAGTGCACAGTCAAAGGCGACCAATGTGACCTGCTATAACTGTGGCGAACTCGGCCACTTTGCCAATAGTTGCCCCCAACACGCGGCAAAGAAAGAGCCGACCGCTACCCAACCCCCACAGGCGGAAAACTAGAAGGGACCGTGCCGTCCGGCCTGGCATCGGTCCAACCCTCGTGTGAACACTCCATTATCCGAATGGGCAGGCAGCCATTTTCAGGCATGTCTGCATTTTTACAAGTGCAAACTTGCGGTTTAAATACCGAACTTTTAGTAAACACAGGGGCGGCAGTGACCATTATTTCCTCAGCGCTTTTTCAGCATGATACCCGCCGAAAACGCCCTCAACTTAAGTCCCCACATGAATGTGTAAAACTGGAAACTGCGAACAATGAACTTATTGAAGTCGATGGTATTGCCACCATGGACATTAGTATTGGCGAACAACAATTTCAGTGGGACGCGTTTGTTGCCCCATTAAGGATGAAGGAATCCTCGGCTATGACTTTTTGTATTTCTTTGACTGCATACTTGAGGCACGGCGCGGCATACGTATTGCTGGCACTTGGGTTCAGTGGACGGTCAAGGGTTCACCTCCATGTGTAATGACAATTTCATTGAAAGAAAACACCACCGTACCAGCCTGCAGTGAATGGATTGCAGAAGGCGTAGCCGATACTCATAAACTCAGCTCGAACTTTGCTGTGGTAGAAGCAGCAGTTAATAAGAACATTGATCAAAATATCGTAGTCGGCAGGTCCCTCGTTGACCCCAGGCGGCAAGATATCGGTATACCTGTCCGGCTCATGAACACATCACCAGAGAACATTGAACTCCGGGCAGGTACAGTCATTGGACACCTGCACGAGATTGACACAGTTGAACTCATAGACGAACAAGAGAACCGCGAAACAGATCATCTCTATCGAGCGATGCGCGTATGCAGAGTGCATGCGTGCAAACCTTCATCCTCAGTCGCACCCAACGCCCCAAACCCCCGTGATGCCCCCGAAAAATGGTCCGAGAACCTCGAAAAACTCTATGAGAGGAGTTGTAAAAATCTCTCCTCTCCTCAACAAAAATCATTGGCGGAACTTTTGACAAGGCATGTGAACACTTTCTCAAAGTCCGCTGAGGACTTGGGCCGAACAGCAACAGTGGAGCACGCTATTGACACTGGTGACACTCGCCCCATACGCCAGCCGCCCAGACGCCCCCCAAAAGCATTTCAGGGCGAGGAAGAGAAAATACTGGAAAGCCAACTGAAGGCAGGGGTGATACAAGAATCAACATCCCCTGGGCTTCACCAATGGTTTTGTGCGAAAGAAAGATGGCACGACACGCCCATGTGTCGACTACCGAAAGTTAAATAACGTAACGCGCCGTGACGCATACCCGTTACCACGGATTGATGATCGTCTAGATTGCCTCAGTGGAGCCAAGATTTTCCAGCACCCTTGATCTGCAGTCAGGCTACTGGCAGATTAAGATGAAAGAGGAAGACCGTCCTAAAACCGCGTTCGTGACCCGTAGTGGCCTATACGAATACATCACTATGCCATTTGGACTTTGTAACGCGCCGAGCACGTTCGAGCGTTGCATGGAACTTGTGCTTAAAGGGTTACAGTGGAAAACCTTGCTGATATATCTTGATGACGTCATCATCATATCCTCAACATTTCAAGAGCACATACAGCGTCTTGAAGAAGTTTTGAAACGGTTCGGAAACGCCGGGTTGAAACTAAAACCGAGCAAGTGTGAGCTCTTCCGTGATGAAGTTCTTTTTCTGGGTCACACCATAACCCAGGATGGTGTTAAACCAGATCCCAGCAAGGTTGCTGCAGTTCAAGACTGGCCGACACCTAAGAATATCACTGATGTACGCTCGTTTCTTGGACTCTGTTCTTACTATCGTCGATTTATAGCGAAGTTCTCGACGATAGCCAGTCCCTTAAATCGTCTGTTAGAGGCCGGACAGATATTTAAGTGGACCCCTGACTGTCAAACCGCGTTCGAAACATTGAAAGCCGCACTGACAGGTGATGAACTTATGTCGTACCCCGATAACGACGGACTTTTCATTATCGATACTGATGCATCGGATACCGGTATCGGCGCCACCCTGTCACAAATTCAGTGGTGCGAACGAACACAGAAAGAAGAAGAGCGACCGATAGCGTATGCTAGCCGGTCGATGACTAAACCTCAACGGCGATACTGTACGACGAGACGTGAACTACTCGCTATTGTTACGTTTGTACAGTATTTTAGGCACTATACTTGCTTGGCAAGCGGTTCCTGATTCGCACAGACCACAGTGCTTTGAGATGGATAATGACATTCAAAGATCCAGTTGATCAAATGGCTCGATGGCTAGAGATTATGGCCCAGTTTGACTTTAAGATTGAACACCGTGCAGGAAAGAAACATGGCAATGCAGATGCCCTCTCTAGGGTGCCGTGTGATCCTGACGAGTGCCCGTGCTACGACAGTAGAACCATCCTCACTGAACTACCTTGTGGTGGTTGTGACAAGTGTGTCACTAAGAGTGAACTGTGGTCCGATTTCAACAAAGTCGACGACGTAATCCCCCTATCGACCAGACGAATTCATGCTACCTCTGCAGACAAGGTAGAATCCCCTCAGAACACTCCCGATATTGTCAAATCTTCATGCAATGAAGACTCCCAGGATGTTTTGACTTGGTACGTCCCAGGTCCCGAACTTTTATCTGAAGGACTGGAAAAAGTTCAGCCTATCCCCTTCGCGACAGTTCTCATACTGATGGCAACAGTGGTAACACTCCTCTTTGGTGTTATTTGCAAACTCGGCAACTGTATTTGGCGCTCGTGCGGTACCGTACAGTTATCAACGACATGTGGGTATCGACTCCCGTCGGCTGTTTTGCAAACACAGCTGGAGAAACTCCCGGACAAGCCGTATTGTCCAACGCCTCGCCAGGGATATTGCAACAAGATGTGATGTCAAAGTCAGCAGAAAACTCCTCCGAAACTAGCAATGTTAACGGTGATAAACAGGATGAACCAGAGCGAAGTGACATGAACTGTAACACGCCCTGCGCCCCCGACAAGGGCGCCTTAGCCGGTTTTAGTACCGGGCCGCAACTTACAGAACTATCCCACTTCACTCCAAAGACCAAAATCCACGATAGTGACTTGTTCAACGTACATGTAATCTCCATGCACGACGATGCCGGTTCAAATGCTGGTCAGCAACAAGACACACCTTGGGTGAACGGTTACTCCTCTGACGAAATCGCCAAAATGCAGAGAACTGATCCAGATATTGGCGTAATATTGGATTGGTTAGATAAATCCCTCCAGCGGCCAGGAAGAGACTTGGCCGCCAGTCAAAGTCCAGCAACCCGAAAACTCTGGTTGTTATGGCAACAACTTATCGTCCGAAACGGTGTCCTCTACAAGAGATGGGTAACTACGGACAAAACTCAATCATACTTGCAGCTTGTGGTACCAAAACAGCTGCAAGACACCATCTTGCGAGCAACGCATGATGCTGTGACATCCGCCCACCTCGGTGTAAAGAAAACTGTTCACAAGACAAAACGCAATTTCTACTGGTACCGGCTGAAAGAATCAGTCCGGAATTGGATAAGAAAATGTGCAAAGTGTGGTGCCCGGAAGCGGCCCCACAAAACACCACGAGCCCCCCTTCAAGACTATAGAGTTGGCGCACCCATGGATAGACTGGTAACCGATATCCTTGGCCCCTTACCAATTAGTGAGCAGGGTAATCGATACATCTTGCTCGTTGGTGACCAGTTCTCGAAATGGATGGAAGCCTATGCCATCCCTGACCAGACAGCAGAGACAGTTGCCCACAAAATAGTCTATGAATTTATCTCACGATTTGGTGTCCCCCTTGATCTACATTCAGACCAAGGCAGAAACTATGAATCTAATTTGTTCCGTTCCGTTTGTAAGCTGTTAGAGATAAACAAAACACGAACATCGCCCTATCATCCATCGGCCAACGGCCAAGCTGAAAAATTTAACCAAGTCCTTGTGAACATGATTTCAGCTTACGTTGATGATAACCAAAGAAACTGGGACATTCATCTCCCTCTTCTAACATCAGCATATAGAAGTTGCCAGCACGAGACGACTGGTTACTCCCCGAATATGCTTATGCTTGGTCGCGAGACTCACGCGCCCATCGACTTAATGTTTGGTGGCCCACCCCAAGATGAAGTCCATCCCCAAATGAGTGTGAGTACGTCATTGCACTGAAAGAGAGGATGACCAAGGTCCATCATATAGTCCGTGAACACCTTGGTCAAGCCAGTCAACGACAGAAAAGGGACCACGACACAAGAATTTCACATCACAACTACGCAGTTGGTGCTCTTGTGTATTTTATGGACAGCACCAAGACGACAGGTCTTTCCCCAAAACTGAAAAAGGTTAAATGGATAGGACCTTGCATCATTGAACGAACACTAAGCGATTTACTCTTTGTACTCCGTTATAAAGAGAGAGGGAAATCCAAAGTTTTACATCATGATCGTTTAAAACGATACTTCAGCGACGATGTGCCACCATGGATGAAGGACATGCAAAAACGTTTGAAAGAAACGTCAGCAGTGGACCCAGCCGTCCATATCCCTGACACACGCGATCCCCAGACCATCAGTACGAGTTCTGATGATTCCCCTTCCCAACCACCCAAGAATGACCATCGCCCCCGTCATCCACGGTACCATCGAACATTGCCCCTCCCACAAGAAGAAGCCAACGTACAACGCGCACATCAGCCAGGTTTCTTACTTAGCTCCCTTCACCGATACTGCTTGCATATTTGACCTCTTTAGGTCAAGGAACTCGTAGTAAACAAACAGAGCAGAGCAGTGGCGACCCATTCATTCATAAATTTGCAGCCCCGACTGTACACTCTACAAGAATGTGTGCGGTTGTAATCTGATATGACTGTATAGGAGTCTAGCTAGGAGATGCCACGCGACAGCGTCCGAACTGTATTTGTACATGTGTACACGGTACATGCATGTAACTGTATATGAGAATACGTGTTCAGTTTAAGTTTTCCGTAGTAGATTATCGATTTAATTACATAATTAATTGCCTAGACGTTTTTTATGTAGTTCGTAGACCAAAACTACAAAAGTGACACTTGATGAACCATTTTGAACTCTAAGATTATGCCTCGTCGAATGAACTCTATGACTTTTGTTTTCGTCAGCACGACATCGCGTAGCTGATTCACCATGTGATCATCTATGAACTTTAGATTTTATGAACAGTAATATTGTTATTGTTTTCTTGATGATTTTAACCTATTTCCATGTTAACGCAAAACGAGGACGTTTTGAAACTACAGGGGGAATAGTGTTACGAATCTTACCCTTTGATTTTGATAAATATTAGCACCCCTTATAGTTCACTTCTTCCACTTCCAATATTTTGCTGACGATGCAATTTCAAGCAGTCTAAGTCCCAGGGTTGTTTCCCGGACCCTCGATTGTCCGCTATGAATATGCAATCCATACAAGGACGCTACTTTTGCTCATGCATAATGCAACACCAGCGAGAGCCCTGTGTGCGTGCCACACCCTCCCGCCACGTGGCTTGGGCCGTCCTTTGGACTTAGTCTATTTTCCGAATACTTTCCTCGGAGTCCACCCTTCACACCGAACACGGTTCGTGGGTGAACCACGGCCAAACAGTCACCGTGACTGACCCGCTCAGTCATTAGCCGTGGCCGCGTGTAGTGCTCCCTAACCCAAGCACAGCCGCTGTTCCCCTCATGCAGTAATAGCTTAGCATCCAAGCAAATAGCTTAACATGCCCAGTAAGCATTTTCCCCTTGAACACGCCCTCCTTTCTAAGTTGTCGATCACTTCACTTTCGTCAAATACCTTACCTTATATGGAACAAGGACCTGTTGTATACCCCGATTTTGCACACGTTTCTACCCTTAAACGCGGAAGCCAAGCTTCTCATTGGCTAAGACGCTAAAGTAGGCTTATGTTTTATTCATTCCTAGGCCCCAGATTTCTATATAATCCTCAAGATTTCCTGATCTCGGCGAGAAGTGCGGTTCCGAATGAAATCTATGCGACTCGATCCGATCCATGACAGTGCGATATACCGAACTATTACAGTGCAGTGCCTCGTTCGTTAAACCAATGGTGCAGGGCGTCGATATGGCCCTTGGTTCACCTACATGTAGCTATGCGGTCTGATACACACTCTGGCCCCGTACAGACACCCGGTGTAGTCAAGCCCCGGTGGTCCCCGTCGTAGAGACCGACCAGCCGCCCGTCTCTCGGTATAGCAGTGCCCGTACCGTATGCCGAGTTGACAGCCGCATGAACGAACGATGGTCCCCACTGACTGTACCCAATAGTTGGTATTCGTACACCCTATTCGGAACTTAGCACAAGTATATAAGTTTAACTATTGACATGTACCTATACGCTACCACTCCTGTCATACATGTTACTAGTGCCTGTTATTATTGTTAAATAGTGATGTTAATAATAAATAATAATAATAATAATAATAATTTATTAACTTATATTGCGCAAATTCCATAATGAGATGTTCAAATGCGCATTACAAATTTACAATTTCAAATACAATAAAAATATATTTAAAAATATCAAAAAAAAGCACATCACAACAATATCAATAAAATGCCATACAGAAAAAATGTGTTTTAAGTAACTGTTTAAAAACAGTCAAACTAGTCGATTTCCGAATATTTAATGGTAAAGCATTCCATAATTTGGGTGCAGCAAACTCAAATGCCCTATCACCCAGCGTGATTTTAGTCCGACACACCGGGTAACTAAGGAGCATGTCGTCCCTGGCACTTCTAAGATTATATTGAGATGAAGATTTTTTTTTGATAAGTTGGCATAAATATAAGGGAGCAAGACCATTTAAAATCTTATAAGTTATTAACAACATTTTAAAATCAATCCTGAACCTCACCGGAAGCCAGTGTAAGTCAATGAACAAGGGTGTAATATGACAGTATTTTAAAGCATTACAAACCAATCTAGCGCAAGAATTTTGAACACGTTGCAGCTGGTTAATTTGAATATCAGGCAATCCATAAAGGAGACTGTTACAATAATCCAATCGGCTGGAAATGAACGAATGAATTAATGTTTTGGTACATTGCCTAGATAAGTACTTCCTGATACGTCTAATATTATGTAAGTAATAAAAAGCAGTAGCACAAGTCTTTGTAATATGAGTAGCCATTGTCATGTTTGCATCAAACCAGGCACCAAGATTCCTGACAATGGGGGTAGGGGAAACCCTGGACGAACCAACTTTAATACCATCAATGTTAACCTTAACCAATTGTTGACGAGTGCCCAAGATAATAAATTCAGTTTTACCATCGTTTATCATTAACCCATTACCAAGCATCCATTTGCGCACAACATGTATACAGCCCTCCATTGCAGAAAGTGCCGACGCCTGACTTGATACAGCATTTGGACAAAACGAAAGATAAAGTTGCGTGTCATCAGCATAGCAATGAACATTTGGGAGTTGAGTTTCGATTACTTCAAACAAACTACTAGTATACAAAATAAACAACAATGGACCTAAACACGAACCTTGGGGTACACCCCCATCGAGGTCAAATTTCTGAGACAATTTGCCATGAATGGAGACCTGCTGAGATCTGTTAAACAAATAAGATTTAAACCAAAGGAGAGCAATCCCATCAATACCAAACTTAGAATGGAGTGTGTTCAGTAAAGTTTGATGATTTAAGGTATCAAAAGCTGAACTTAAATCAAGTAAAACTAATAACGTAACACATTGCTTATTCATAGCCATTAAAAGATCGTTTTTAACCTTTAATAAAGCAGTCTCGGTACTATGATACTTACGATAAGCCGATTGTGCAATCGGATATAAACCTTTCAGGGATAAATGTGACTGAAGTTGAAGTGCCACAGCCTTTTCCACCAGTTTAGAAATGAATTGCAGATTACTGACAGGCCTAAAATGTTCAATCTGTAAATCAAGACCAGGCTTTTTTAACAAAGGTAAAACCACTGCTGATTTCCAGCATGTTGGAAAGTGACCCATACATAAGGATGAATTAACTAAACTAGTTATAACAGGCAAAAGTACGTCTAAGGAGCCAATAAGTAACCTCATAGGAATAGGGTCAAGGACACAACATTTCTTACTTGAGCCTAAAATGAGATTACGAACATCGTCTTCAGAAAGTTGACTAAAAACAGTTAATGTATCGGCATCGTCAACTAATGAAGGTATGGGTAAGGGGGCAGCTAGCCGAGGTGAGCCGGTCTCATTGCGCAATCTTAACCTGATATTTGAAATTTGTTTAACAAAAAAATTTCCCATCTCATTCGCAAGAGTCAAGTCATCCGTGTGTGAAGGCAACAAGAAAGACTTATCAAGCTTTAGCAGAGACCTGCTCACCCTAAACAATTTCCGCTGATCATGGCTGTTTTCATTAATCAGGTTAGAATAATAATCCCGACGTGCACTATACATCAACAAGATAACAATATTTCAATTCAAATTAAACAAGTCAAAATCGTGCTTAAGCCCAGTTGCTCTCCATCTGCGTTCAAATTTCCTACGCAACTTTTTTGCCGTTCTGATCTCATCGTTAAACCATGGAACACAAGGCCGAGCAATGATAATTTTTTTAACAACAGGTGCATGACGATGAACAATGGAACTAAGGATATTATTATATGAAGCGGCAAAACGATCAACATCACCAGATTTACTCATGACTAAATCTCCATTACACAAATCAGATGAAAAAAATGTCAGTTTTGAACATTTCCATATCAACAGAATTAATCTTTCTGTAAGAAACCTCTTTCACAGATAGATCGGGTTTGTTTAAATTTAATTTACACAAAATGGAATAATGGTCCGAAAATAAATAATCAATAACAAGTTTACTTTCAATTATAGACTCTGACTTACGAGTAATGATTAAATCTAATGTATGACCTAAAACATGAGTGGGTTGATCAACAAACTGTTCAAGGTTCAATGATTCTAATAAATCAGAAAAACATATCACATCATGGTTCTCAACATCATCAACATGAATGTTGAAATCACCGGTAATTATCAGTGGCGCACTAGACAATAAAACAGTTTCAAGGTAATCAGAAAACTCGCGTAAAAAAGAATTAATTGTTACTCGATGGTTAGTTGAGTAGGGTGGTCTATAAATGACGACGACACGCAATTGATGAGACCCTACCCCCACGAGCCACTCCGAGAATTCAAAGGACGTTTTTTCAGCCGCAGCAACCTTTTTAACCTCCATCGAGTCACGTAGAAGGAGGGCAGTACCCCCACCACGTCTATTCCCGCGTGCATGATCTACGAGCTTGTAACCAGATGGAGTTGCCTCAGATCGGTGAGCAGAATCGATGTCCTTTAACCAGGTCTCGGTCAGCGCAAAGATGTCTGCGTTGCTTGTACATACATAATCCATAAAATCGGCAGATTTATTTTTTAATGATCGGACGTTCATCGTACAGAACTTCAAATGGCATCCAGATGACTTGAGAGAAAAGCTATGTGGAGGTGTAACCAATGTCCTGCTAACTGACCCCTTTGGTGGTATATGTCGACGGATAGACAGGCGATGACCAACAATGACGGAAATTTTAGGAGCTGGAACAAATCGGTGCACAGGTTGTACAGGAATAGCCTTTATCCTACGACGACCTCCCTTTTTACCTCTGTGCGTTCGTCGGTAAACCGGTATTTGAGTTTTATTGGCATTTATCCCGAGACAAACTACATGAGTCCATACCAAATTAGGCAGAGTTGTGGCTTTAACATTAACAGAATTGCGAATATTGAGAAGTTTGTCACGTGTATAGGAAATTATCCGTACATGTGACAAAGTGGTGCCTGTATTTGAATTTGTCACAGTCTCAGGTCCTGGATTTGGGTTTATGTCACCATATATCAGAAGTTCCAAATGAAAAGTGGCAGGTGAATTATCATAATATGGAACAGGTCGATGCAGAAATCTGTGATGGCATATTTGTTGTTTCCATTTAGTCATAGGTAGTACTAAATACTTACACTCCAGTGATAAGTCATTGGAACACAATTGTCCAGTTAGCAGGCAGAGCATAAACAGAATGCACATATCCATTGTCTAGCCAAGGAGCCTTCTTTCAATGCAGGCGGACAATAAACTAAGACCCACTGTATAATCCATCAATGGTTGACTGCACATTGTTGTAAAGATCCAACATGGTGTTCTCTATGCAGTAAAACTCATGGCAGGGGCAGATGAAATCCAGCAGTGAAAACCACTTATTACTCCATCAAGAATGATCCAGAGCACACATAAAATGTCCAGCAGTTTCCTGGTATTGTAATAAATCCACTGATATCAAAATAAGAACACAACTGTTGTACAAAACACATATTTACACAATTAACTGGAGAGCCATTATGAGTGGCAGCTTGTTAGGCGCACACCATTGATTGAGATTGTCACAACAAAGTTTGTGTCCGACTATTATTTGTTGACCCACGAAAGTGGGGAATGCAACAATACTTTGCACTTTGCAGACCAGACAAAACTATTTCAAGGGATGTTTGATACCATCATCAGTATTACACCAAGTAATTGTTTCTTGTAAATCTCTGATCATTTATAATTTCGAGATTTCTTATAGTGATATATGGTTTTCCAATTGCCCGTTTATAGTATGGCGTCTATCGGGAACTATCAATTTTTATTCAGAATTGATAAATGTAAATCATTATTGCTATACAGACACCTTTATAATGGTTTCGCTCCGTTTAAATCTGAATAGAAATTCACTAACGTAGCATATTTAATGTCCAGCCCTGTAAGTATGAAACTACCTCTGCTCCTTATATTTAGGTCCAAGGCTGCTTCGGTGGATGATTTGTCTGTGTACCTTGATGCCTTCAATGACTCACTATCAGTACTCGAAGGAGACATAGACTGCCAGTGGATCTCAGGCATCGAGGAGAAATTCTTCCTCTCCACCCACAAACATGTAAGATCATTTGAACTTTAGCCTGTTTTTAAGGATTACCCCATGCCATTAAACATTGACATTATGGTTTTATTTTTGTTTTTGCTTAAGTTTATGAAATGACTCGGTTAAACCAGTGGGAAAACACAGGCGATACATCTTTAATAATGAGACCATTTGATGTAAATGGTTTGAACTGGCTTGATGTATGATTAAGGATTAGAAATTAAATATAAAATCAATTTTTGACAGATCATTTTATCTTGGACTGGGAGTGATGCACAGAGCTCCATATTCGACTACGAGATTGGTCTCAGCAGTGACTCATCAAATCCGACCCCTGACCTTATGACGTTCATGTCAACATCTGGACACGATCATTATGTGATGTACCATCCTGATATTAGCCAAGGGGCTGTGTTCTATTTGGTTGTGAATGCTATCAATAAAGCTCAGCTAGATAACTCCAAAGTGAGTAGAATACGAGCAGGCAGAAAGGCCGAATAAAGAGATAAAATACACCTAACCAAGAACCAGAAGAAAAGGGCAAAACGGATGAACATAATTATATCGCCCCCAAATAATAGATGGTGGAGAGGGGAGCGAGGAGACACAGCGAGAAGGTTGGGAGGGGAAGATTTGATAGGTGGGAAGGTAGGAGTGGGATTGGCGGCTGAGACGGTGGAGTTGTGATGTGTGAGAATTGTGAGTAATCTAATGGACATTGAGTCTGCAAAGAGAGATAGAATATACGCAGGATTAAAAAACAGATTTATCATATAGAATATTGCATTTACAGGTTGTTGGCCCAATCATAGTGGACACCACACCACCCATGTTTACAGGTCAAGTCTCGGTACATGTGGAGGATGATTATTTGATCGCTGAATGGGGAGAAGAAGGCTTCATCGATGACGAGGACCAACGCCTTGAGTATCAAGTTGGCATCGGTAAGTCTTCTAAATATCAATGATATCATGCAATCGAGACAATATCAAGCAAACATATTTCGGCTGGTCTCTTAAGGAGCTTGATGTCATTATTAGTTACGGAACAAACACATTAAAATTGTATTACTGAGAGTGTATTTTATTAACCAGTATACCCTTGTCAAATGTCTGGTAATGTTATATAAGAATCAAGAGATATGTTTTAAACCCACCTGTGGAAGTATAAACTAATTTCATTCTGTTGCTAACGTTAAAATAGTGACAATTCATTCAGATCTTTCGTACTCATTCATGGATTTTATATCTCAGGAAGACAAAAATTCATTTGGAAAAATATAATTGTATTAATTGTACTAAAATGATACCACCCAAGACATCAAAATTTTACCGAGTGTTTGATACATTTATATACTCTACACCAAGCAATTTTCCTGGAAATATCTTATTATTTTTGGTTTTCAGATTACGAAAATATGGGCTTTACTGTCAAGACATACATTTTGTTCCTGAAATTAACAATATTACATGACCTGTTTCACTAAGGATACACCCCAGGAGGCACGGAAACTCTCGCTTTTCAAACAGAGAAAGACTACAAAGTTGGTCCATGTTCATCCAAAGCATCCTGTGCTGCATTCTTATTGGATAATCTGGATTGGTATCTCCATGGTGATCATGAATATTACGTCTCTGTCAGAGCTCAAAACGGCGCTGGGTTAGCAACCGTAGGGACGTCATCTGTTTACAGACACATCGTACAGTTGCCTTCCCCAGGCGTTGTATATGATGTTGCACCACCTGGGGAGGAGATCGACGTTGACTTTGGGGTATGTATTATGTTTATAAACTGTTTGATAATATTAATAATTGATAGTGTTGACAAAGTCCTCAGATTTGAACATCAATATAACTTTTAGAAATAATTTAGTTTATACTGAAGTCTTCTGGTGTTTACCTTAATATAGCCTTTGAAATACAACAAGTGTTTTTTATAAAACAGTTTGATTAATGGAAATCGCATTTATTTATTTTATATTTGTTTAATATATTATTTGTACGATGGAATGTTTTTGTAGTTTGTTTTGTTTTAAATACTTTTATCAGGTTGCAAAAGACATCGACGTTCAGATGAATACCACAAGCATCTCTGCTCGTTGGTTCGGCTTTGAGCATCCTCATCTTCAGATCAGTTATGAGATTGCCGTAGGGTCAGGAGGAGATGGTTCCTCTGATGTCAGTAATGGATTCATTGATGTCGGTAATGCAACCTTCTATCAACTAGACGGACTCGACTTAACACATCTTACGGTAAAAGTAACATTTTAAAAGTACCGATAAAATGCTATACAGTGTTGGTGCTTAAACATCTATAAACCCCCCTCACGATTAAAACATATGTTTATACCCTGCAGAAATTACCATAGTATCAGTTTATTCATACATGGTATTTATTTATAGTGAGTTTTCCTGTGTGGACATTTAACATCTTAGCTTTCGCAGTGTTAAAATGAGGGGTTTGGCCAAAAACGTAGGTTTATAGGCCAATAATCAAATATGTGTGTGAATTTTCAACAGACATACTACGTGACTGTCCGTGCCAACTCTGAAACTGGCAGCGTTGTCGTTACCTCAGATGGTGTCAAAGTCATTCGAGAGGGGCAGATCCTGGAGGGCACTTCACTCAAAGATGGGCTGGGCTGTGATCCAGTAAACAGTAAGACTTGCAGTTCTGTTTCCATTAAAAAAACTATGTCACACTTTAACAAATTCGAACTTAGCATTTTACCGGTATATGTATTCAAATGTTTTACTTGGATTTTTGAACCAGTGGGCATTTGTTTACATAGGTGATTGTGCGTGAGCACGAATTACTCTTATACTTTCTCCAGACATTGTTAGTGACGTAGCCTATTTCTTGATAAGTGCTATTGGTTTAATGATATACATTTTATACCTTTCTTTGCATTCTTCTTGCAGTATCCATACCGTCAGGATTATCCCATCATTCATTGGCTCCTCATCCACTATGTGAGGATGACGTCACATACCAATCATCTACCTCCGACATCTCTGCTCGATGGACAATCCCTGAGATGTTACAACCCTTTGTGACTGAGGTCTTCTGGGCAGTGGAACAGCAGATTCAAACTTACCTGGGTAATTTGAGTGTATTTCACTTTTTTGTTCAGTGAAAGTATCTCATTACAATTTGTCTGTGATAATTTCGATTCAAGAATTACCCTACCCCTAATCCTAATCCTAATCCTAATCCTTACACCCCATAACTCTAAGCCTACCTTAACCCTAATCCTAGCTATAACTTATTGTTGAGTGAAAGGTTCTAATACAAACGTAGCTTAAATAATTTGCATGTGAATATTTCCCTTACAGAGATTCTGTTGTCATAAAATACACATTTTGAAAACATAATCGAATGCATTTTCTTTACAATTTCAGAAGTTTTTGTTACTTTAAATACTTTTGTTTAATAGAATCATCTTTCGTATTGCAGCAAATCATGGAAATGCTGAAAGATACTCCGTTAATTATTATTTTTTCTTAGAGGAAAACAACACGACATTGCAATGGGTCACATTGCTTGATTATCAAGATCTTGGCAAGGCTTTCCATCATGTTGATGCAAGTGTAGGGCTGCACGATGGAGCTTATCTGAGATCAAAGGTAGTATCAAGAAAATTACGCTCCAAAATGTGTTCAGGTGTAAAAAAAGAAAATGATCAAACGAATTAAAATATGTGCAAAAACATTCATTTGAAGCTGTATTTCAGCGATGTAATTTGTTTTGTAATTTTACGTAATTTTTAAAACTATTTATAAAATCATTTAATTAATTTATTAATTTTCCTACGTTAACTTGCCTGCATCGCCATAACCAACTTCATTCCCATGGTCTATATCAATGCTGAAAAACAGTTGGGTCATGCGCATTGGCAACGTTCTGTTGGATGAGGTAGAAAAAACATGTACGGACCTTTTTAGCGCACATAACAGTGTCTGCATTTATGTTACTTACATCCCTGCTTATTTACTCTGGGAGGCTCGTTTAAGCAAACGTTAACACTGCGACGATTTCCATGAAAATGATTTTGCTAATCAGTATGATTATTACATATTACTGTTCTTGTGTCACAGTGCAAGCAGCATACACTAATATGCAATACAGATTTTATAAAACAGAGCAAAACAAACATTTTTTGATGTATTTTTGCAGGTTAAATTCTGCCATGTTGGAGTTTGCTTCAAACCGATTGTCACAGATGGATTTTGGGTACTATCACAACCTCCCGAGGTCGGTGATGTCACAATCAATAACATCATAGAAAATGTAGAGGACAGAACGGACTTCCACGTAGTCTTCCAGCATTTTACACATGATTACATCCGCCATGATGACCCTCTAGATTTAATGGATTTCTACGAGTGGAGCATTGCCGAAAATGGGGACAATGGTGCCGTGTTGAGTGAATGGCAGCGAATTGACAATTTGGTGACCATTGGAGAAACAGTGAGTTGGTGTTTAATATGTTTACATTAGAAGAGATGTAAATAACCTTTTTAATACTTATGTTAGAGTGCCTTGTGGGCCTCCATGCTGTCAAGTAATATTCAGAAGGTGAAAATAGTTATAAGAAATTAAATATAAAAATGGGTAATTTATATAGGTATATCGTTTACGAAAAACGATACGGCAACATTTGTGAAGAATGTTAGAGAATAATATCATGAATAACAATGCTTCTCTTCACGTAGGGTTACTTTTGAATAATGACCAGACGTGATTTATTACTTCCTTTTTATTAAGGCTCGCTTTACTGCATCATACAATGGAAAGCTAGACCATGATGTATGTCTTCGGTTATCAGTAAGAGGCTACAATAAGGCTGGACTGTCTTCCATCGCAAGCACTGAGGTTATTGATTGTGATGATGTGACACTAATCGTACCACATATTGTCATTGATGCAGACCGTAAGTGTTTAGGATTAATAGTGAACAGAAAGATATGTAACACACCTTACTTCATTATGGAAATCATTTATAAAACATAATTTTAGTGACATGATATTTCAGGTTATTAAAAAGGGGTTAATTTAAACTTTAAAACCAAACGGATCTGTAGTATAAATGCAGAAATGGAAGTTAATGGCTCAATCATTTTATAAAGGCATTTGAAAAAGAGCCAGCTTACTACAGGGTCAACCTCTGAGACTATTACATATAATATAAAACTAGATGCAAATTTCGTACAAGTTTTTAATGATGGGTTTACTTTTTATTATTATTTTATTTTTAAGATGAAGTCAACATGGAGAAGAATGCTCTGTGGCCTGAGCCAGACAAGAACTACATCTCATCCATGACTTCGTTATCAGCGGTCTGGCCGACATTACGTCACAGGAAATATGTCTGGGCAGCAATTGAGGACACTGGGTCTACTCAATTCGAAAATTTAGACAATGGTTTGCAGTACCCATGTGATCATCCTATGGTAAAGGCTTGTGGGAATACAGGTACGGCCAGGATAACCCCTAAATGAGATGTTAATTTCAGTTTTCAGATTTGTTTCTTCAGACTGTCCGAATGACTTCTAATTTTGTTATTTAGGGTAACAGAGACTCCTTTCTATCCGTTCCATGTAAACGTCCTTTTACATTCTTCCTACCCTTTAAAAACTGAGGTGTTAAATATAACAGCAGTGGGCAGTGTAAATTTTGGATAAATCGCCCAATATAAATACCAAGGTATAGTGACACCCCTGGTGTTATATTAGAACCATGGGTTTGCAGGAAAAACCCAAACTGCTACTCCCAAATAAACTCATTTGTTAAATATTACAGCAGAGGGCGGTGTTAATTTTGGGTAAATCGCCCAATATAAATACCAGGGTATAGTGACACCCCTGGTGTTATATTAGAACCATGGATTGCTAGGTTGGATCCTGGGAAGTCTGCTGGTCTGGACAACATCGATGGTAGGCTATTTAAGCTGGCGGCGCCTGTTATCGCCCTCCCCTTGACACATATATTCAATTTAACCCTTTCCACCTGTACCATTCCTCAAGCGTGGAAAAAGGCCAAAGTTATCCCCATTTTTAAAGCAGGTAATCGCAAAGTGCTCAATAATTACAGGCCCATTTCGATTTTGCCGTTGGTTTCTAAAATAATTGAAAAAGCTGTCCACTCACAATTCCTCTCATACCTTACTTCAAACGACCTTCTGTCTTCTAATCAGTTTGGTTTTAGACCTGGGTACTCCACACTTGCAGCAGTAGCTCATGCTCATGATAACTGGCTTCATCACATTAACAATGGTAATTTAATTGGTTCTTTATTCATTGATTTACAGAAAGCCTTTGATACAGTTAACCACGATATTCTTTTACGCAAACTTTCTTTTTATGGATTATCTACCTCAGCTGTTGATTGGCTAGCATCTTATTTATCTGGAAGGACGCAGCAAGTCTGTTATAAATCCAAACTTTCTGTAGTTAATCCTGTAACATCTGGAATACCTCAGGGATCAATCCTGGGGCCCTTACTTTTTTCATTGTACATTAATGACCTGCCAAAATGTCTTGATCACTGCAACATTGATATGTATGCAGATGATACACTTATTTATTATGGTGATAAAAACACTAGTCTCATTGAAAATAAATTGAACTCGGATCTTCTTAATTGCAGGCTAACAAACTTATTTTAAATCCTCAAAAAACAGAAGTTATGCTAGTTGGTACTGCTCAAAAACTTAAAAAGAGCAATCCCCTTGAAATTTTTATTTCTGGCCAAAAAATACAACAAGTTGATTTTCATAAACACCTAGGGATACTAATGGACAACAAACTAAATTTCTCTGAACATGTGAAAAAAGTCTGCAATAAATTAAGTTCTTCAATTACTTTGCTCGCCAGAACAAGAAAATTTGTTGACCAGCCAACAGCTTTTTTTATTATATAATGCCATGGTTCTACCCCACATAGACTACTGCTGTATGGTGTGGGGTGCCAAACCCACTCTTGTCTCCAAAATTCAAAAACTCCAAAATAGAGCACTTCGCATTGTTCTTAAGCTTCCACCCATTTCACCCACCAACTTACTTTTTAGTAATCTCAATACAATGACAGTTGCCCAGCGCATTCACTTCCAACTTGCCTGGCAGGCATTTAAGGCCTCCATTGGTGTTGCTCCGGACTGTCTCTGCCAAAGACTTAACCCGATCCAGCCTGGCGATCGACCAACAACTCGGGCAATTACACATGGTAACTTTATTATTCCCAAACCTAAATGTGAAATCTTTAAAAACAGTTTTAGTTACAGAGCTCCTTCGTTTTTAAATGGTGTCCCTTTCACCACTCGTTCAAACTCTTATTCTTCATTCAGGCGTTTGCTGAAGGAAGGCAAGGTTTGAAGTAATATTTTATTATTTTTTATTATTATGTCATAGATTACCTTGTGTCTTGCCCGAGATGTAGGTATACAATTGATAATTAATTTACTTTTTTTTGCTCCATTTTTAATCTTCCCTTTTAGTCCTATCTTTAATCAGTATGGTAGACTGGGACGGGGGTCAATTTGTGCAATTTATTCCTTTACGTTTTATTTTGTATGTAATTGTCCATTAAGACTTTTTATTATTATTAATTCATCTGTACCTCCTGTAACAATTTTTGTATAATATTGATATATTTTTATATTATATGAGGGCCCCAAATGATCAGCTGTGCTGGATGGGTTACCTTCGTTAAAGATGGTTTTAAATAAAAAAAATAAAATAAAAAAATAATAAATAATAAAATTAAAAAATTAAAAAAAAAAAAAAAAATGGGTTTGCAGGAAAAACCCAAACTGCTACTCCCAAATAATCACATGATTAGCCTAGGTCATATTTGTAAATGAACACAAACGTTTATTGATGCGGGATTCGAACCCGCGAACTCTGGATTACCAAACTGGTACCAACTGATGCATTAGCCCTATGGTTGGCGGTCTCACTAAATAATTGTCGATAGCTTTGTTCTAAGGAGCTAGTCAGAAGCTGTGATGCAACCTACATACCAGGGGGAAATAGTCAAACTGTCACAATTAATATTGTTGTTTTCCTATTTAATCCTTCAGATAAAGAGTTTGTCAATGTTCTGGATTTATCTCTTGTACATGGAAAACGCTATCGTATTTGCATCCATGCTGACGAAGTGACATTGGAGTATGAGCTTTGGAGTGAAACACTGCCCTCTGTGTCCAGCTGTAGCGATGGCGTTGTCGTAGATACAAGCCCACCGACTCCTGGCTCAGTGTGGATCGGTTGGAACAAACATCAAACATATCAAGTAAAAATATCAGATTTGTATAAATGGCAAATGGTTAACAGGGAAGCTATATCATTGGTTATTACCTGATTACAAAATAATCGAAATATTATCCAATTGAAAGGTAACAATAATCCTGACCACTATTTCTTACTCCTATTTTAGAGAAAACATGAACACATTTTGCACATTTTCAAAAAAGTTGCCATACGGCAACTGTTTTCGTTTAGCAGATTTGATATTTTAATTCAAATAAAGTGAGCATACAACAAAGAAGCAGTTTTGCCCGCGTAACCGATATGTTGTACTTTATTAATAATTTATGATGAGAGTCATGAGAACAAAGTACCTTGTCATGATCACATATTGGTCATACATTAAAAAGTAAAAATAGTAACATAACATACTTTTGGGAGAAACATTTATACAATTTTACTATCTACTGATGGAAGAAGAAGAAGAAGAAGAAGAAGAAGAAGAAGAAGACTACTTATATAGCGCACGTATCCACCAAACTGGTGCTCAAGGCGCATTACATTATTACCCCTGCTCATCAGGCTCATAAATCATTCCTGAAATCATCTCAGTTCCCTGGGGAGTATACAGCTCAATTTCAGCGCATATGGGCTAGTCAAACACAACAACCAACTCTGCCCTCACAGGTACCCATTGGAGAGAAGCAATTATGGTAAAGTGTCTTGCTCAAGGACACAAGTACCCCGGTCGCGGTTGGGATTCGAACCCACATTCTGACGACTCAGCCATCAGAACACAAATCCGATGCACTAAACCGCTCGACCATGGCACTCCATAAGGCACTTAATACGGCTAATATTATACGCGAGTTTAGTGAATTTCTGTGATCAACATTCAACGTCCTACTCTTTTGATTTCTGTCAGAGTTCCACGTCTGAGCTAGTTATACACTGGGAGTCTTTTGTTGACGTTGAGGAACATGGCTTGGCACGACATCACTCTGGAATCAAATACTATGAGTATGCTATCGGTAAGCAGATATATAGTGCACATTAATTATAATTACCAAAAATGTGTGTTCTATTTCATTGACATGTTTTGTACGAATTTATAGGAAACCGTTTTTGAAATATTTCAGGCTCAATGCGAGGCGGCAGCGATGTGAAAGAATTCACTCGTATCGGAATCACCAACAATGTTATTGTTCCCAACCTGAGATTACAGAATGGACATGCGTACTATGCTACCATCAGAGGTAAGAGAACAATCAGCAGGTTTTATCCCTAGTGGTTGCTGGAGACACTACTTTAGGCATAGGAAAGGAAAGTTTATATAGAGGGGAAAAGAGTAGTTTAATTAATCTTAAAAGGACAAACAATTTTTATTCCCAAATCCTATACCTCTTGATGCCCAAAATTATGGTTAGGGTTTGGGGCTACATTGGGGTTGGAGTTTGTGTCCAGCCTACAATTATGGTTCTAAACAGGATGTAGTGTGAGAATGAGGGGATTTGTGAAGGAAGGGGTAAATGGAAATGGTTAGGATAAGGATTAAGAAAGGGGAAATGGAAGGCATAGCTCTGGGAGGTTAGTGATGGAGAAAGTAAGGTATATTATTTAATAGTATTACACACTGTCTGGATAATTCGAGCAGCTTATTAATCTTCTAAAGGAGGGGACGGGGAGATATTCAACATAGAGAAGCAGAAGGGTTGAGCGAAATGGAAAGGGGAAGAGAAGGCAAATGGGCACACAATGTTCTTGACAATTGACCTGACGTGTTTGATTACTTAATGCATTGAGGAGCAACATTGAAGAAGAAAACAAATTCAGAGTTTTTAATAAGATGCTTTCCTTTCATTTCCCGCAAACTATAGCCACTGACTTTGTTGGTCTGTCTGCCACAGCGATGTCTGAGGTGGTCAACATTGATATTACACCTCCTTATGTTAGTAACGTCTACACTTTGGATGTCGGAGGTACTTTCATCAAGTCTACAAGCTTCGTCTCAGCAAGGTACGGGTTATTAAAGGCAGTTGTCTGACCAGCCTTTGAGTAAAACTCATCGTGTTTTAGTTTGTCAACTTATTTCCACATAAAAAGAGGACTGTAGGCTACATCTACTCTCTATGATAACACAGTCATGATTTTATAGCTTCGTTAATTTAAATTTATGTTTTGTCGCAGTTGGGAGAATGTTTTCTCAGACAAGGAGAGTGGCATTGCGTATTATGAGTGGGCCGTGGGTTCACATCCGGGTCATGCAGACGTTATGCCGTTCACTAGAGATAACTCAGAGTCTGGAGTCACTGACCCTTCACGACCTTTGATCCTTCACGAAGGTCACTCATATTTCATTTCAATTAAGGTAAGCAGTACTTACGAAAGTATCTAAATGTATTTCCCTAAACAAACATGAAAACTCAGATACAGATTTAATTGTTTCTATTTCAGGCCATCAACAATGTTGGGTTAATCACTTTGAAGAGTTTTGGTGCATTTACTGTTGATGAGAGCCCTCCAGTTGCTGGCCACGTATTTGATGGAAATCCAGGACTGGCATCAGCCAATCACAGAGACCTGGACTTCCAGGATGACCGCACAGTGATAAGGGCATTCTGGGAAGGGTTTCATGATCCCCACAGCGCCCTCATTGGCTATTCCTGGAAAGCTGGAACATGTAAAAGATGTAGTGACGTCGTGCCTGAGCAGCATGTGGGCCTGGATACTGGTATAGCTTACCTATAAAACAATATTATTAGTCATGAAATAATTTCCGGTTAAAATTTAAGAAAGAGTACTCTGCCTTACTTTTCACATAATGATGAATAAAAAACTAATATATTTTCACTATTTTCTCGTTAACGACATGAGCTGAAACTTTCACAGGTTTAATGTATATGTTGATTCTAAGAGTAAGCATACCTGTATGTTTTGCCAACATAACCAATGTTGTACTATATCATATTGATTAATTGTACATTTCTGTTTTCAGAAATTATCGCTAAAAACCTGAACCTTGTGCCTGGTTTGACATACTATGTGACCGTTACGGCCTGTAACGCCGCTGACCTCTGTACCTCGGTGACCTCTGATGGAGTTCTGGTTGATGACTCTCCCCCATTGCTGGGTCGTGTGTATGATGGTCGTTCAGGCGGTGGCGATATTAGCTTCCAGGCAACAACGTGAGTTTAAACTTGGGTCAAATTATAAACAAATTGATTCGGCTGAGAAAAGCTTGACAAATCAAAGTGATTATAACTACAAAACAACGACCGTAAATTAAAGTAAAGTAATTTAATAATCTTGTTGATAATGAAAACAGGTTGAAGAATTGTCAGTTATAGATGTGGGAAGAAATCTCCATACATTTAATCTAGTAAAAATCTTCGTAATCCACATGTTGGCTTGGGTCTGAGTGGGTTGGAACCCAAGTCTACAGAGGTGAACGACACGGTTAAGCAACTCTACATCAACCTGATCATACATTCACATGTATAGGCATACATTCACATGTATAGGCATACATTCACATGCATACATTCACCCAATTGTGGTGTCGTTTTGGTGCGTATGTGGCACTTCTGGTGTAGGATTCTTTTAAAGAAATGTGTATACCCCAAAAGCGCAACACTCTACATTGTACATTCTGGTGTAGTTTTGGTGCGTTTCAATTAAACACCTCACAAAAAGAAAGTCCCCACCTGTATGACCACTTGGCAAATGAACATTCCAATAATGAGGTCTTTAGTTTAAAAGTGCTCCAAGACAATATGTAACAGACAAATAAAGCTGATGACAAAAGGGATAACCCATTTTTCTTGAGTTCAGGGGCGTTATTTTGAGCCACAATGCAAAGTTGTGAGAAATGAACAGGTACCCCCACACAATCAACCGAGTTGTGTGCACTGATGCGCAACGTTATCCGCACAAATCATGCTTGCAACATGTGTGTCGATGATCAGGCTAAATCGTCATATCATGTTTATGCTCATAAGTCTCTAAAATTTAAAAATATTTTTAAAACATACAGGTGGGGACTTTCTTTTTGTGAGGTGTATATATAAATTAGCACCAAAAGCGTGATGCCATACAAACTAATTACAGAAAATACATATTCTGCATACAATGGTCACAGTTAGCCAAACAGAAAATTACAACAGAATGACAAATGGGTCTTACAGCAATCTACATGCATCCTCTGATGAGTCTGTATACAGCACAGTAATTATCCACCAAATTCCGTGCTTCTTCACATGTCAGTATGAGAGAACTGTAAAACAAAATACAAAAAATTGATAAGAAAACAAATATATACAAGTATGGTGTAGGGCAAAATTAAATCAATTGTTTATCTCCCGACGCAAGAATTTCACCAATCTATATATATCGCGGAACCCGCTGCTATATAGGATTCTAGCCGGCCAACCGTCATCGGGCAAGCTCGGTGGTCGAGAGGTAAGACGTCTGCACTAGTAAGCAGGAGGTCGTGGGTTCGAATCCCGCCCAAGTCGCCTGTGTAGTTTTTTTCACAGAAACTCGGAAAGCACTGAGCATGCAGTGCTGTACACACGTCGGTGTAGGGCAAAATTAAATCAATTGTTTATCTCCCGACGCAAGAATTTCACCAATCTATAAATATATACAAGTATATTTGTGACTTTTATGAGTTCGGGATTTTAAGCACAAAATGACAATACACAAAGAGTTATATAGGCATTGTCACTGTTTGAGACCCAATTAAAGAGACTGGAGACTCTGGTTTTATTGCACTCATTTATTGCCCATTTATTGCACTCATAACGGACGCAGATGAAACTAGAAAACAATTAAATATATTCAATCAATATTAAATAATACATTAAATTAATTATGTCAAACTCAATTACATTAAATCTTAGATTTAGAAATACAACTTAAAGATTTCTCACCCAAATCTATCAAATTATCAAACCATTAACAAAGTGATAAATTTATACTTATTAAGCATATGTACAATAAATATTACTTACAAGATTGACTGCGAAAAAGAAACCAACTAGCTAACTGTACGAAAACAGGAACGAAAAATAATTCAATGATCCCGCTCCGTACGCCAGGCTGGCAAGCCGTCATACCCGTCATTGGTCAAGAGGAAAGTTGACCCATAACCCCATGCAAAGTGGGTAAACCTTTTCATTAAACAACAATACATTGTCGGTGACGATAACAGGCATATAATGTTACTTGACTTTGTGTTTTTGCCTTACGTTAGACTATTTACTATAGTATCTATTGAGCTGCTTACATGAGACCTGACAAACTCGCTAGTGGCATTGGTATTCTACACCACATCTAGTAACACTGGTATTCACAATGCTAGAGAAGAAGTTAGGAAGAAAAGTATTCTTCCTGTCCTGTCGTCACTATGTGTTAGAACTCCTGGTTGCTGCTGTATGGGAGCAACTGTTTGGCAATGGCAAGAGCCCTGAAAACCCTTTGTTCAAAGAGGTGAAGGAGATCTGGTCAAGGATTGACATGGAGAACCTCAATACACTGACAACTAGGACCAGGCAGAACAGTTGGTTTTGGGAGAAGAGGGAGCAGACCATCACAGTGCTCAATGATATCTTCTCCAAGCAAGACCCTACCAAGCTACTTCAAGCTGACTACACAGAGGTGGCAGAGCAAGGTGGATGGCAATTAACATTAAAAAGTTCATGTTTGGGGATGAGATCGGGTCTGATGCTGTGACACAAAACAACCTGCCGAGGATCAACCATTTCTTGGTGCTCTTCTACTCGTCACATTGGATGACAGCCACCTGATGCACCAAATAATGACCTGCATCTGTTACATGACATGATGAAGTACCGATAGATAAAGAGGTGGCTGATGCAGCCGTTTAGGCAAGATGATGAAACACGGATGGTACCAAACTCAAGAAGTGGTCATATTCAACTTGTTCTGCACAGATCCAAGAATGACCAACACAATGAAAGGCTTGATGGCAACCAAGTTGCTCAACACAAAACCCCAGATGAACTCAGAAAGGAAACCTATTTTCCAAACCATCTCAAAGGACACCACACTTATTGATTTTATTTGGCCAGAGTCACACTTCATATTCAATTCTCTCAATGTAAGTTCTAATTGGCTACCCTCTACTGTGAACACATTGTCTCATGAACCAGATTTCATGGTTGCAGCGAGGAGTGAAGATGATGAGTGACATTGCCAACATCATTACTACTGACCCCCAACATCCGTCGCCTAGCAGGCACCAGCTGGGGTGCCAACTTCTCCGTCCTCTGGATCTCTGTGCTAGCTTTATCATACACTGTCGCCGAATACTGCGCCCCTGCATTGCACAACAGCAGCCATACAAAATTGTTGATATCGCATTAAACAACAGCATGAGGATAATCCCAGGGAGTATCAGACCAACACCAGTGAACCAATTACCCATCCTCAGCGGCATACCACCTCCAGAACTACGAAGAGAATAGTTCTGCTTAAAACCTTGCTGCGAAAGCTCGAACTAATCCTGAACATCCCGAACCAAAACAGATATGATTTTTGAAGTTCTCACGTGCAAAATCATGAGAAACCAAGACGTAGGGTACAGAAATATACCCTCACCCAATTGTGGTGTACACCAGCTCGTGTGGTACACTATTGGTGCATATTTGGTGTACACTAAACGTGCACAACTCCTTCATAAAAATGTGACTACACCAAATGTACACCACAAGCTGTCAGTGAATTCATACTACACCAAAACTGCACCACACCGTCTTTGTTTACAGAGTAATGTATACTGCACCATAATGTATACAAAATGTACGCCAACAACTGCTTTTTTGTGTCCTGATGATGGGGCGGATCCAGGGTGGCAATAAATGGGGAACACACTGTAAAAAGTTTGCCATAGTGACCAATCCGACTTTTTTCAATTTTAAGTTTTCCCGCCCATTAGTACATTCAGGAAGAGACCTACCATTGTATCTAATCCACGTGCATGTATTCCTTATAGTTTTGGAGATAGAGCATGCATTCAAATGACGAATGCTCTAACTGGCTATTTTTGTAATTTGGCAAAGTGACCAATACCGCATTGGTCACTATGCCAACTTAAATCGGGATTGGTCACTATGGCAAATTAGGGACAACATATGAAAACAGTCAATTTACAATGTGTGGTGCTTAAAAAAAGCAGGGGGCCCAGGGCCTAATATCTGACCAGGGCCTAATATCTCTTCCTTCCCCCATTCCGCTAAGCTATTTTTTCATTCCAAATAACACTTGCTTACAAATCCAGCTTTAAAGGTAAATACTGTCTACAGACATTCTTATTCTTGTAACCATTTCATTTTAACATTAATTTGTCAACACAATGGGGATTACAGAATGAAAGGCCCTATTGGACATGAAGAAAAAACTTTGTTTTTGCTGTTTTATGTACATAAACATAGGTCTACACATGTAGATGTAGGCTGGGACTTGCAGGTATACAACGGTTTGCTATTCAAATGGAAAAACCACTACACTGACTGCATGCACTGTGGTTGAGTGGCAGTTTCTGGTGTAGTTTTGGAACAGTTTTGGTGCAGTTTTGTTGTGGTGTTGATGCGCGTCTGCTCTATGTACTTGTTTGTACACAGGAATTACTGTGTATTATCGAAGAATCAGAAAGTATAGTCCCATAATGAATTGCTATATACATCAAATTACTTTGTATTGTTTCTGTTCAATCCAGGATCCAGCTTTCAGCTCACTGGTGGGGCTTCCACGACCCTCACTCCCGACTCTCACACTATGAATGGCGTGCCGGTACTACACCAGGCTCTCACGACATTCTTCCCTCTACACGTATTGAGCTGTCAGAGGAAGCTCTAATATTCCTTTCAGAATCGGATCAGTTGCCTAAAAGTACAGATATCTACATTACTGTGCGTGCATACAACCGGCTTGGTATGTGGAGTGAAGCTACTTCTAATGGATTCCGTGTGGACTCTAGTCCGCCTGATATGGTTGAAGGACCTACCGTTGATGAAACAGTGGGGATAGCTGTTAAAAACACTCAGGTGAATACCATTTTTGTGTCATTAGCGGAAAACTTGTTTTTAAATATACCAATTATTTTCATATTAATATCGTTCATCTTATTTAAATCCAGAATTTTTGTTTGCAAAAATATGACTCAGCTTTTTTATTTAAACATCTGTGGTTGGTTCGAATCCACCTCAAACAATATTTCTCATGGCACATTTGTTCAAATTCCTACCCAAGTTCCTTTGTTGTAATTATCTCTTTAGGTTCTGTGCGATCTGATTCGGTTTTCTTGGAGGTTCAACGACCCAGAGAGCGGCATAAAATATCAGTACGTGTCAGTCGCCACACACCATAATGGAGATATCAATATACCACCAATAAAGGTAAATACCTTTTTTAAGGTTAACTATAGGATAAAGGACAAAGTATAATTGCGACACCAGACTGAACATTTCTCTCTGATTAAATTTTTTTTAATAACTTTTTCTGTTTCTGCTATTATATGAAGAATAGTGACCATATTATATTGATTGCTATTGTGAAACATTAAGAAACACAGTTTCCAAGCTGTAAAGGTTTGTTGGTTAAATGTTGGTATGATACCCTTTAAACGTTTAATACTTTGATGTGTAGGGTCACGAGATCGGTAAAGACGTTAATATGGACATTTCTTGAATTGGGTGGGGGGGAGATGTCTTATGAAAGTGTTTCTCTAATATTTTCACAATCATATACACAACATTATTATTAATGGTAACTAAGATAGCGTCATGAATGTCATCCATGGTTTCAAGTGAAATCAATCGATTTCACTTGAATGTGTCTACATTACAATTATCTTCAGATTGCTGGGAGTGAGATAGAACACACCTTCACCAATTTGACGTTACATGAAGGCAGTCGATACATCATAACCGTGGTAGCCTGCAACGGCGCTGGTCTCTGCACGGAGGCCAAATCAGAAGCTTTGCTTGTAAGTGATATCACTGTACACTCTCTGTTTCATTGGGTGTCTTGAAGACTCTACTTGCAACAGACATTTGGCCAATATTGTATATCCTCGAGATTACTACTGGAGTAAAAAAAATCATTATTTTAAGACACTCTAAAACGTTTCATTGTATAAAGTTTTATTGTTTTAGCTGTGCAAGTTTAACTTCTGTCATTGGTTTACCATTTATCGCTATGCATGCTGATCTCAATAAATGTGTGCAACACGATGATACAGAAAACAACCACTATATTTGGCAATGTGCTAAACAAAGCTGTACATTACAATGTGATTAGTAAAAAAGAAAAACACTCAGAAAGGTGAGCAGCATATGACTGCGGTCGAACATGGTGACTATGCAAGAGGTATTCCGTGTCATATAATTGCTTTTTTTCAGGTTGATGCCAGTCCACCATCTGTTGGCACATTTGCTGTGGGTACTGAGAGTGCCGCTAATTTAGAGCGCCATCACATCATTTGGATTACTCCCACTGAGCCAGTCGAACCGACGGAGGTAACAGTACTAAGTACTTCAGTACGTTTAAGACACTTGACATAATTATGTGTTCCTTTATTGAAACACTAGTTCTGAAACTCTCTAGAAATAGTTTAGAACTATTTAACCGATATAGGTGTCTCAATTTCCAGTTTGTATATTTGGTTTACCATTTTGTAAAGCAAACGTTAGTCCTTAAAAACGAGAACACGACTTGATTATTTTGGATTAAAGCGTACACAAAGGGTGATAGTTGGATTTATTAGAGCTGAGCAATACATTATTTTATATTAAGACAGTGATATATGTCCCTCAAAGTTAATAATGGTAATTTATTCTAATTTACATTGTTTATTCTTCCATTTTGATCTCTTCAAAACACAAGCCTGAAGAAACATCGACTGGTGACCTAACCAACTCCAGCACTGAGGAGCCAGAGACCACTCCACCATCCCCACGCTACCACTCTGGTTGGATGATGTGGATAGAAGACACAATAACTAGTACTGGCTCCTTAGCGCTCGCCTGGCTCGGATTCGCTGATTTACACTCTGGGATCAGCCACTACTTTGTCTCCGTCGGACGCACATATGGCGGCTCGGAACTCACACCGGTATTTATAAGGAGCTAAATGTTTTTTTTTCAATGATACAGAATTATAATGAGTTAGCAATAATACGTAGGCCTAAACATTATTATTTACAGGTGTCCTGTCTGCGATTTATGGTCAGATAGTTTCAAACAGTTGAGTTTATAGTATTCCATCTGTTATGCCAGACTGCTTTGAGGGAATCTCAATGTCTCCTTCAAACAATTTGCTCATCATCGACTTATTTTTGAATCTTCTAGTTTATAATAGTAATAGTATAATTTGAAACTAACACTTGATTGTTTTATCTCCCCCCATTTTTTTTATAGAATGGACCAGTCCGTATTGACCAGAGCATTGACGGCATGTCATTAGATGAAGGCATTGCTCAGACAGCCATCATACCAGTAGAGGGCAGTATCAAAACCAACCCGTATCTCTACATCTCACTTTGGGCTATAAATGGGGTCAGTTTCAATTTAGTGCATGATTTGTTTGCCCGTACAGAATCATAGTGGAAACGCACACGCAATTTCGTCTATGTGTTTAAAGCATTATTGGTAAATATAATAAATGATTACAGTTTTACATAAAACTTAGTTAGTAATAGTGTATATATAGTGTTAACCGTATCAAACATCCCATGTAATATTTTTTGTCTGCTTATTTTAGTAAAAGTAATGAAATAATTTATTGACTGGACTTACTTTGTGTAAAGTTGGTATACGTATCAATCATATATGAGAAATTATTTCGTCTGAAGTTCTTTCATCTTGATAGAGACACCAGGAACTTTCCCATGTTGGTTGTTTAATAAATATCTTGATTCATAGAAAGTGAAGCAGGTGAGGATCTTGGGTCTCGGAATAGTAGGGCACACGGTAACATGGAGGCACACTCAGAAAAGGGGGCACATATAACGTAAATGTTACGTTTACAAGCACGGCGATAAAAAAGGGTGGGTGACACACTTGACCCCTGGTTCCGCCAATGAAGTGAAGCATAGTCATATACGTAGTTTAACCAAAAGTGTAACCTCTTTTAAGTTTAATGTGCAGCTTTTTGCCAGCCAGTTATTTCCTCAGCAAGCCTATAAACATGCTTCAAGTTGGGTGTGGTCCCTATATAGTTTTACCTGACTCAGTCTGGCATGAATTTGTGCGAAAATATTAAATGTTTCGTGACCAAATATTCATAAATTAAATAACCAGCTTTACATATTATTTGTAATCTGTTAATATTTCGTCATCATCGACAGGTTGGAATACCAAGCAGTCGCCATCATTCCACATTTGAAGCTTCTCCAACTTTGTCCGATGAAGGCGCTCTAGTCTTGCTACGACGTTGTTTGTCCACAACATGTGAGGGCCACTGTGCATGTGCTCCTCTTCATAGTATTTGTGACACAGCACAAGGTCTCTGTAATGATGTAACCAGTAGTAAGTATTGTTTGTTTTGTATAGTTTTCTCGATTTTTCATGAGCTGAAGTGTAATTGAATGTATATACCAAACTCATTGTTATAACAAAACAATCATGTCGATTGTTTTAATATGTGAGAGCATCTTGCTTCACTCGCCCAGATGTGTTATGAAAGAAACAATACACGCACAATTAGCCCGAGTTGTAATCCGCCCTTAATTGCAATCAAACGTAGCTTCTACTCCTAAAAGAATTAAAACAAATTTGTGCTTTGTTAAAAAAAGCTTAGTCTCACCAAGAAAAATACTTTTTGTGTGTTTAATAAAACACATGTATAAAAATGGAGGCTTTTGTTATACTTTCGTCTATTCTATCAGTGCTCTTTGATAATGGTCAATCTACCTCCCACTATTTGATAATGTTCCACCCATGATTGATAATGTACCTTTTACAAATCCTGAAGGCAATCCCAACGTGGAGATAGAAGTCTTGGATGTGACGGACTTGAAGTTTACTAATATAGATACCATGATTGATATTGATCATTCTGCTACTCAGTATATGATGGCTGCTATATGGCGAATCACTGAGCAGAAAGGACTAGACATCAAGTGGTGAGTTTTCATTATAAATATAGAGGAGATATAGACGAATTTCAAATTGACCCAGTCTGCGCACTTCCACAATGAAACCAAGGCTCTCTGTGTCAAGTCACAACACCGATGCGAGATAGAAAATAGAACGACTCATGCTCCCATCATACAGCGCATGCGTCAACACTGAGAGCCTCATTATGAAACCCGGAAGTGCGCAAATCAACGTTAATTTCGTCATCTTGGGATTTGTCTATACCAACCATTAAAAAAAAGTGTAAGAATGGCTGATTTAAGAAACTTAACTGACATTATTTTAGGTATGAATGGAGTATTGGCGATGACTCGTCATCAGATGTTGAGCCTGCTGGAGTCTTTGATCTAGCCAAGGAGAGAATATGGTTTGATGTTGGGCAAGACAACCACACCATCGTCATGCTCGATAAAGGTAATTCAGTCTAGTGGAGTTTATCAAAATATTGTCTAATCAGATGTCCTTCATCAGCAGTTTGATGGTATATATTTGTTGCCCCTTTCTTTGATTTGTTTTTAGTGGATTTATCTATATGTTTTTCAATGTTGACATAATATTAATACGTACTTTTCCTTCTGATGCATTACACTTCTGTGAGCCTTATCAATATTCAAATCTGACGTTCATCTTCAAAGTAACAATTACAAGTAGAACTTGAGTTCTAAAGCGTCAGCCAGATAATCGTTTATTTTTATAATCTTTTAGATCGAAAGCTAACGGCAGGAGTTAATTATCACTTTTTCATCCGTGCTTGGTACGATGCCAATACATATGCCGTGTTCAGGTCTGATGGTATTATCCCTGATATCAACCCACCGATAATCTCAAAAATCAAAGGCACAAAGGTAAGACAGTTAATGGAGAAGAATTAATAATAATAGGCCTGGTCTTAAATTGAACACCATTTGGGAAAACTGCTCCTATGAGTATGCTTTTTATGTTCTCTATAAATCAAGATATACATTAAACAACCAACGTGTGAAAGTTTCAGCTTATTAACTTGTGTCGTTAACAAGAATACCTGGAAATTATTTCAGTTTTCCTTAATAGCTAAAAGCACCTCAGACAAAATAATTTCTCGGTTTGAACCCATCATCAGCTTTAACCCATGGATTTCACATTACAATTAGAAAGGTTCGTTATTTTAAATTTACCATTGAATTTCGACCTAAGAAAGTCCCTTGATGCCGTGATCCAGGGAATCAATGTACAGTAACGATTTTAATATTATGACACTATGTTGAAATTGGGAAGCGTCTATTGGAGAGCACTAAGAGAGGATAGCCTACTGTCTGTTTTACACTGTTTGTTTTTTTAATTCAGATAAAGGATCTTGCAACATCTGGTTCAACCAAGGATACCGATTACCTCACTGATCCAACTAATTTGTACATCTCTTGGGAGGGAGTGTTTCTAGACCATGAGATGTCCCACTATCAGGTGTCTCTCAGTACATTTCCAGGAGGTAAATACTAATCAGGAGTGAATCGAGCGATTGTTGTCCATTTTCAGTCTCTTAGTCACGTAGCCAATGAGATTTGGGCGGGGAGGCCAGGGCGGAGTTTTCACCCTATTGGGAGGGAAAACGTGTCCACGCAATAATTCGCCTTCACTATTTTTTCTTAAATACGCACCTCTTTTCTAATATGTACACACCCTTTGTCTGCACTTCGTATTCTTATTTTTGTGCAGCCGACAGGGCCAAAACTGCCGTTTCTACAAATACCTTGCCATCGCCCAAAAATAACAGTCGCTACAACTACAGCCTATGCCTTTTCAGTCCGAGTCATAATTATTTGTCGTCCGCCTATATCCATCTTTAATGATTTTATCCAATACAGAAGTTCTGCTTTTATACATTTCCATAGAGAACGAAAATAATTCCCTGAAAAACTTATAATTTGTTTTTATCAGGAGAAGATATTCGGCGATTTGCCGACCACATTCTACCAGCCAGTGATTCTACAATCCATTTTGGTAGCCTGAACCTACAGAGTGGGCAACGTTATTACAGCAACGTACGGGCATTCAACAAAGCTGGTTTGCACATGCTCAGAAGCAGTGATGGCTTTGTGGTCGACTTGAGGAGACCGGATACCGGCCTGGTGTTTGATGGGATAGGTAGGACTGTGCTTTCATTTGTATACACCCAGTTATTGGTGAACACAAAACAAACACTAGCATTCTAAAACATTGTAGTGTATGGTAATTTATCAGAAGTATATCATGTAAGCTTTTTTTTTTTTTTCATCCTTTATGATAAAATGACCCAATTCGTCCCGTAATGAAACTGGGAAGTAATAGACGTGCCGTCACTGAACTTTCACCAAATTATGTTTGGATATTCAATCTATAGCTGATAAGGAAATTAGATCTTAGGGATCATTCCCTGTGGAACAAACTCATAATATTCATGATATTTCCTTCGTAACTGACTTAAAATGTGCTGTGATAACCAACCTATTTTAACAATATTTATAACATTTACATTTGGTTTGTTTTAGTTAAGCTATTTTGGTCTGTATGTCATGTGCTTCATTTTTTTTAAAGGATACTGGCGCGTTTATATTATTGTAATTATTATTATTAAGCACTCCTTAATAACTCCTCGAAATTATATGCATCGGTGCTTTTTCTACTGTGTTCCAGGTCTTCATGATGTGGAATACCAGAACTCCAGCACACTGATCTCAGCCTCCTGGCACGGTTTTGTAGATCTAGAGTCCTATGTCGATCATTATGAATGGTGTGTTGGACAAACACCCCAGACTTCAGATGACGGCATTCTACCGTGCAATGATGTTGGGGTTCAATTGTCGGCCTCACAGACATTATCAAGATCCCTGACTGGAGGTGAGCCTCGAACAACTGGAACAACCTTTGAATAATCACTATCTTGGAGTCAGTTCTTACTTGTGGATCATTTCATTATACTGTTGTAAGAGTGTGGCCGGCCTATTATTTAATTTAATATGAAAACAGACAACAATGATGGCCAACAATAATGGGTTAAAAAGGAATGCTAGCAAACGATGAAAACCTTTCTCTCACGAATAGCGCCATCTCGCGTTGTGCAAAGTTTTTTTTTTTTTTTTAAATTTAATTAAAATAAAAAAAAATTAAAAAAATTTAAATTGTTTTTTATTCATATCAACTGATAAAATAACAATAACAAATAAATTAAGACAAACACACTTCATAGACCCTTTAAATAACAATCGGTATATATATACCAAATATCTAAATAATTACTTTTTATCATTAAAGGGTTGAGATTGAATCTTATCGCTCTTTTCCATGATTAGGCATCAGGTACTACTCCAAAGTCTCAGCCTTTGACGCAGCTGGAAGAAAGTCTTTGCTAGTCTTTTCAGATGGGTTCATTGTTGACACTACTCCTCCTGAGCCGAAGAAACACATCCTCGTCGGAGATAATTTCATCAAGAATCCTTCATTTGAAGGCATAGAGCAGTCAGACAACAAAGGTTCGTCAGTAATTGTTAGAACAAAATATCTTGAATAAAATTTGTCAACAAACAAATGCAATTTACTGTCATACTTTTAGAATAAGTTCGAGTGCATTTCATAAAGAATCTTCGAAGTTCAATACAATTTATTTTGATGTGTTTCTTTTAGATTTCGGTGCTGATGATTTATTAATCGCCACTTCGACGTCTGAAACTCAGTCAGATGATGATACCTCATTAGCTTCATCAATAGCATCCACAAATGTATCCAATATCAATCCCACTGCCGACACCAATGTGACAACATTCCCAAATACACAGGATATGGAAAGCTCTGAAGATACACAAAATCAATTAGCGGAATGGAAGGTCCAGTCCGGTAGTCAGTTCATCCTGGTCACTTCTAGGAAAAAGATTGCCCAGGACGGGCAGTCCTTTCTGTCTCTTCACGGTTCCATCTCCCAATCCTTCAATACAACACAAGGAAGCCACTACCGGGTCATCTTTTTCGCAAGTCATGTTGTTCCTTCTCACGATCCTTTGCTGAATCAGGAAGGTCGTATCGAAGCTCCAGGGTTGAAACGTGTCTTCAGATTGTACAACCGACCGTCACGCGGTCACTCAAATCAGAGTCTGAAGTCTGTACAGTGGCATGAACACAGGTTTTATTTCACAGCCAGTGAATATGTCTCAATACTGAGAATCTCGTCAGTTGGACGATCAAACGGAATTCTACTTGATAATGTACAGGTCGGAAAACAAAAACATTATAGAAATAACCTGGCTTCTAGTTATTCAAAAATAATAACTCTATCAGGATATCCAAAACTTTGGGTTAAATTGTAATCATAATTTTCTCTACTACAGGTAACACCGATTACCATGGAAACAAGCACGGGTGAGGGGTCAGTACAGGTCCACACCCAGTTCATTTACAGCTGGTCATCCATTCAGGCCAAGTGGCATTTCCTTGATCCTGAGAGCCCTATCGTGGACTACAGCTGGGCTATTGGTATGTCAAATTCCTTCTGTTTAAAAAATGAATAACCCTTGTATTTCTCTTTGTTAAATAAGTTCACTTCGATAAAACTTTTAGCAATAGAAGAACAGTTAAACGAATCATCTTTAAACAGTCCTCGGTGCCACCTGACTATGAATGATTTTATCGTGCTGCTAAATTCATGACATTGTCGAATTTGCTGAAATATATAAGGTACTAGACGTGGTGGTACTCAGCTACAAAGTTTCAAATCAGTTGGAACACAGACAGACGCTATCAACAGCGAACTCATCATGTATCATGGCACCCATGTCTACGTCACCGTGAAGGCAAGAAATGCTGCTGACCTTATTACCATAGCAACCTCAGATCCTGTTTTGATTGACCTCACAGCTCCCATCATTCAGTTTGTCCTTGATGGTGAAAGTGAACAAGGTATAATAGCTTAAGGAGCCACCAAATTTAAAAAAGGATAGAGATTAGATAGAGAAAATCTGAAAAATTCTTTTAAAGGAACTTTTATCTGCAAAACCTTAAATTTGTATATCAGTACAAAAAGAGTGTAGTGTGACTGACATTTACTATGGTTGAATCATACAACTTCAGTTGGACAAAGAAATTACATATTGGTAAAACATTTTGAGAAATATCAAAACTATTATGAAATACTAAAATATATTTTCTTAATAACAATTTATTGTAATTTTTGTAATGTTATTGCAATTGTGGGGTGCCACGGCCGTATCCAAGTTCTGGTGTTAGCAGCAGAATGTGGGTTCGAATCCTGGCCGTGACACTTGTGTCCTTGAGCAAGACACTTAACCATAATTGCTTCTCTTCACCCAGGGGTTAAATGGGTACCTGTGAGGGCAGAGTTGGTTGATTAGCCCTATATGCGCTGTAATGGCAGCAATTGAGCTGTATACTCCCCAGGGAGCTGAGATGGTTTCAGGAATGATTTATGAGCCTTATGAGCCTTATGAGCAGGGGTAATAATATAATGCGCCTTGAGCACCACTCAGTTGGTGGTATATAAGTCCACACATTATTATTATTATTATTATTATTATTATTATTATTATTACAGATAGTTATTTGGTAAGTGTTTGATAAGCCCTGTTTACTAAAAGAGGCTAGCACATAATAGACTGTATACTACCCAGCATGGAGCTGAGAATGATTAAAAGAATATTTTATTTTATATATTTTATGCTATAAAAATTGAAGGCTGTTGTTATTATTATTGCTAATAGCCTAATTAAATTTTCTTTCTTAAGAAGGAAAACTGAAAATAATATGTGTATTTTTGGCCATTATACAGATATCGACTTCAGTACAGATGATAGTTCTCTTAGTTTCAATTGGTCAGCATATGATCCTGAGAGTGGTATTGAACACTGCGCATGGGCAGTGGGTAAGTTGATATAGAATTATGACCTACTTGTCAGTATTTGTTAGTGATAATATAATTTGTTGAGTGAACAATAATGGACTTGTGACCTCCAAATCATGGTTGGCTGTTATATGCGACCCAATATTAACCAAATCTGCTTTTTTGTAACAGGTCATATATCACGCTTTTTCACAATGCGAATAAAAAGAAGATTTCAACGAACTTTACGTTATTGCAGTAGGGGATAACTCAAGGAGAGTATGCGGGTTTTCAGATAGATTTTCTTTCTGTTTAGAAATAATCTCCTTCTCTTAGTTTGTGTTTGTTCTGAAACATGCTTGTAATGCAATGTTACTGTTTCTAGGTTCAGAGCCCGGTCTTGATGATATATTACCAAGCTCGGAAACCCTTGATGCCACTTCCAGCATCACTGCGAGTCTCTCGCAGGTTATGATTGAGGGTCAGCGCCTATTCGTCACCGTAATATGCTTCAACCATGCAGGACAGTCGACATGGAAATCTTCGGATGGGGTCACCATAGTAACAGAGCCTCCTAGTTCATTGGCAGCTGTCGTCAACGTAAAGGCTGTATCAGAGACGCGATATGAAACACGTGGTGGGTACCAGTCACGAAGGGACTCGCTCAAAGCATCGTGGGATGGATTCATGGACCCATTTGGAATTCAGTATTATCAGGTGATTAATAATACGGGTAAAATATACGAGCTTGTATTACATTGAAGTGAAGAAACATTGTCACATTGTTCAGACAAACATTGGTAAGCACATTTGAAACACAGCTCGACGAGAATATTTACATTTAAAACAAATGTTAAGGCTAGTTGATTATTATTTCAGAATGGGCAATTGTTCTAACTGAGAAAAGGAAAACTGTTTAATAGATAAGTTCAAGTATGGATAATGTTTGAAACCGAGATAAAAGTATTAATGAAGATTGATAATATTGAAAGAGAAAGAAGGCGAGAGAGGGGAATTAACCTACTTTTCGCCTTTTATCAAAATACCAACTTATATTATAATATTATACATGTCAATTTCTTTTATACATCAGTGTCATCTTAGCGGGCCCAGATCCTTCACCTCCACATGGGAACGATGTGGATCCACATCAGAGACTCATCTTGATTGGTCAGGTCTCGACCTGGCCGATGACGCAACCTATACCCTGTCCGTCAGAGCCGTCAATCATGCTGGTCTGATCAGCCAGGATATCATTCAGAACTTCACAGTGGAGTCTTCTGAGCCTGCAAGTGGAGGTATTTATCGCTTTATTGTATGATCATGAGTTAATAATTGTGAAATGCAAGGAGCTTCTAATCATTGTGGATACAACTGTTTATAATGCTTGTTAATTTCCATTACTTCATCAAGCAGATTCAAGCCTTGTCATCACCACCTGGCATGGAAATGGGACAGTTGATCTTCGCTGGGATGCCTTGTTCTCCCCCTCTTCCTCCCCCTTGGTCTATGAGATGTCTCTGGGTACCATCCTAGGAGGAAGTGACGTCATGCAGTGGGTAGAGACCATGGATACTGGTATGAGTGTATCACCACTGGTTCCCTACACTAACTACCATCTGACGCTGACAGCCATTAATGCAGCCGGGTTGTCACAAACTGTGAATAAGATTATTTATAATGGATAAAATATCCGTATCAGATATCTTACACATTGTTATGTTTATCTACAAGTGATCGATTATAGAGAGAGTCGAATCAAGCATTTTCAGTACGACAATAAATTTACTTATATTCACTGTAGTTTAACCGTGAAATGTGTTACTCAGCTATGGTTAGTTTTGCATAAGTGTAATTTTGTACACGCGAAGACCCCTATCTTCTGCACGCATCCAGACGGTCTTAAATATTTTTAAGGCGTAGAACTTTTTCAGATATTCAAGATTTATTTACTCAGATATCATTAATATGTGAGCGTGATTTGGCTCACCTTTTTTGAGAAGGAATCGTCATTCAAATCAGTCCTGTAGTTCCATTTGCCGTACATTTCTTGACAATTGTGTGATCACATGCCTGGTTTGAACCAACCACTTGCCTCTGAGGATTGGCCGCAATTTAGGCATGAAAGCACTGCTATTGCTAGTACACAAGAATCTGAAAAAATATAATTTGCCTCTATCACTCAATTCCACACTCTGACCAAATTAGTGTAAATTAGTTGATACCTATATGGTCAACTGTTACCGCCCAACTTCCATGTCAAAATGACAAACTGTAGAAACAGGTATTTCGATTTATTTGAAATTGTGATTTATTTATCATCAGCTTCACACAAAGTAAGGTTAACAGAAAATGTTTACAATTATTTTGGTATTACCTATCATGGTTATATCTTACCTTTAAGGTTTTGTTGAACATATTGAAGACATATTACAAAACATTATTTCATTTATTCATGTAGTAAGATCCAGTGATGGATAGAGGTCGTTTTTTATTATTCTCACATCCAAGAAAAACCTGGTATTACAACACAATATATAAAATGATATTAGGTATGCATGTACAATATTTAGATTGGTGAAATTCTTGCGTCGGGAGATAAACAATTGATTTAATTTTGCCCTACACCGACGTGTGTATAGCACTGTATGCTCAGTGCTTTCCGAGTGTCTGTGAAAAAACTACACAGGCGACTCGGGCGGGATTCGAACCCACGACCTCCTGCTTACTAGTGCAGACGTCTTAACCTCTCGACCACCGAGCTTGCCCGATGACGATTGGCCGGCTAGAATCCTATATAGCAGCGGGTTCCGCGATATATATAGATGTACAATATTAACATATAATTCAATACATCACTACAGTAGCTGTGTTACTTGTACAGGAAAACATTTAATTTTAAATGTTGCCATGGCCTGAAACCTACATGTTTTATGTCAACAAATTCTTGTCATTTAACACTATTGTTAATATGATCTACTCACCAAGGAGGAACTCATTACAAAAGTTTGATGATAAATCTTCCAAAATGTATACTTTACTGTAGATGTTTACACTTGTTGATGTCTACCGGGAAATGTGTACCTTTTGACGCGCGAAAATTCCCAGCCGCTTCACCCAAAGAGAAGTAAACAAAACCCATGCGCTGCACTAAATTATAGGTTAAATCTATTTCGAATAAAAAATCTACCCTGGTTTTGGCTTTCAATGAGGTTACAATAATTAGTGTGATGTAATAAACATTCATCAATCTAAGTAATTAAAGAAAATCCTACCCGTTCGGCAAATTGTTTGGACTACTTGTATCCCCATCACTCATACATCGGCGTCTGAAGACGGCGAATTATGAAATGCGCCCTCAATCGTCTCAATTAAATGAAAATAAATCAATAATATAAATACCCCTAAAAAATCTTAATCTCCATCGTCACCATATAAGAAAAACAGTAAATTCAAGTGTGACTTGGAAACATTATAATGCATATGAATATAGAAATAACATTAACACTGCTAATGTAACTACAATATATGCCAAAATCAGTTTATTTACTTGAATTGACTACTATGTTTTTATATACTTTATGGCAAATAAATGTTATGTGTTTGGCGCAATATTGTATTTTGTTCTCAGTCAACGAAATCCTAAATAATAAGGTTGCTTTTTACAATGGCTCATTTGAACTAAATATTCCTAAACCTGTCAAAATAGCAAGTTATGTCTGAATTTTAAGAAATGCGATACAGGTAAAAACGTAAATTTATATTTGCACATGTTTAGACATTTACTTAATTTTGTTTGTATTTTACTCAGAAATGATTTAGCTATTTTTGAATAAAGTTCTGAATTTGGGTACAAAGTGGATCAACAATATAAGTGCTAAAGAAAGTGTTAAGTTATTCAAATAATAGGGTTCATAACGTCCCGTCTCCCAAGCGGCGGATTCAATTAATTAATATAAAAACATATTATATGTATTTACCTTCGGACCGAGCCTCCAAAAGGTCTAAAATATTTGCTTAAACGAGTGTTAGTAACTGCAAAATGCCATAAACTTCAACCCTTCCTATCCCCAGACGATCTGCACAAAGTGTTGACAGTTCGGGAAAGTTACGACAAATTTCTGGAAATGTTTTGGTATTTGGACAATATTTTGAAAATCTGAAAACAATTAAACATTGTTTCGGGGTGGGGTTTATCCTATTATTAAATATTTTCATTCCCCGGTAATTACACACATGTCTCGTATTATCCAAAGACTTTGGTACAATCCAATGTTCAAGAACTCTCATCAATGGACAAATTTTATTTTCTCCTTTCATTAAAGCGTAGCCTTTAGTCAAGGCGCATGAGGCAAACCGGAACACAACGCCCGAAAAAAGACTACACAGGAGCCTTTCCGTTCCGAGGATGGTACTGCTGAATTATTCATAAACCTCCAGCCAAATGAATAAATTATGATTGCAAAATTTAAACCAATCACCTTATGGTAAATGTTGGGCTCATCTATTTTTGAATAAGTAATACCATAAGTGTTGCCCCTCGCAGTATTTCCACTCGCATGCGTGGTCTTTTTATGTTCGTTGTGTTCCGGGTTTCCCTTTGGGACTTGACTAAAGGCTAGTTAAAGGATATTCCTAATTTACGTTACTATAATAATAATAATAATAATAATAATAATTAATATTTAATAATAATAATAATAATAATAATAATAATAATAATAATAATAATAATAATAATAATAATAATAATAATAATAATAATAATAATAATAATAATAATAATAATAATAATAATAATAATAATAATAATAATAATAATAATAATAATAATAATAATAATAATAATAATAATAATAATAATAATAATAATAATAATAATAATAATAATAATAATAATAATAATAATAATATAATAATAATAATAATAATAATAATAATAATAATAATAATAATAATAATAATAATAATAATAATAATAATAATAATAATAATAATAATAATAATAATAATAATAATAGCGCACGTATCCACCAACTGAGTGGTGCTCAAGGCGCATTATATTATTACCCCTGCTCATAAGGCTCATAAATAATTCCTGAAACCATCTCAGCTCCCTGGGGAGTATACAGCTCAATTGCTGCCATTACAGCGCATATAGGGCTAATCAACCAACTCTGCCGTCACAGGTACCCATTTAACCCCTGGGTGGAGAGAAGCAATTATGGTTAAACGTCTTGCTCAAGGACACAAGTGTCACGGCCGGGTTTCGAACCCACATTCTGCTGCTAACACCAGAACTTGAGTCCGGTAAGCTAGACCGGTCGGCCACGACACTCCATGGCAACAATGCCAGTTGTACACAATGTTCGTTGATGATTAAACCCACCCCAACCACATGAGTGGTATTATTATACCACTATGCTACGAAGCATCTCGCAAACTCAGCTGAAACAATTATACAAATATAGCTTTTTAAAACAGCAATTAGAAGATAATGGCAAAACTTATTTGCAGAAATATCTCGCTTAAGGTAGTATCCTATTTATATTAAAATATTTATACTTGAGCAGGATGTACGTTTGATGAACACTCCTTTTACATGAACAGCAACACAATTTTGATTTGTAAACATGTTTTCACTCGATATTATATGTAAATATCATCAGGAAATACAGTTTATTTACTTATTACATTCTGGAACAAATGAATCTGTCTCGAAAGTAAAATGAACATTTTGGTAAAAAGCAATTCCTTCAAAACGAAAACGAAAATAGTTCGTTGACATCGATCAATTCCTGCATGTTTATATCAAATATATGCCTATTAGTATAGATATCTCAATAAAGGAGACACTGCTAAGAATCATCCTGTATCAACAATGTTTATAAACATGGATGAAATTTCACAATTGTAAAACGAAACAATTTTATAAAACGAAAGAATTTGGAAATATAACATAATTGTTGAACAAAACAAACTAAAATTACGAAATTTGGATGTCGGAAACTGTAAATTAAAGCGATAATTCAAACGCACTTGATCGATTCTGATTGACAGTCGGAAGATCAAGGCTGCCCACGCCATCGGCCAGTTACATACAATAAATTGTGTGGTCACGTACACCCTGAGGAATAAAATGCGGGGTCCCGCCTAATTTGAGTTTTTAATTTGCTTGTACTAATCCTTGGCGGATTTGTTTCGTTCAATGTCTCATTATGAAAGCTTACAACTACCTTAATCCCAGAAGATAGCAACATTTAAATATATTTTCCCGCTCAAATCGGCCCAAACATGGGTGATACATGTTTAATAAAGCTAAACCTACATTGAGTTTTTACCGCGTAGGGTCTTCTATATGATTCCATAGACAATATCGGACATTAATTGATTGATAATACATTTATTTCAATGCTGTCCTTGGAAAAGGAAATATACATTGTTTGTAATAAGTTGAAATACAGTATTACAGGTATATTAAATATATATCAAATTATTACACAAAGGACAACATTTAAGTTTGAGTGAAGCAAAAATGCATGCAGGTGTATGCAGGTGCATGCAGGTGCTAAGACATAAACAATACGAAATAAATTAAAAGTTGGAAGTTATGAATATGCATCAAGAAGTTGTTTTTTTTGTTTTTTGACAAATATAGCCTGAGAGGGTGATTAACACCATGCTGAATAAGACTATTTTTAAACAATGAGGTTCGACTGTAACAGACATGGATATTTTTTTTTGAAGCACTTCGAGTATTGTATGAATGTATATTTGAGGTTAACGTAAAACACGAGCTAAAACAACCAGGTAATGCATTGTTCATGTACTTATACATAAATTTAAGTAGTAAAGGTCTTTAAATCGTAACAGTTTTAGATTTGCAAATAAGTTAGCAGTATGATCACGGTGACCAGCATTGGAAATAATGCGAACAGCTCGCTTTTGCAACAAAAGAAGTCTGTCACAATTTACTGACGAACTACCCCAGGTTAGAACTGAATAATTTAAATACGGGAGAACAAAAGAATTATAAAGAATAACTAAAATGTCGCTTGGGATAAAGAATTTTAAACGATTAATTTTTCCAATAGTTTTGGATATTTTGTTTGAGACATCACTAATGTGACTCTTCCAAGTAAGATTTTCTTCAATTTTCACACCTAGAAATTTGGTAATCTTTACACGATTTAAATTTACACCATTCAAAACTAGTGGAACAGATTGGGTATATTTCTGTTGTCTCGAACAAATATCATATAGTTTGATTTAAGTAAATTAATACACAATTTGTTTGCTATAAGCCATGTACTTATTTTTTCAAGTTCTATATTAAAAATCCGAATAGCTGTATCCACATTGTTATGGCTATACACCAAACTTGTGTCATCTGCAAATAAGCAGAAGGATATGATATCAGATGTATACGAAATGTCATTAATATAAATAATGAATAATAGAGGACATAATATAGAACCCTGTGGAACTCCACAACATATAGATTGCTCATTTGAATTTACAGAGTTATACGAAACAAATTGTTTTCGATTAGATAAGTAACTTTTGAACCAGTTTAGGGCTACACCACGGACACCAATTTTTTCACCTTACAAATTAAAATTTCGTGGACATGACAACACTGTACATCAAATACAATACAGTCTGACATTTTAAGGAGATTTTAGCAGAAAATATATTTGATATTGGGGTACATTATATCTCAAATCTTATTATAGGCCTACTTGATCTTATGTGGACAGCAAAGAACAAAATGTAAAAACTACATAATTATATAAGTTCATATACATAATGTGAAATGACACTGGTACTATACTCTCAAGGACACTCCAATGGAAACTTAAACATGGTGATATGAACCAACCACTGATAACAACCACTGATCGCCATTATGCTGACTGGATAGAGGGTTGCCTGTTGGTGCCTAACAAATAACTGCATTCACCGCAGACTATGTTAATCATCCACTATCCTGTCGATACGTAATACGCGTGCGCATTGGTAGTACGCACATTCTTTTCGCTATTTCCGGTTTGAAAGCTGGCATACCGTAGTGTGTATTTGGTTTACCATGGTTTTGCACGTGAGAACTTCAAAAATCATATCCGTTTTGGTCTCAGACAATGGGGTATGGTTCCTCAAATACGAATGGGTATTAGGTTATTTTTGCTAAAATAATCTGTAAGTTGGTATAATGACCCTTGAAAGGCAAGTGATGGGTAATTTTATGCAAAACATCACTGCTGAAGAACATATAAGCACTTTGAAAATCATAGGGGTCATAACATGGGTCAAAATGTTGGGTCAAAGGTCAAAAATGGCATTATTTTATACCAATAATATAGTGTAACGTTGTTGTTTAAGGTACGAGATAGAGGCGGTCTGCTAGTCTGCTGAAATGTGATGTCCAATCTAAGGTACCGTTTTTTTAAAAACTACAATGGTAGTAGAATAAACAATTTCGGGGTATGCACAACCAAATTTGAGGGAACAGGGAACCCACTGCTATTAAAACACTTTTATATTTAATATGCAAGTTATAACTTAATTGTACGTTTTTAACATGTCAAAGTGTCGTTGTGTTAACTCAATAACAAAAGCGTTTTAACAACAAAAACGTTTTCATAATGTTTTATCATAAAGGCATTTAAATATGAACACTTTTTTGTATAGGTTATCAAGATGAAACAGATTTTTAGGTTGGTTTGCTTTCATCACCAAATCCATCTGGGTGACTACAACCATTCCAGATGACTGGCGACATGGTGGTAATTCTTATCCCGGACTGGAAGAAGAAGGACGACAGTGAGGTATGTACTAACATCCTCATAACTATACCAAGCAACCTCATTGCCATTATCCTGCTTAATCGTATTCAGCCAACTTTGGGCAACAGTCCACGACTCGCCACTCCAAGCAAGGTGGCTTTACTCTGGGACGACAATCGACATTAAGTACATTAATATTGCAACCATTGTATTTGCCTTAGCAAATTGCATTTGCTTGTGAATCACTGGAGAGCTACCTCGGGCTACCACCAACAACCTCAGCCACAACCTGCGTTGCAATAATGAGGTATAACTACACTAAATATGTTAACGTAGGGCCCTCGTCTTCATAAATTTATCATACATCCTTTCGGGTTCTCCAGTAAGCCTAATTGACTTCATTTTCACTTTGTCCCCTCTCCCTTGCATCTACAACTGACCCACTACTGTAACTGATAACTCACTCGTTCTGCAGTCGGTGCCTGAAAATCCGCTACTACATGTACACTGGGCATTAGTACAGGATCCAGGGTAACAGGCATTGCTGTCAGTCCTCCATGAACATTGCTCTGAGGAGAGTCAATTTAAAACAAGTGAAATAAGAAAGATGCATGATTCATATCAAAATTACAATGTGAAATGTATTTGAGGTCAAAGTTACTTTAAATATAACTGACGAGTCTAGGTTTGAACAAAGTGTAGAGTAATTATGACAATTACAAATTAACTGAAAGGGCCTAAGAAATGCAATTTTATGAAGCTTCTGGGCAGTTTAAACAAAACTAGAAATAAGATGTTGATGTAAAGCGAATATTGGGTGGACTATTAATTTTCATTTCAATTTCCATGAATATCCTTGACATGAGGGCGCTGTTTCATGAGATCATAAAAGGAACTCAGTGTTATAGTAGCAGAAACTGTTTACTGACAGGTAAACAAATTCTCAGTTAACATGACAATATACATTATGAAGAGAACTGACTTGTGAAAAGATGATGAATTCGGTTTTTATAACACAGATGTGATCATGAATTTGCACATTTATATTAGCACAAATACAAAAAAGTGCCAAAAACGTATCAAAACCCCACAATTTAGTGCAACTGTTTTTACGCGTGCAGTCAATGACCACGCGTGTTGTCATTGGGGATTAAATCAGACTTAAAATAGACCCCAATGACAAGACCCAAATGGCCCCAAATGACAATGACAATGACCCCAATGACAAGATCATGGAGACACCTGCCATGGACCCTCGATCTACTCAAAGAAATAGAGGGTCTGTAGTGTGACTAGTTTTACAAAACGTATCGCCTCATACATAACATACAGCTCAGTCTTATATTTGTAAAGTCTTTAAACAATACATTCATCGAACATTCATCAGAAAGTGTCTTTTTTATGTATCACGAATTTAAAAGAAAATCATAAATTAGAGATTTCTTTATGCTCATACAGCAAAATTAAATAACGTCTTTATGTGCTAAACCTAAAGTGTGACACCTGCCATGGACCCTCGATCTACTCAAACAAATAGAGGGTGAGTGGTGTGACCAATTTTACAGAACGTTCTTCACTATAATAACATTGTCACTATCTCAATGTTAAAACATTCTACGAACAGAACTGAATAATATCGCCATCTGTAGGAGGAAGCGTTCTGGAATAATATCATAGACTGGTGTCCAACATGATAATTAAGTCCGTTCAATGTTGAATCTCATGAAGTCAGTGATTACTTACTAATGCATTGTGTCTCATCATCGGACTTGGCGTATGCTGATCCATAAGATGAGCCAAATTCACCATCACATCTGTCACATTTTTTATCATAGACGGTTGAGCAGGACTCCTCAGGACAGTTATCGATCTGTGTACACACTATGATAACAAAAGAAAGGTAAGGTGTAGTCTCAATAAAACAAAATTCCTAATTTGTTCCCAATTACCTTTCTATCATGATGCCCGATTATTTGAATGTCTAGATTCATTGTTGTTGGATCCGGTTGCCCCGATTATCCCTAACCTCCTAGGTATTCTGGCTAGGAACTTTCCTGAATCCTCCAAAATCCTCCAGTGCACTTTTTGAAACATGTCTTTATCTTCAAAATGCACCATGCATTTTCCTTGATCTTTCATATTCAGCGCTTATGGCCTGTACTTCTTGCCAGGTAGTAATTTTGTCCCATTTGAAGAGGTGAAAGTACCAGTTTCCAACAGTGCTGAATCTTTCCAAAAAAGTGCCCCTTGGAGGATTTTGGAGGATATGGGGTAGTTAGGGTTATGCAAATAAGCCTTATCATAATTGTGCGCGCAATGATTTATGGGAGTTGGGTTTGGGGAAAAATTGTAAACAAACGCACACGTTTGTTCACAAAGTCAATGGAGGAGAAAGGTGATCGGCACAAAGTTGGAAGTTTTAATGTTTTATGCGCATGATTAATGTGTAAACCCTATTGTCTATCATTCAGTAGAAATACTTCTTTAAGCAAAAAGAAAAAAATCTTCCTGGTAACCGTTAATACTGAAGCTCAAATGGGGTCAAAGGTACACGGTTAACAGTGATAAACTAAATGCCCTAGCAACAGCTGCTGATGCTGGCATGAAAGATGCCCTCAACTCGTTAAAAACGAGGCGAATTGACCCATTGCGGGTCGTACGCCTGTTTTTTCCCAACAAGCAAGAAAAAAGCCTCATTTAAGAGCTACAACACAATTTGTGTTCACAAACGTCCTCATCGATGTTACAATGTGCACAATATTTTAAACAGTAAACGGAATTTCTTGGCCACCTTTTAACTAATGACCTCCACACGTGTTCAAAGAAGAATAACAGGGTTAACTACAAAACGTTCAGAGATGACATCAAAGTTGTGCTCATGAATATGTGCAAATTCCCAAATACCCAAAGGTTACATTGATGTTACAATAGGCACACAGTTAAGTGGTTTCCTAGTCATGTTTTTGGATTTTATTTTTAGTAAACTGTTGGGATTCCCTCTTTATCATTGTACTTACTATTACATCTTGGGGAGTAGTAGCCTGGGTTGCAGGAGCTGCAGACGTCTTTATCAGTACATGTGCCTCCATTACGACATGAAGTACTGCCAAAACATATTGGTGATTGTCTTGTACAGCGTAGCGGAGGCAGGAAGCTACTGCAGACGTGATCAGTGAGGTTCGTTGTAGATTATTACAATTAGGCAGATTTTAGGACTGTTTGGGGAAGGATTGTTTTGGGAACGTGAGTGAGCGTGAGTTTTGGACCTATTATTGGGAAGGCTGAGAAGCATAGGAGGGTTGAGGATTACATGCTGTTTGTAGTACACCTCTGGTGGGATTGACGGCTGGATTGTATTCCTATTACCTTTGTGCTTGCTAACCCGGTGAGGTTCATTGGTTGTAGCGCTCTGGGTTCCTGTGAGGGTTATGGTAATCCTCGGGTGTAATCAACCCCGTTAGATAATCTGTTACCGACATGTCACTTGATCTGTATTGTGGTTAATATTATAACCTGTTGTGAGGTATACCTGTTGCAGGGCTAAGCTGGCAGTGAGCTAACCTAGTTGAGGTATACTGGTTTTAAGATTCGTGGTGATATTTACCACGAGGCTATTCTCACTGAGGTATATTGTGAGGATTGTGTATATAAAGGTGAGGTTTAGCCTTATCTTTGCCATTGTAATTTAATACAAGACTTTATAAAAGAATTATTGATCAGAATAAACCATTTAATTACTGTCTTTGGTAACACTGTATCCTTGTGAGGTTTATTGAGGTTACTGGTAATTGCTCTAATTCCATTGAGGTATAATCATTCCCTAGGCGGTGGTACATTTCCACCAAAACGAACTGCCCCTTGGCTTAGTCCGCCGTTCGTTAATTGTCCCCCTTGTGTTCGGGTAGCCGCTCACCCGTGCGCAAGGTTAATAAATATTTTTGTTGGATAATAGGCGCTGGTCGGTGTCCCTGGTTCAATAAGATCAGTCTCTTGGGTTTCCCCCGGCGTCGAATAAAAAACTGCCACAAATGGAGTCAGAAGTGGGATGCTTAGGTTTGATTTTCCTTTGATCGTTTAGAGCAATTTTACCTTGTAATTAAATAATAATAATAATAATAATAAAGATTTTTAGCGCGCACATATCCACCCTGCTGGGCGCTCAAGGCGCGGAAACAAAGAAAAAACATTAATACAAACAATATACAATGATAGCATAGGGAAAACAAATTATGTACCGAGATACATGTACCTACAATGCAATTACAAATATACATCATCTTTGAAGAGTTATGACATAAGATGAGTTTTAAGCATCGACTTGAATCTGGTTATACTATGACAAGATTTGAGTTTAGTTGGAAGATGATTCCAGAGTCTCGGAGCTGCGACAGAAAACGACCTATCACCCCAGTTCCGTTTTGAAGTTGGTTCCTTGAGGAGTGACATGTTGCTGGAGCGCAAATTGCGTGATGGAGTGTAGACTTTAAGTAGTTCAGAAATATAAATTGGAGCAATGTTATTAAAAGATTTGTGAACAATTAGCATAAGTTTAAAAACAATTCTCTGTGAAACAGGAAGCCAGTGCAGTTCTTTCAAGATTGGCGTGATATGGCATGACTTTCTGGACAAAGTCACAACACGAGCTGCTGTGTTTTGTATGTGCTGAAGACGAGATATTTGATTCTGCGGAAGACCGTAAAGGAGAGCATTCCCGTTATCGAGCCGTGATGTGACAAATGCATGTATAATTTGTTCAGCAGCACTTTTATTCAAGTATTTCCTAATTCGGCTTATATTTCTGATATGAAATGATGATATGCGAACAATGTTGGAGATATGTGGTTTTAAAGTCATTGTCGAGTCAAATATAACACCCAAATTACGTGCATGTAATGAGGGGGTTATCTGCGAGTCACCAATTGTAATAAATGGAAGAGAAACTTTAGACAATTGCTGACGTGATCCAAATAGAACAAATTCTGTTTTTTCATCGTTCAATTTCAGGAAGTTTTGTCTCATCCAACTCCGAATCTCTTGAATACATTTCTCCAGTGTTTTAATGCAGGAATCAGCAGGTTCTTGAGAAGATTTAAAAGTAATGTAAAGCTGCGTGTCATCAGCGTAAACATGGTAATTTAAATTATACTTCAAAATGATATCACGAACTGGAAAGGTATAAACAGTAAACCACTGTGGGCCGAGCACAGGGCCTTGGGGTACAGAATAGTCAAGAGTAACAGGCTCGGAGATAGCGTTACCAATACAAACATGCTGAGGCCTATTTAAAAGCTAGGACTTACACCAATCCAGGGCTGTGTCATGTATTCCAAGATGATATTGAAGGCGGGAGAGAAGGATTTTATGATCGACAGTGTCAAAAGCGGCGCTTAAGTCTAACAAAACTAATGCAGTGATTTTCCCCTCATCCATGGCAGATAAAATGTCATTGTTGACGCGAAGAAGAGCAGTTTCCGTTCCATGAAATGGTTTGTAGGCTGACTGAAATGTGTCCGACAGGTTATTGGCACGAACATGGTCAGAGATCCGTGATGAAACAACTCGCTCGATTGTTTTTCCAAGGTACTTTAAATTCGCTACTGGTCGGTAATTTTGAAAACTTCCTTGTCAAATTGGGTTTCTTAGGAGTGGTTTAACATGAGCAACCTTCTGGCTATTAGGGAAACAACCGGAAGAAAGAGATCTGTTTACAATAATTGTGATATACTTAGCAAACACATCAATATTTTGTTTTATTAGCGAAGTTGACACTGGATCAAGTTCACATGATTTTGATGGCGATTTCATGATGAGTTTCTTGATCTCCGTAACACTAGTAGGCTCAAACATGGACAGTCTACATTGTGGATCCTTGCGTGATGGTGTTTGTGATAGAATGGCAGGTACTGAGGAAAAGAACGACGGATATTCTCAATTTTGTGACAAAAAGTTTGAAAAGCATTTGCGAGGTCCTGATCAGGTGTGTAGATGGAAGCACTGGAGCTTTGGGTTTATGAAGCAGCTTTTCAACAATGTTAAAGAGTTTTTCTGATCACCAGAGCTATCTTCCACAAGAGATGAGTAGTGAGTTATTTTTGCCTGGTTAATCATGTTCTTCACAATATCACGTTGGTTACAGTATTCTTGCCGATGTACTCCAAGTTTCCCATTGTCACGCCATCTTCGCTCAAGTTGACGGCGGATTTTCCTTGCAGCACGGATATCATCATTGAACCCAGGGGGATTCAGATTGTAGTTTAACAGTTCGAGTTTTTTTGCGGAGCATGATCATCCAAGATGTTACGGACAGTAGATTCAAATAGACTGACACAAGAATCCAGCTCACCATCTTCAAGGTTTACATTTTCCAGTTGAGATTCAATATCATGACATAAATCTTTAATATTTACTTTTTTCCAGTGGCGAGTAGTTACAGAAATGGTAGGTATGGGAGGTTTTTTGAGGTTCAAATTTACCATGATTGCATAATGATCAGATAAGCCAGGATGAATAGTTATATTCGAGATAAGAGGTGAAGTATTTTCACGCGTTATCATGAGGTCAAGACAGTGACCATACCGATGAGTGGGTGCTGTGATGTGCTGTATAAGTCCATGAGCAGAGAGCAGATCTTTAAACTGATTTGCATAATTGTTTGAAATAATGTCCATATGAATGTTAAAATCGCCGGTTAAAATAATGTCAGATGGTGTGTAAGAGATAATCGACAATTAATTTGTCAAATTCCTGCAGAAAACTGGAGAAGTTTACATGTTTACCATCAACATCCCTTTCTGGTCGATAAATATTAACAAGGCGAACAGATCTAGAGTTGCACGTTACCTCAGCATGCAGAGATTCAAATGTTAGGTAGTCAATGTTAACACTTTTCATACTGACAGATAAACTGGACCTAAAGAGTAGTGCAACCCCTCCACCGGTCTTTATTGGTCTGGGGATATGATGGAAAGAGTAGCCAGCAGGAGTACACTCACGGGGTGGCAAGTCATCATTAGGTTTAAACCATGTCTCGGTTATGGCAACAAGATCCAAATTGTTTTGAAGTACAAAGTCAACAAATTCATCCGATTTGTTACATATGGATTGAGTATTCAAGACACAGAGCTGAAGTTTAGACTCATCGTGAACATTTGGAGTTGAAGTTATGCCAATGTCACTTGTTGATGTGGTTGAGTTCACTGCTGGGGGTTGGTAAGGCTGGAGTGCTAGTTGTGTAAGTCTGTCCATTCTACGGCGACCAGCTTTTTTACCTCTATGTGTGCGGCGGTATGTTTGGGGTTGATTAGCAAGTATTCCAAGACAGTTCAATTGACTCAATCCTAAATAAGATAAAGCTACATCAGTACATGGAGCATTGCGAAGATTGAGTAGTTCATTACGGCTGTAGGAAATTTTATGGAGCTGAGTGGCGTTTGTGGGTGTGTTGATCAGTGTTTCAGGTCCAGGGTTTGGGTTTATGTCACCAGAAATTAAGAGTTCCAGGTGAAAGGTGGCAGATGAATTATCATAGTATGATATAGGACGTCTCAAGAATTTAAGATGGCGGATTTTAGTTGAACAATCTGTAGATTGCATCTTGTAGCCATCTACTGATGAGTCATTGAGACACCATGGTCTGGATAGCAGGAGTAGAATAAACAGGATGTAGACCTCCATTGTCTGATCACAAAGTTGTTGATCCAAACAAAAGGCTTGTGGTCAAGCTACAGGTTATAATCTCTAGCTACAGGCTATAATCTAAATCAGAGTTGACTGCACAAATAAAATGAAGATCCAAAATGTGTATACACTCAACAGTAAATTTTTACTGCACAACAGTTTTTCACTTATTATAAGAAAACAAATGTACAAATACTCACATAAAACGTCCAGTAGATTCCAGGTGTAATAAGAAATCCACTAGTATAAAAATGAAGACAAACTTGTAGCTACAAAACACTTACTTAGCACAAAAACTGGAGAGCTGTTATGAGTTGCTGCTTGTAAGGCGCTCACTCATCACAACTCAATTAAAGCAGTATTTTAAGGTTAAAATTCTGTGGTAAACCTCAGGGAGGTTTATTGGTTTTGTGCTTAGTGCATTGCTTTGAGGTTGGCTCCAGCGATATAGAATTTGTTTTAATTCTTGTTCATCTTGAGGGTTGCTGGTGCACCTCATTGAGATTCACTTATACGTGTAATTTAAAAAGGTCACGCTGTGGTATGCTGACCTGGGTAATTATTGCATTCCTTGTTTTATTGTTGGCTGTAGCTGTAATTGGTGTGTGGATTCTGTTGAGGAATCGATCGGAGTTGCACTCCTTGCGTTTTGCCGCAAGGGAGCAAATTTCGATTCTTTTGGGAATTCGCAGAGTGGTAGATAGAACGCACTTTGTAGTAATTTCGGAAGGCTTGGGACCGAGTGTTCCACAGCCTGATCTTACTTGCAAAACACCACTATCACCAAGTGGCCAGTGGCCAAGTTTACAGAGTCTTGTACGCTCTGAGGTTTCTAGCGAATAAGAGACCTCGGTATGAGTGGAAAGAGGGAACCAAATAGTGTCGCCTCTAAGAGTGAAGATGAACAGGGTTCTTTCCATGAGGAATTGTGTCGCTCCAGAATGGAGGTGCAGTGGTTAAAGTGGGAGAAAGAGCGTCTTGCCGCCGAACTAGAGGCCACGAGGCGAAAGATTCAGCCAAAGGGCACAGATGAGGTTTACCTTAAAAGTAGGGATAATCCTCAGTGTGAGGCTGACTCAGAAGTGTTTTTTAAGTTGCCAGAGGATACCTCTGGGTATGTCTCATTAAAGGCACGACAGGTTTCGAGTGTTGGTATGTCACCTGAATTAGTTCAAAGGGGGAAAGGCGCATGGGGAGTACACCTCATGAGAGGTCCATCCCCTTCCATGTGCGCCGTTTCCATACAAACCCTTTTCTGAACACTGAGGTTGACCCGGCAAGTGAACGAGGTTTACGTACACAGTGAGGTTTTGAGCTTCTTGACTCATCCTACTGTAGAGAAAGGGTGCCGAGAGGACAGCGAGGTGGGTAAACCTCATGCTGGTCCTTGGCCACTTAGAAGAGAGGCAAGGTTGGTCGGTGACGAGGTGTCCAATAAACCTCATGAAGAAAGGCCTCACCGCCCTACGATCACCCCAGACCGTTACAAGGGTAAGGTTCTGTGGACCGATTATCACAGACATTTTGAGGCCTGTAAAAAGGTTAATCAGTGGAGCGAGGAGCAAGCAGCCGAATTTTTGGCCACAAGCCTCCAGGGCGATGCACTCCGGATCCTTGGTGATGGATCAAAGAAGAAGTCCACTTATAGTGAACTAGTGAAGTTGTTGGAACGGAGATTCGGCCCTAGCCACCAGGCCGAAAATTATTTGGTTGAGCTACGACACCGTAGACAAGGTGCGAAAGAAACTCTTAGTTAGGTCAGGCAGTCCGAGACTTGACCGTAAAGGCATATCCAGAACTTTCCGAAGAGGCACGAGAGCACCTTGGGAAGAACCATTTCATTGATGCGGTTGACAGCCAGGCTGTCAGAGAGGGCATATATCGTGCTCGCCCGAAAACATTGGACGAAGCAATACAGGCCGCCCTAGAGATTGAAAGTGTAGAGAAAGTTGAAAGCGAAAGGAGGGCCGAGAAGAGGCCCGCAAAGTTTGCGAGGGCCGTGGATTCTTGCACAGAGCAGCGTCTCCAGAAGCTGGAGGGCGATGCTGAAGAGCAAATTCGAAAATTGGACATGGTAGTAGAGTTACTATCGGTACTGTCCAAAAAGAGCCCTGAGTGGAGAAGTAACTGGGGTACAAAGCCCGAGGCGGGGAAACCTCGTGGCGTGAGGTGTTTCAATTGTGGAGAGGTTAGCTATTTCCTACGGGAATGTACTCAACCTCGGAAAAATTGGCGTCAGGGAAACGCCGACCGGGGGGCCCATGGGCAGGCTGGATGGTCCCAAGGGTCCAAACGTAGACGAACTCCAGAAGAAGACGGAGCCAACAAGAGGCGAGGAACAGAGAGTGGGGAGCCAATAGTTGCTCAGCCTATTTCTGTTCTCCAGCCTAGATTTGGCCTGTTTGTTGACGGGGTTGTGCGAGGTACAAAATGTCGGTTCTTGGTTGATTCTGGGTCGACTGAAACACTTATTAGCCGTTCAGTCTATCAGGAAATTGCCAAAGAACGGAGACCCGTGTTGGAAACGGATGTGACCAACATTCAGCAGGTTGATGGCAGTCCATTGTCTGTGATGGGCGTTGCCTGGGTTGATGTGCAGGTCGGTAAAACAACCTACCCGGTCAAAGCAATTTTTGCAGATATGAAGTGTGCTGACATACTAGGCATGAATTTCTTGTTGCCGACTTGTGGGAACTTAGATTTCCGGAGCCTAGAACTGAGGTTGAATGGAGAACAGATAAAATGCAAAAGTAACACAGGTGAGCCGTTCATTGGTAGGGTGCTGGTTGCCAAAACCACCGAAATCCCGTCAGGTTATGAGGCTGTCGTGCCTGGTACTATAGCGAGTACGTGTAAGGCATTAGAGCAGCCTGCGATCATTGAGCCGGTGGAAGGTGGAGGCGAGTTGGCTCAGCGAGGTTTAGTTCTGGCCAGATCGCTAGTAGGACCTCAGGCTGAGGTTCTCCCATTACGCATCCTCAATCCCAGTAGTGAGATGCGAGTGATAAGAAAGGGAACTACTGTTGGTACGATTGCAGCAGTTGAGGTAGACTCAGTAATTCTGCCTGGTCATGGTGATGCTGGTGAGGTTGGAGTAAACCTCCCAGAGCACTTGCGTGATTTATATGAGAGGAGCAAGGTTTACCTCAGTGAGGAATACCATCCTGAGGTGGAGTCTTGTTTAACAGATTTTCAAGATGTATTTTCTACTGGTGAACATGACATAGGGAGAACCAATGTGGTTGAACACCGCATCGATACTGGTGAGGCAAGGCCTGTTAAAGAGAGGCCAAGGCGCCATCCCAATGAGACAAGTTGAGGAACTTAAGCAGCGAGGGGTGATCAAACCTTCTGATAGACCCTGGGCTGCTAACGTAGTTCTGGTCAGAAAGAAAGATGGGACAAAGCGATTTTGCGTCGATTATCGAGGTTTGAATGCGGTTACTATCAAAGATGCGTACCCGGTCCCTCGGATCGACGAAACGCTTGATGCGCTGTCAGGCGCTCAATGGTTTTCGACGCTTGATCTAGCGTCCGGTTACTGGCAGGTATCCCTAGATGAGGAGGCCAGTCAGAAATCAACCTTTGTTGCCTGCAACGGCTTGTACCGGTGGAAATGCATGCCCTTTGGCCTCTGCAATGCCCCGGTTACATTTGAGAGGTTGATGGAAAAGGTAATGGGAGGTTTACAGTGGGACATCCTGCTGATTTATCTAGATGATGTCATTGTGTTTGGCAGAACGGTGACTGAGGAGATAGAGCGACTGTGGGTCGTTTTCTCCCGGTTGAGACAGGCCGGTCTGAAGTTGAAGCCGAGTAAATGCTTCTTATTTCAGAGGTCGGGTGGCTATCTGGGGCATATTGTGTCGCCCGAAGGTGTAGCTACTGACCCTGAAAAGGTTCGGGCTGTGGAAGATTGGCCAATACCTAAATGTGTCAAGGAAGTTAGAAGTTTTCTGGGGCTCGCTTCCTATTATCCGAAGTTTGTCAAGGGGTTTGCTGAGGTAGCCTCACCGCTACATGCTTTGACTGAAAAGTCACGGGAGTTTCTCTGGACAGATGCCTGTCAAGAGGCGTTCGAGGAACTTAAGCACAGACAGCAAACGGCCCCTGTACTGGCGTACCCCATTCTAGACAGTGACTACATTTTAGACACTGATGCTAGCTGGGATGGAATAGGGGCTATACTGTCCCAGATCCATGATGGGGAGGAGAAGGTTCTGGCCTATGCTAGCCGTATACTCTAGCAAGGCCGAGAGGAACTATTGTGTTACTTGGCGGGAACTGTTGGCGGTAGTGGTATACCTCAAACAGTTTAAACAGTACTTGTATGGTCGCAAGGTAACTGTTCGAACTGATCATGCTGCTCTTAGGTGGTTACTTAACTTCTAGAACCCTGAGGGCCAGCTAGCAAGGTGGCTCGAAGTTATCTCAGAATATGACATGACCATTCAACATAGGCCTGGGCGTAAGCATGGAAATGCTGACGGGTTGTCCCGGAAGGCCTGTAAACAATGTGACAACGATACGGACATCGGTAAGGTACCTATGGAAGCTGTCAGAGAAGCACAACTGAGTGATCCGAATATGAGTTGGATTATCAGAGCAAAGGAGGAGTCGAACAGTCGGCCCGTTTAGGAAACTGTATATGACACCTCTACAGTGCACAAAACACTGTGGTCTCTGTGGGATCAGCTTGAAGTGCGAGAAAATGTCCTATGTAGACAGTGGGAGTCTGATGACGGGAGCACGGTCCGGTGGTTTCTGGTACTGCCAGAAAAGTTCAGGGAGATGGTTCTCAAGGAGCTGCATGGTGGTCGGGCTAGTGGTCATCTGGGCATTACAAAGACGCTAGCCAAAGTAAAACTGAGGTATTACTGGCCAGGCATGACCGCCGACGTGAGGTCGTTTCTGAGGCGTTGTGAAATGTGTGGGAGGAGGAAGTCCCCTGCTAAGAAGAGAGTCTCTCCCTTGCAACAGTACATAGTTGGCGAGCCAATGGAGAGAGTGGCTTTGGACTTGCTGGGTCCACTGCCACGAAGTGACAGTGGCAACGTGTGGGTCATGGTAGTGGGTGACTACTGTTCCAAATGGATGGAGGCATACCCTCTTCCTGATGCCAGGGCTGAAACGGTGGCTAACAAGTTTGTCAGTGAGTTTGTGTGTCTCTTTGGGGTTCCATTGAAATTGCATTCCGACCAAGGGACAAACTTCGAGTCAGCAGTTTTTGCTGAGATGTGTCGTGTCCTGGGCATTTCAAAGACTCGGACAACGGCATACAACCCGAAGTCCGATGGGATGGTGGAACGTTTCAACAAAACGTTGGTAAACATAGTGGCCATGATGATTGAGCCGAAAAGACACCAGAGTGTCTGGGAAGAGTGTTTACCTTATGCATCCTTTGCATACAGGTGCACTCCACAGGAGTCGACCGGCGAGTCCCGGAACATGATGATGTTGGGGAGAGAGTTGAGGTTGCCAGTGGATTTAGTAATAGAATGTCCTGCAGTCGAGGACAAAGTTCAGACAGATTTCGCAGAGAGGTTGAGGCGCAATCTGCAAGAGGCCCATGGCAGAGCCAGGGAGTGTCTCGGGCGGAGTGCGAAACGACAAAAGCGGAATTACGACCGCAAAGTACATGGTGAAGGGTTGAAAGAAGGCCAGTTTGCCTGGCTATTCAACAAATTGAAGAAGAAAGGGAGGTCTCCGAAGTTGCAGCTTCGCTGGGAAGGACCTTATTTGGTGGTCAAGAGACTATCTGATGTGACTTACAGAATTCAGCTGAAGCGGGGAAGTAAGGCTTTCGTGGTCCATGGAGATAGACTTAAGCCATATACCGGCGAAATCTTACAACCGTGGAAGTATCAGCCTGAGGGGATTATAGAAATCCCATTGGCTGAGGCACCAGTTGAGGTTCAGGAATCGATCCACGGTGATGAAGAGAAAGTGTGCGAAGAACCAGCTGTGAGGGAGGAGCCTCTTGAGGTTTCAGGAACTGGTTCGAGTAGAAATGAGATATTTCGAGTAGATATTTCAGGGGAAGTCCCCCAGAGGTATCCCCGGAGGGAACACAGGCTCCCTGTGAGATACCGTTAAACATTCTTGACCTCATGATGAAGCCACCAAGGAACCACCTGCCAAGCAGATGAAGATGGCGACTGTGGAGGAGAAAGTCTTCAGAAACATCTACCTTGACGGGAAGTTAGTCCATCAGGAAAACACCCTAGGATTGCTAAACCGTGCGAACGGATTGTTACACCGTACGCATGGATTCCTAAACCGTGCGAACGGATTACTAAACCGTGTGAACGGATTATTAAACCGTGCGAACGGATTGCTAAACCGTGCGCATGGATTACTCCATTGAATTTATTTTCTTACCACTGTCCCTTCCCGGGCTTCGTAAACAAGCGACGTTCCAATGGCAGAAGTTTATATTCGCGTCACGGGCTTAGTTGGAATTTCATCTGTTCTCCAATGTGGATTTGTCAGTTTCTCTTTCTGGCACTTTGTCAATGCAAATGACACTGTATACTGAAATTGTTCAGACGAAATTGAGTTGGGCATTTATAAATGATGATAAAAGGAATAAAAGGGAGTACAAGTTCGTCACGCGGTCTTTATCCCAAGATAAAGACCTCGGTTCGTGGCCAGTCAAGGTCGATGAAGCACCATGGCCAGGACTCCTTGCATGGTCTTTGTCCGGGGGTAACGACTACGTGATGAACTTTGATCCCCTTATTGATGGCGTAAAATAAGGGCCTAATATAATTGTATAGTCTTAATCGGTAAAATGTTTTCTGAAGAAATATACTATTTTTAGTTTGTAAAGATTTATTAATTTTAAATTAAAAAGTTTCAGCATAAAAAATAAAGGACATTTGAGAGTGCCGTGCATACAAAAACGTAACAATCCTTTTATAATCAAAGCTTTCTTTTGAAACAACCAATAAATAAATAAAACAAGGCGACTGGTAAAGACTGGTAAAGGAGTGGCTCACAACCATACAGGTCAGCAAACATTCTACGGGTAGAATGTTTGCTGATAATGAGGGGAAGTTTGCAGTTACTTTTCAGGAATAATGTTAAGCTTATTTTCAACTCAAACTCCCTCTCTATATAGTACGACACCATTATACAAGGTCAACCTGGTCTAGGAAAGGACTGTAAATTCACACAATTCACTCGTTTTCATCTTTTCGAGGATTAACACCCTGGAATTTTGGGTTAATAAATAATAGTGGCATTTCGTGTATCATTCACTGGCGCTTAAATATCGATGTGTAAACTGAGTGATTGTATAAAAATACAAATTCTTGTTTTGACTACTTTCAATGTTGTACCGTAATCCACAGTGTGACCCTTATCCTCTCTGCCGATTGTTAGTTCCAAATGTGCCCATTAGGCCGGTTCAGATTTCACCCTTTTTTCAATTGTTGTACCCTACTGCTTGATTTCCCATGGTTTGCGTGGTCATATCCGTTTTGGTCTCAGACAATGGGGTATGGTCCCTCAAGAGCCCTGAAGTCATGTGACTTCTTAATAATGGGGGAATTAGGTTATTTTTGCTAAAATAAGCTGTAAAGTTGGTATAATGACCCTTGAAAGGCAAGTTATGGGTGATTTTATGCAAAGCATCACTGCTAAAGAAAATATAGAACCTTTGAAAATCATAGGGGTCATAACATGGGTCAAAATGATGGGTCAAAGGACAAAAATGGTAAATTTTGACCAATACACTACAGTATTTAGCCTGTATTTAAGGCACCTGCTTGATTTTGTCTTATTTTATGAAAAGCAACATTGCTGAAGAAAATTTGAATGCTTTAGAAACCACAGGGGTCATAAACATGGGTCAATATTTGGGGTCAAAGGTCAAATGTAGTGTTTTAGCCCATTAACTGGTTGTTTGCAGTAAATTAGTATGGTTTTATATACTGCCTATAAATATATAGACAGTATATCCAGATTGATTACCATACAATAAGAAAATATATTTTAATGTGATTCAAATCAACCTTTAAGTTATAACTTCCATATTAAATATAAAAGTGTTTTAATAGCAGTGGGTTCCCTGTTCCCTCAAATTTGGTTGTGCATACCCCGAAATTGTTTATTCTACTACCATTGTAGTTCAAAAAACGGTTCCTTAGATTGGACATCACATTTCAACAGACTAGCAGACCGCCTCTATCTCGTACCTTAAACAACACGTTACACTATATTATTGGTATAAAATAATGCAATTTTTGACCTTTGACCCCACATTTTGACCCATGTTATGACCCCTATGATTTTCAAAGTGCTTATATGTTCTTCAGCAGTGATGTTTTGCATAAAATCACCCATCACTTGCCTTTCAAGGGTCATTATACCAACTTACAGATTATTTTAGCAAAAATAACCTAATACCCATTCTTATTTGAGGAACCATACCCCATTGTCTGAGACCAAAACGGATATGATTTTTGAAGTTCTCACGTGCAAAACCATGGTAAACCAAATACACACTACGGTATGCCAGCTTTCGAACCGGAAATAGCGAAAAGAATGTGCGTACTACCAATGCGCACGCGTATTACGTATCGACAGGATAGTGGATGATTAACATAGTCTGCGGTGAATGCAGTTATTTGTTAGGCACCAACAGGCAACCCTCTATCCAGTCAGTATAATGGAGATCAGTGGTTATCAGTGGTTGGTTCATATCACCACATTGTTTAAGTTTCCATTGGAGTGTCCTTGAGAGTCTAGTACCAGTGTCATTTCACATTATGTATATGAACTTATATATGTAGTTTTTACATTTTGTACTTTGCTGTCCACATAAGATCAAGTAGGCCTATAATAAGATTTGATATATAATGTGCCTTTACTACCCAATATCAAATATATTTTCTGCTAAAATCTCCTTAAAATGTCAGACTGTATTGTATTTGAGGTACAGTGTTGTCATGTCCACGAAATTTTAACTTGTAAGGTGAAAAAATTTGGTGTCCGTGGTGTAGCCCTAAACTGGTTCAAAAGTTACTTATCTAATCAAAAACAATTTGTTTCTTATAACTCTGTAAATTCAAATGAGCAATCTATATGTTGTGGAGTTCCACAGGGTTCTATATTACGTCCTCTACTATTCATTATTTATATTAATGACATTTCGTATACATCTCATATCATATCCTTCTGCTTATTTGCAGATGACAGAAGTTTGGTGTATAGCCATAACAATGTGGATACAGCTATTCGGATTTTTAATATAGAACATTACAAAAATAAGTACATGGCTTATAGCAAACAAATTGTGTATTAATTTACTTAATTAAATCAAACTATATGATATTTTGTTCGAGACAACAGAAATATACCCAATATGTTCCACTAATTTTGAATGGTGTAAATTTAAATCGTGTAACGATTACCAAATTTCTAGGTGTGACAATTGAAGAAAATCTTACTTGGAAGAGTCACATTAGTGATGTCTCAAACAAAATATCCAAAACTATTGGTATAATGAATCGTTTAAAATTCTTTATCCCAAGCAACATTTTAGTTATTCTTTATAATTCTTTTGTTTTTAAATTATTCAGTTCTAACCTGGGGTAGTTCGTCAGTAAATTGTGACAGACTTCTTTTGTTGCAAAAGCGAGCTGTTCGCATTATTTTCAATGCTAGTCACCGTGATCATACTGCTAACTTATTTGCAAATCTAAAACTGTTACCGGTACGATTTAAAGACCTTTACTACTTAAATTTATGTATAAATACATGAACAATGCATTACCTGGTTGTTTAGCTAGTGTTTTACGTTAACCTCAAATATACATTCATACAATATTCGAAGTGCTTCCAAAAAAATATCCATGTATGTTACAGTAGAATGTCATTGTTTAAAAATAGTCTTATTCAGCGTGGTGTTAATTACTGGAACAGTCTTAGTGAATCTATAAAAACGTCACCCTCTCAGGCTATATTTGTCAAAAAACTAAAAAAACTACTTCTTGATGCATATTCATAACTTCCAACTATTAATTTATTTCGTATTGTTTATGTCTTAGCACCTACATGCACACTCGTATGTTTATGTAGTCCTGTTTGTCTCCTTGTCTGTCCCTAGGTTAGGGCACAAAAGCATTTTTGCTTTACCTAAACCTAAATGTTGTCCTTTGTGTAATAATTTGATATATATTTAATATACCTTTTCCAAGGACAGCATTGAAATAAATGTATTATCAATCAATCAATGTCCGATATTGTCTATGCAATCATATAGAAGACCCTACGCGGTAAAAACTCAGTGTAGGTTTAGCTTTATTAAACATGTATCACCCATGTTTGGGCCGATTTGAGCGGGAAAATATATTTAAATGTTGCTATCTTCTGGGATTAAGGTAGTTGTAAGCTTTCATATGACACAAATCCGCCAAGGATTAGTACCAGCAAATTAAAAACTCAAATTAGGCGGGACCCTGCATTTTATTCCTCAGGGTGTACGTGACCACACAATTTATTGTATGTAACTGGCTGGCCGATGGCGTGGGCAGCCTTGATCTTCCGACTGTCAATCAGAATCGATCAAGTGCGTTTGAATTATCGCTTTTATTTAGTTTCCGACATCCGAATTTCATAATTTTAGTTTGTTTTGTTCAACAATGATGTTATTTTTTCAAATTCTTTCGTTTTATAAAATATTTTCGTTTTACAATTGTGAAATTTCATCCATGTTTATAAACATTGTTGATACAGGATGATTCTTAGCAGTGTCTCCTTTATTGAGATATCTATACTAATAGGCATATATTTGATATAAACATGCAGGAATTGATCGATGTCAACGAACTATTTTCGTTTCCGTTTTGAAGGAATTGCTTTTTACCAAAATGTTCATTTTACTTTCGAGACAGATTCATTTGTTCCAGAATGTAATAAGTAAATAAACTGTATTTCCTGATGATATTTACATATAATATCGAGTGAAAACATGTTTACAAATCAAAATTGTGTTGCTGTTCATGTAAAAGGAGAGTTCATCAAACGTACATCCTGCTCAAGTATAAATATTTTAATATAAATAGGATACTACCTTAAGCGAGATATTTCTGCAAATACGTTTTGCCATTATCTTCTAATTGCTGTTTTAAAAAGCTATACTTGTATAATTGTTTCAGCTGAGTTTGCGAGATGCTTGGTAGCATAGTGGTATAATAATACCACTCATGTGGTTGGGGTGGGTTTAATCATCAACGAACATTGTGTACAACCGGCATTGTTGCCATGTATGCCAAATAACTTGTAAATTAGGAATATCTAAAAGGTTAACGCTTTAACTAGCCTTTAGTCAAGTCCTAAAGGGAAACCCGGAACACAACGAACATAAAAAGATCACGCACGCGAGTGGAAATACTGCGAGGGGCAATACTTATGTTATTACTTATTCAAAAATAGATGAGCCCAACATTTACCATAAGGTGATTGGTTTAAATCATTTTGCAATCATAATTTATTAATTTGGCTGGAGGTTTATGAATAATTCAGCAGTACCGTCCTCGGAACGGAAAGGCTCCTGTGTAGTCTTTTTTCGGGCGTTGTGTTCCGGTTTGCCTCATGCGTCTTGACTAATGGCCCTGTCACACTGTTGCGTATGAGAGAAACGTAAGAGTTGCGTATGAAAACTCATAATATAATTTTCATACGCACAAAAAGCCCTTGAAAATACAGAATTGTGCGTATACTTACCGTATTGAACCTATGAATAGCGTATGAGTAGCGTATGGCAAGCGTATTGACAGCGTATGGCAAGCGTATTGACAGCGTATGGACAGCGAATGTCATGTCAGCAAATGTCAGCGTACGACCAGCGTATGTCAGCGTATGTCAGCGTATGAACAGCGTATGAACAGCGTATGACCAGCGTATGGACAGCGTACTCTGCGTATGGCTAGCGTATGAGTAGCGTATGAACTGCGCATGCCCAGCGTACCGCCTATCCGCCTATCACGTGACAAAGTGCCTATATAATCGGCGGCCTTTCAATGCGATATCAATACGCTAGCTGTACGGTACACCTTCATGCCAACGTATGGCAACTTATGTCCAGCGTACTCGACCTATGAGTAACGTACCTATATCGTACCTCTAGCGTATTCAGCGTATGTCTAGCGTATGCTTAGCGTATTAACCATACGTCCGCATACGCACAAAATTTTTAAGCATGCTTAAAAATTTATTTCTGCCTCAGCGTATGCCAGCGTATGCCAGCGTATGCCACCGTGCTTGAAACGTATACAACCTATGCCTAACATACCCCTAGCGTATGTCACCGTATACCAGCGTATGAGTGATAATTTTCATACGCTGGCATACGCTAGTACGATACGTAACAGTGTGACAGGGCCATAAAGGCTACGCTTTAATGAAAGGAGAGAATAAAATTTGTCCATTGATGAGAGGTCTTGAATATTGGATTGTACCAAAGTCTTTGGATAATACGAGACATATGTGTAATTACCGGGAATGAAAATATTTAATAATAGGATAAACCCAACCCCGAAACAATGTTTAATTGTTTTCAGATTTTCAAAATATTGTCCAAATACCAAAACATTTCCAGAAATTTGTCGTAACTTTCCCGAACTGTCAACACTTTGTGCAGATCGTCTGGGGATAGGAAGGGTTGAAGTTCATGGCATTTTGCAGTTACTAACACTCGTTTAAGCAAATATTTTAGACCGTTTGGAGGCTTGGTCCGAAGGTAAATACATAATATGTTTTTATATTAATTAATTGAATCCGCCGCTTGGGAGACGGGACATTATGTACCCTATTATTTGAATAACTGAACACTTTCTTTAGCACTTATATTGTTGATCCACTTTGTACCCAAATTCAGAACTTTATTCAAAAATAGCTAAATCATTTCTGAGTAAAATACAAACAAAATTAAGTAAATGTCTAAACATGTGCAAATATAAATTTACGTTTTTACCTGTATCAGATTTCTTAAAATTCAGACATAACTTGCTATTTTGACAGGTTTAGGAATATTTAGTTCAAATGAGCCATTGTAAAAAGCAACCTTATTATTTAGGATTTCGTTGACTGAGAACAAAATACAATATTGCGCCAAACATTTATTTGCCATAAAGTATATAAAAACATTGTAGTTAATTCAAGTAAATAAACTGATTTTGGCATATATTGTAGTTACATTAGCAGTGTTAATGTTATTTGTATATTCATATACATTATGTTTTCAAGTCACACTTGAATTTACCGTTTTTCTTATGTGATGACGATGGAGATTAAGATTTTTTAGGGGTATTTATATTATATTATTGGGTTATTTTCATTTAATTGAGACGATTGAGGGCGCATTTCATAATTCGCCGTCTTCAGACGCCGATGTCTGAGTGATGGGGATACAAGTAGTCCAAACAATTTGCCGAACGGGTAGGATTTTCTTTAATTACTTAGATTGATGAATGTTTATTACATCACACTAATTATTGTAACCTCATTGAAAGCCAAACCAGGGTAGATTTTTTATTCGAAATAGATTTAACCTATAATTTAGTGCAGCACATGGGTTTTGTTTACTTCTCTTTGGGTGAAGCGGCTGGGAATTTTCGCGCGTCAAAAGGTACACATTTCCCGGTAGACATCAACAAGTGTAAACATCTACAGTAAAGTATAAATTTTGGAAGATTTATCATCAAACTTTTGTAATGAGTTCCTCCTTGGTGAGTAGATCATATTAACAATAGTGTAAAATGACAAGAATTTGTTGACATAAAACATGTAGGTTTCAGGCCATGGCAACATTTAAAATTAAATGTTTTCCTGTACATGTAACACAGCTATTGTAGTGATGTATTGAATTATATATATGTTAATATTGTACATACATACCTAATATCATTTTATATATTGTGTTGTAATACCAGGTTTTTCTTGGATGTGAGAATAATAAAAAACGACCTCTATCCATCACTGGATCCTACTACATGAATAAATGAAATAATAATGTTTTGTAATATGTTTTCAATCTGTTCAACAAAACCTTAAAGGTAAGATATAACCATGATAGGTAATACCAAAATAATTGTAAACATTTTCTGTTAACCTTACTTTGTGTGAAGCTGATGATAAATAAATCACAATTTCAAATAAATCGAAATACCTGTTTCTACAGTTTGTCATTTTGACATGGAAGTTGGGCGGTAACAGTTGACCATATAGGTATCAACTAATTTACCATTGGGTCAGAGTGTGGAATTGAGTGATAGAGGCAAATTATATTTTTTCAGATTCTTGTGTACTAGCAATAGCAGTGCTTTCATGCCTAAATTGCGGCCAATCCTCAGAGGCAAGTGGTTGGTTCAAACCAGGCATGTGATCATACAATTGTCAAGAAATGTACGGCAAATGGAACTACAGGACTGATTTGAATGACGATTCCTTCTCAAAAAAGGTGAGCCAAATCACGCTCACATATTAATGATATCTGAGTAAATAAATCTTGAATATTTGAAAACCTTAAAAATATTTAAGACCATCTGGATGCGTGCAGAATATAGGGGTCTTCGCGTGTACAAAATTACACTTATACAAAACTAACCATAGCTGAGTAACACATTTCACGGTTAAACTACAGTGAATATAAGTAAATTTATTGTCGTACTGAAAATGCCTGATTCGACTCTCTCTATAATCGATCACTTGTAGATAAACTTAACAATGTGTAAGATATCAGATACGGATATTTTATCCATTATAAATAATCTTATTCACTGTTTGTGACAACCCGGCTGCATTAATGGCTGTCAGCGTCAGATGGTAGTCAGTGTAGGGAACCAGTGGTGATACACTCATACCAGTATCCATGGTCTCTACCCACTGCATGACGTCACTTCCTCCTAGGATGGTACCCAGAGACATCTCATAGACCAAGGGGGAGGAAGAGGGGGAGAACAAGGCATCCCAGCGAAGATCAACTGTCCCATTTCCATGCCAGGTGGTGATGACAAGGCTTGAATCTGCGTGATGAAGTAATGGAAATTAACAATCATTATAAACAGTTGTATCCACAATGATTAGAGGCTCCTTGCATTTCACAATTGTTAACTCATGATCATACAATAAAGGGATAAATACCTCCACTTGCAGGCTCAGAAGACTCCACTGTGAAGTTCTGAATGATATCCTGGCTGATCAGACCAGCATGATTGACGGCTCTGACGGACAGGGTATAGGTTGCGTCATCGGCCAGGTCGAGACCTGACCAATCAAGATGAGTCTCTGATGTGGATCCACATCGTTCCCATGTGGAGGTGAAGGATCTGGGCCCGCTAAGATGACACTGATGTATAAAAGAAATTGACATGTATAATATTATAATATAAGTTGGTATTTTGATAAAAGGCGAAAAGTAGGTTAATTCCCCTCTCTCGCCTTCTTTCTCTTTCAATATTATCAATCTTCATTAATACTTTCATTTCAGTTTCAAACATTATCCATACTTGAACTTATCTATTAAACAGTTTTCCTTTTCTCAGTTAGAACAATTGCCCATTCTGAAATAATAATCAACTAGCCTTAACATTTGTTTTAAATGTAAATATTCTCGTCGAGCTGTGTTTCAAATGTGCTTACCAATGTTTGTCTGAACAATGTGACAATGTTTCTTCACTTCAATGTAATACAAGCTCGTATATTTTACCCGTATTATTAATCACCTGATAATACTGAATTCCAAATGGGTCCATGAATCCATCCCATGATGCTTTGAGCGAGTCCCTTCGTGACTGGTACCCACCACGTGTTTCATATCGCGTCTCTGATACAGCCTTTACGTTGACGACAGCTGCCAATGAACTGGGAGGCTCTGTTACTATGGTGACCCCATCCGAAGATTTCCATGTCGACTGTCCTGCATGGTTGAAGCATATTACGGTGACGAATAGGCGCTGACCCTCAATCATAACCTGCGAGAGACTCGCAGTGATGCTGGAAGTGGCATCAAGGGTTTCCGAGCTTGGTAATATATCATCAAGACCGGGCTCTGAACCTAGAAACAGTAACATTGCATTACAAGCATGTTTCAGAACAAACACAAACTAAGAGGAGATTATTTCTAAACAGAAACAAAATCTATCTGAAAACCCGCATCCTCTCCTTGAGTTATCCCCTACTGCAATAACGTAAAGTTCATTGAAATCTTCTATTTATTCACATTGTGAAAAAGCGTGATATATGACCTGTTACAAAAAAGCAGATTTGGTTAATATTGGGTCGCATATAACAGCCAACCATGATTTGGAGGTCACAAGTCCATTATTGTTCACTCAACAAATTATATTATCACTAACAAATACTGACAAGTAGGTCATAATTCTATATCAACTTACCCACTGCCCATGCGCAGTGTTCAATACCACTCTCAGGATCATATGCTGACCAATTGAAACTAAGAGAACTATCATCTGTACTAAAGTCGATATCTGTATAATGGCCAAAAATACACATATTATTTTCAGTTTTCCTTCTTAAGAAAGAAAATTTAATTAGGCTATTAGCAATAATAATAACAGCCTTCAATTTTTATAGCATATTTCACATAATGTCCCAACGCGCTTTAAATTACCTTCATTGGTCACTGGGCCAATATGATTCTTTTAATCATTCTCAGCTCCCTGCTGGGTAGTATACAGTCTATTATGTGCTAGCCTCTTTTAGTAAACAGGGCTTATCAAACACTTACCAAATAACTATCTGTAATAATAATAATAATAATAATAATAATAATAATAATAATGTGTGGACTTATATACCACCAACTGAGTGGTGCTCAAGGCGCATTATATTATTACCCCTGCTCATAAGGCTCATAAGGCTCATAAATCATTCCTGAAACCATCTCAGCTCCCTGGGGAGTATACAGCTCAATTGCTGCCATTACAGCGCATATAGGGCTAATCAACCAACTCTGCCCTCACAGGTACCCATTTAACCCCTGGGTGAAGAGAAGCAATTATGGTTAAGTGTCTTGCTCAAGGACACAAGTGTCACGGCCAGGATTCGAACCCACATTCTGCTGCTAACACCAGAACTTGAGTCCGGTAAGCTAGACCGCTCGGCCACGACACTCCACTGTACCCACCTGGATACGGCCGTGGCACCCCACAATTGCAATAACATTACAAAAATTACAATAAATTGTTATTAAAAAATATATTTTAGTATTTCATAATAGTTTTGATATTTCTCAAAACGTTTTACCAATATGTAATTTCTTTGTCCAACTGAAGTTGTATGATTCAACCATAGTAAATGTCAGTCACACTGCACTCTTTTTGTACTGATATACCAATTTAAGGTTTCGCAGATAAAAGTTCCTTTAAAAGAATTTTTCAGATTTTCTCTATCTAATCTCTATCCTTTTTTAAATTTGCTGGCTCCTTAAGCTATTATACCTTGTTCACTTCCACCATCAAGGACAAACTGAATGATGGGAGCTGTAAGGTCAATCAAAACTGGGTCTGAGGTTGCTATGGTGATGAGGTCTGCAGCATTTCTTGCCGTCACGGTGACGTAAACATAGGAGCCATGATACATGATGAGTTCACTGTTGATAGCGTCTGTCTGTGTTCCAACTGACTTGAAACTTTGTAGCTGAGTACCACCTCGTCTTGTACCTTATATATTTCAGCAAATTCGACAATGTCATGAATTTAGCAGCACGATAAAATCATTCATAGTCAAGTGGCCCCGAGGACTGTTTAAAGATGATTCGTTTAACTGTTCTTCTATTGCTAAAAGTTTTATCGAAGTGAACTTATTTAACAAAGAGAAATACAAGGGTTATTCATTTTTTAAACAGAAGGAATTTGACTTACCAATAGCCCAGCTGTAGTCCACGATAGGGCTCTCAGTATCAAGGAAATGCCACTTGGCCTGAATGGATGACCAGCTGTGAATGAACTGGGTGTGGACCTCTACTGACCCCTCACCTGTACTTGGTTCCATAGTAATCGGTGTTACCTGTAGTAGAGAAAATTATTATTACAATTTAACCCAAAGTTTTGGATATCCTGATAGAGTTATTATTTTTGAATAACTAGAAGCCAGGTTATTTCTATAATGTTTTTGTTTTTCCTACCTGTACGTTATCAACGAGAATTCCGTTTGATTGTCCCACTGACGAGATTCTCAGTGTTGAAACATCTTCACTAGCTGTGAAATAAAACCTGTGTTCTTGCCACTGTACAGACTTCAGACTCTGATCTGAGTGACGGCGTGCCGGTCGGCTGTACAATCTGAAGACACGATTCAACCCTGGAGCTTCGATACGACCTTCCTGATTCAGTAAAGGATCGTGAGAGGGGACAACGTGACTTGCGAAGAAGATGATCCGGTAGTGGCTTCCTTGTGTTGTGTTGAATGTTTGGGAGATGGAGCCGTGAAGAGACAGGAAGGACCGTCCGTCCTGGGCAATCTTTTTCCTAGAAGTGACCACAACGAATTGACTGCTGGATCTAACCTTCCATGGCGCTAATTGATTAAGTGTATCTTCAGAGCTTTCCATACCCTGTGTAGTTGGGAATGTTGTCACAATGGTGTCAGCAGTGGGATTACTATTCAATACATTTGTGGATGCTGTTGATGAAGTTAATGAGGTATCGTCATCAGCCTGAGTTTCAGACGTCGAAGTGGCGATTAATAAATCATCAGCACTGAAATCTAAAAGAAACGCATCAAAATAAATTGTATTGAACTTCGAAGATTCTTTATGAATGCACTCGAACTTATTCTAAAAGTATGACAGTAAATTGCATTTTTCTGTTGACAAATTTTATTTAAGATATTTTGTTCTAACAATTACTGACGAACCTTTGTTGTCTAACTCCTCTATGCCTTCAAATGAAGGATTCTTGATTAAATTCTCTCCGACTAGGATGTGTTTCTTCGGCTCGGGAGGAGTAGTGTCAACAATGAACCCATCTGAAAAGACTGGCAAAGACTTTCTTCCAGCTGCGTCAAAGGCTGAGACTTTGGAGTAGTACCTGATGCCTGATCATGGAAAAGAGCAATAAGATTCAATCTCAACCCTTTAATGATAAAAAGTAATTATTTAGATATTTGGTATATATATACCGATTGTTATTTAAAGGGTCTATGAAGTGTGTTTGTCTTAATTTATTTATTATTGTTATTTTATCCGTTGATATGAATACAAAATAATTTTAATTTTTTTTAATTTTTTTATTTTAATTAAATTTAAAAAGACAAAAATTTAAACTTTGCACAACGCGAGATGGCGCTATTCGTGAGAGAAAGGTTTTCATTTTTTGCTAGCATGCCTTTTTAACCCATTATTGTTGGCCATCATTGTTGTCTGTTTTCATATAGAGTTAAATAATAGGCCGGCCACACTCTTACAACAGTATAATGAAATGATACACAAGTAAGAACTGACTCCAAGATAGTGATTATTCAAAGGTTGTTCCAGTTGTTCGAAGCTCACCTCCAGTCAGGGATCTTGATAAAGTCTGTGAGGCCGACATTTGAACCCCGACATCATTGCACGGTAAAATGCCGTCATCTGAAGGATGGAGTGTCTGTCCAACACACCATTCATAATGATCGATGTAGGACTCTAGATCTACAAAGCCGTGCCAGGAGGCTGAGATCTGTGCGCTTGAGTTCTGGTATTCCACATCATGAAGACCTGGAACGCAGTAGAAAAAGCACCAACGCATATAATTTCGAGGAGTTATTAAGGAGTGCTTAATAATAATAATTATAATAATATAAACGCGCCAGTATCCTTACAAAAAAATTAAGCACATGACATACAGACAAAATAGCTTAACTAAAACAAACCAAATGTAAATGTTATAAATATTGTTGGTTTTCACAGCACATTTTAAGTCAGTTACAAAGGAAATATTATGAATATTATGAGTTTGTTCCACAGGGAATGATCCCCAAGATCTAATTCCTTATCAGATATAGATTGAATATCCAAACATATTTTGGTGAAAGTTCAGTGATGGCACGTCTATTACTTCCCAGTTTCATTATGGGACGAATTGGGTCATTTTATCATAAAGGATGAAAAAGCACACAAAGCTTACATAATATGCTTCTGATAAATTACCATACACTACAATGTTTTAGAATGCTAGTGTTTGTTTTATGTTCACTGATAAATGGGTGTATACAAATGAAAGCACAGTCCTACCTATCCCATCAAACACCAGGCCGGTATCCGGTCTCCTCAAGTCGACCACAAAGCCATCACTGCTTCTGAGCATGTGTAAAACAGCTTTGTTGAATGCCCGTACGTTGCTGTAATAACGTTGCCCACTCTGTAGGTTCAAGCTACCGAAATGGATTGTAGAATCACTGGCTGGTAGAATGTGGTCGGCAAATCGCCGAATATCTTCTCCTGATAAAAACAAATTATAAGTTTTTCAGGGAAGTATTTTCGTTCTCTATGGAAATGTATAAAAGCAGAACTTCTGTATTGGATAAAATCATTAAAGATGGATATAGGCGGACGACAAATAATTATGACTCGGACTGAAAAGGCATAGGCTGTAGTTGTAGCGACTGCTATTTTTGGGCGATGGCAAGGTATTTGTAGAAAGGGCAGTTTTGGCCCTGTCAGCTGAACAGAAACAAGAATACGAAGTACAGACAAAGGGTGTACATATTAGAAAAGAGGTGCGTATTTAAGAAAAAATAGTGATGGCGAGCGAATAACTGAGTGGACACGTTTTCCCTCCCTCGAGGGTGAAAAATCCCCCCTGGCCACCCCGCCCAAATCTCATTGGCTGCGTGACTAAGAGACTGAACATGGACAACAATCTCCCGAATTACTCCTGATTAGTATTTACCTCCTGGGAATGTACTGAGAGACAACTGGTAGTTGGACAGCTCATGGTCTAGAAACACTCCCTCCCAAGATATGTACAGATTAGTTGGATCAGTGAGGTAATCGGTATCCTTGGTTGAACCAGATGTTGCAAGATCCTTTATCTGAATAAAAATTCAAACAGTGTAAAACATACAGTAGGCTACCCTCTCTTAGTGCTCTCCAACAGACGCTTCCAATTTCAACAGTGTCATAATATTAGAATCGTTACTGTACATTAACTGTCTCACCTTTGTGCCTTTGATTTTTGAGATTATCGGTGGATTGATATCAGGGATAATACCATCAGACCTGAACACGGCATATGTATTGGCATCGTACCAAGCACGGATGAAAAAGTGATAATTAACTCCTGCCGTCAGCTTTTGATCTAAAGGATTATAAAAATAGATGATAATCTGGCTGACGCTTTAGAACTCAAGTTCTACTTGTAATTGTTACTTTGAAGATGAATGTCAGATTTGTATAATGATAAGGCTCACAGAAGTGTAATGCATCAGAAGGAAAAGTACGTATTAATATTATGTCAACATTGAAAAACATATAGATAAATCCACTAAAAACAAATCTAAAAAAGGGGCAACAAATACATACCATCAAACTGCTGATGAAGGACATCTGATTAGACAATATTTTGATAAACTCCACTAGACTGAATTACCTTTATCGAGCATGACGATGGTGTGGTTGTCCTGCCCAACATCAAACCATATTCTCTCCTTGGCTAGATCAAAGACTCCTGCAGGCTCAACATCTGATGACGAGTCATCGCCAATACTCCATTCATACCTAAAATAATGTCAGTTAAGTTTGTTAAACCAGCCATTCTTACACCTTTTTTAATTGTTGGTATAGACAAATCCCAAGATGATGAAATTAACGTTGATTTGCGCACTTCCGGGTTTGATAACGAGGCTCTCAGTGTTGACGCATGCGCTGTATGATGGGAGCATGAGTCGTTCTATTTTCTACCTCGCATCGGTGTTGTGACTTGACACAGAGAGCCTTGGTTTCATTGTGGAAGTGCGCAGACTGGGTCAATTTGAAATTCGTCTATATCTCCTCTATATTTATAATGAAAACTCACCACTTGATGTCTAGTCCTTTCTGCTCAGTGATTCGCCATACAGCAGCCATCATATACTGAGTAGCAGAATGATCAATATCAATCATGGTATCTATATTAGTAAACTTCAAGTCCGTCACATCCAAGACTTCTATCTCCACGTTAGGATTGCCTTCAGGATTTGTAAAAGGTACATTATCAATCATGGGTGGAACATTATCAAATAGTGGGAGGTTGATTGACCATTATCAAAGAGCACTGATAGAATAGACGAAAGTATAACAAATACCTCCATTTTTATATATGTGTTTTATTAAACACCAAAAGTAATTTTCTTGGTGAGACTTTAAGCCTTTTGTAACAAAGCGACAAAGTTTTAATTCTTTTTGGAGTAGTAGCTACGTTTGATTACAAATAAGGGCGGATTACAATTCGGGCTAATTGTGCGTGTATTGTTTCTTTATATAACACATCTGGGCGAGTGAAGCAAGAGGCTCTCACATATTAAAACAATCGACATGATTGTTTTGTTATAACAATGAGTTTGGTATATACATTTAATTACACTTCAGCTCATGAAGAGAAAGAGAAAATCGAGAAAACTATACAAAACAAACAATACTTACTACTGGTTACATCATTACAGAGACCTTGTGCTGTGTCACAAATACTATGAAGAGGAGCACATGCACAGTGGCCCTCACATGTTGTGGACAAACAACGTCGTAGCAAGACTAGAGCGCCCTCATCGGATAAAGTTGGAGAAGCTTCAAATGTGGAATGATGGCGACTGCTTGGTATTCCAACCTGTCCGTGATGACGAAATATTAACAGATTACAAATAATATGTAAAGCTGGTTATTTAATTTATGAATATTTCGTCACGAAACATTTAATATTTTCGCACAAATTCATGCCAGACTGAGTCAGGGAAAACTATATAGGGACCACACCCAACTTGAAGCATGTTTATAGGCTTGCTGAGGAAATAACTGGCTGGCAAAAAGCTGCACATTAAACTTAAAAGAGGTTACACTTTTGGTTAAACTACTTGTATGACTATGCTTCACTTCATTGGTGGAACCAGGGGGCAAGTGTGTCACCCACCCTTTTTTATCGCCGTGCATGTAAACGTAACATTTACGTTATATGTGCCCCCTTTTCTGAGTGTGCCTCCATGTTACCGTGTGCCCTACTATTCCGAGACCCAAGATCCTCACCTGCTTCACTTTCTATGAATCAAGATATTTATTAAACAACCAACATGGGAAAGTTCCTGGTGTCTCCATCAAGATGAAAGAACTTCAGACAAAATAATTTCTCATGTATGATTGATACGTGTACCAACTTTACAGAAAGTAAGTCCAGTCAATAAATAATTTCATTACTTTTACTAAAATAAGCAGACAAAAAATATTACATGGGATGTTTGATACGGTTAACACTATATATACACTATTACTAATTAAGTTTTATGTAAAACTGTAATCATTGATTATATTTACCAATAATGCTTTAAACACATAGACGAAATTGAGTGTGCGTTCCCCTATGATTCTGCACGGGCAAACAAATCATGCACTAAATTGAAACTGACCCCATTTATAGCCCAAAGTGAGATGTAGAGATACGGATTGGTTGTGATACTGCCCTCTACTGGTATGATGGCAGTCTGAGCAATGCCTTCATCCAATGACATGCCGTCAATGCTGTGGTCAATACGAACTGGTCCATTCTATAAAAAAAAAATGGAGGGAGATAAAACAATCAAGTGTTAGTTTCAAATTATACTATTACTATTAGAAACTAGAAGATTCAAAAATAAGTCGATGATGAGCAAATTGGTTGAAGGAGACATAAAGTTTCCCTCAGTGTATGGAGGGGGAATCAAAGCAGTTTGGCATAACATATGGAATACTATAAACTCAACTGTACTATAAACTATCTGATCATAAAGCGCAGACAGGACACCTGTAAATAATAATGTTTAGGCCTACGTATTATTGCTAACTCACTATAATTCTGTATCATTGAAAAAAAAACATTTAGCTCCTTATAAATACCGGTGTGAGTTCCGAGCCGCCATATGTGCGTCCGACGGAGACAAAGTAGTGGCTGATCCCAGAGTGTAAATCAGCGAATCCGAGCCAGGCGAGCGCTAAGGAGCCAGTACTAGTTATTGTGTCTTCTATCCACATCATCCAACCAGAGTGGTAGCGTGGGGATGGTGGAGTGGTCTCTGGCTCCTCAGTGCTGGAGTTGGTTGGGTCACCAGTCGATGTTTCTTCAGTCTTGTGTTTTGAAGAGATCAAAATGGAAGAATAAACAATGTAAATTAGAATAAATTACCATATTAACTTTGAGGGACATATATTAAGTAAGACTAATTGCGGTGACACCATGTGGAAACTCAATTGAGTAGTAATTAGTTCTGAAAAGAACTGGAGGTACAACTCGACTTTTCGATCAGTATGCTCTGATCGTCCTCAGGAGAATGGCGGACTCTGGAAAATGCTTCTGCTTAAGTAGACTGCTGGAGGATCATCCCATGAATGGATGCTGGAGGATTAGTTCGTTGAGGCGCGCAGGCGGGAACTGTTGAGACTAGGATCCTAGGGGTTGGGGGAGAGGAGTATGTGCTCACTGAACTGAATCAGTTGTTAACAAGCACAGGGGGAAGGAGGTGGTTGACTTAGGATATAGGAGATCCCTCAGTCTGGGGTGGGTTATGGACTTTGGATATAGAAGATCCTTCAGTCTGTAGTATTGGTCGCCAAATGTCGCTGATGAAAAATCCGATGTCCTGTGGCACAGTGTCGTGTTTGACGATCTCGATGGCCTCTCTGATGCGTCTGGGGTGCCATGCGTCGATGGGTTTGATGAGTTGGGCTGCCTGCCAGTCGATTTGGTGGTCCTTGATGTGCGAGTGCTTCACGATGGCGGACTTCTCGAAATCTCCTCTGCGGGCGTGTGCTCAGTGTTCCTTCTGATGGGGAGGTTGCGTCATGTTTCGCCGATGTACACCTTACCGCACACACAGGGGATCCGGTAGACTCCCGCTCTGTTGTTTGGGTCCGGTTTGTCCTTGTGGGTGTGTAGAAGTCCTTGGAGTTTGCTGGGGGCTGAGTGGAACACATCGATGCCTGCTCGTCAGAGGATGCGTTGTAGTTTGTGAGACGTCGAACCTAGATAGGGGAGACAAGCAGAGAGGGTTAGATTACTTACCTTGCTTTCGGGGTTTGGAACCGGCTTCGCTGTGCTGATCTTGCTGGGATTGTAACCGTTGCGTTTGAGGGTAGTTCGGATGTGCTGTAGTTCCTTGGGAAGGCTGTCCTTGTCACAAATGTTGTAGGCGCGTTGTACGCTGAAAACGCAGACTGAGGGATCTCCCATTAAAAT
>CM055829.1:3218590-3256718 GCA_029582265.1 Zoroaster sp. YZ-2022
CAACTCGCATCCTTCAAACGAAACAACACACTGGCATCAAAATGGAGTCCTGAACACGAATACAAAAATACAATGGACCAGTATCTACAGTCCCCCCAACTTCAAAAAAGGAGGGAGATCTTCAATATAAACTACTGCACAACATTCTACCGTCACTTCAAGTTTTACATCACCTCAACCCGGCCATCTCTTCAACATGTGGATGGTGCGGAGACAAGGGGACGGTCTGCCATCTCTTCATCACCTATCCGTCGATCCAACCTCTACTCGATTGTCTCCACAGTCTTCTTCATCGTCTTATCCCTGACCTACCTCTGAACTTTGACCTCTACTGGGCCTTGATCCCATCCGCTAGGGGCCGCAATAGAGAGGCGGTGCGCTTGTCTAGCTACCTTATCGTAAGTTGCAAATTTGTCACTTAGCAACGTATACTCAGAAATACCCGACTATGTTCTCGTACACGAGGTATCACCTTTCTGCAAAGTCGTCTCTCAGGTAAAGCCTCTACCCCTGGGTTGTAAAAAAAAAAAAAAATTCCCACATCCTTTCTTTCAGAAGGCAGGTTCATGTGATTATGCCCCAGAACGTCACACCCCCGAGTGCCATAACCTTTCAGCACTCGGGGAGAAACCACCATGTATACATCACTACTGAATCTACTGTTAAATGTTTTAATTGTGGCGGACTGGGGCATATTTCTCGCTTCTGTGAGAAGAGCAGGGCCCCTGACAAGACAAATGACTCAATTCCCCTCAACCCACCCCCAGTCTTTGTACATAAAAAAATCCGATCCTCAACACCCTGTTAAAAACGCACAAACGCACGACCCCACCGCCAAACCCGCACACATAACCAAACCTACCCACTCTTCTACCTCTGTCCACCCTCCCTCACCATCCCAACCCTCTCCCACCTCAAGGCCATCTACTTCCCATATTCCTTCTCCCTCCCATATTCCCTCTACCTCCCATATCCCCTCGTCCTCCCATATCCCTTCGCCCTCCCATATCCCCTCGTCCCCCACCCTTCAACTTCCCTCAACATCTGGGGAACTCCACCATCTGCCCCCCATCTTTTCTCAGATGCCGTTTCCAAACGTAAAATTACCCCTCCAACTCCCGCTTCCCGCCAAACACCCCTCCTAATTCCCCTCAAAGCACCCTCTCCCCCTAAAAAAATAATGAAAGTTCGCATTGCTTCACCCATGCACATTGACCCCACTGTCTCTCCTCTCCCTAACACCATACATACCCTTACCCCATCACTCCCAAATCCTCCCTCCCCCCCCTACCACCCGCGCCCATATCCCCTCCCCCGCCACCCGCTCCTAAATCCCCTCCCCCACCACCCGCTCCTAAATCCCCTGCTTTCACAGTCAAATCCCCTCCGCAACCCACCCGCTGTAGCAAACCGTCCCCACTCCCATCCGAGCCCGTCCCAACGCCCACTTCAAAACCCAGCCAGATCCCTCCTACACCTATGTCCACTTCACCCTCCAACTACCCCGACACCGACTCGACAATGTGGGAAGACTCTCAGACGGACGGCGACGAGCCGTTCTCTGAGAGTGTTCTCACAGCGAACTTTTACTTTTCCTGTCTTCTGTAAAGAACAAAAGGAAACCCCTGCCGATTGCTCGTAATTTTACGAGCAATCTGCCGGGGTTAGCCAAGCAATTAAAACCCCTCAGAACCCACCCAAGCGTTTCTAAAAGCATGCAGCAGAGACTAGTGAAACTCGTAAGGACTCTACAGAAATAAACATTCCTTTCTACATGTATTTTTCACTACTCCTTGCGATGACGCTGTCGTTGCTCACCCTCAACACGGGAGGATGTACGGCCACTTTGAAAAATGCTTCCATCAAAACATATGTAGAAAATCTTTGTAATTCCCCAGATATAATCTTCCTTCAAGAAACCCATTTTTTAACTGCTCACAGCCCCGTATGGAAAATGTGGCCGTACACTCCCCTGTGTACCCCAAGCCCCACCCGTGGGTCGGGAATAACAACCTTAGTTAAAAACTCAAATACAGTTATTGTTACTTCTAAAATTATTTCGAATGGACACATTCTTTTCACAAAAATCAGGACTAATAACACTTTTTTCTTTCTTTACAATTTTTTAATCCCGCAGAATGACAAACTAGCTTTAGACTCTATCCAGTCCTTCCGCGAGCATTGTGCTCAGCTTGCTGACGACGGCCTCATCGTCATCGGAGGTGACTTTAACTGCACGGAGGACCCTGTTATCGACCGTCTGCGCATGCCGGTCGAGCATCGACCCAGAGTTGCATGTGCCCTCAGCGACGCGGTGAGTGCACTGTCGTTGCGTGATATCTGGCGCAGCCTTAACCCAGGTGTGCAAGCATTTTCATGGTTCAGAAATAACCCCTCGTCCAAGTCTGGCTCGTCCAGAGCCAGACTCGATCGTTTTTATGGTCCACACAATATTTTATCCTCTGTCCATTCTTCCAAAATCATACCTTGCACTCTTTCTGACCATTCTGCTATCTCCCTTCAAATTAAGCTCCCCTCTGCTGGCCAGAGGGGTAGCGCCTACTGGCATTTTAATAACTCCCTTCTTTCCGGCAATTCATACAAAGAAATAATCTCTAACTTCTGGGCCAATTGGCAGCATCAAAAAAATAATTTTCCCAACCTTTCCTCGTGGTGGGACTTTGGCAAGTCCCACATAAAATCCATTACCCTAAAATACAGCCAAAAAATTGCAAAAGAAAGACGAGAGGTTATTTCTGAACTGAACCAAAAAATTGAAAAATTACAGTCTGCGCCAGATCTCACGCCTCAGGCCAAAGAGGTCCTCCAGGAGCAAACGAATATTCTAAATGAACATCTTAAAAATAAAGCTCAAGGCGCTCTCGTCAGATCACGCTTTAAACACCTAAATGAAACTGACTCATCCACATCTTACTTCTTTAACCTTGAAAAAAACAATTCAATTTCCAAATCTATCTCTAAAATACGACTCCCCTCTGGCACCATCACTGAAAACCCAACAGAAATAAAAACCCACATCCACTCCTTTTACCAAAACCTTTATAGTCGAGTACCGACTGACGAGAGCGCCTTTAATGTAATCACCGAGGACCTCAATAGGCTTGAGCCTCAAGAGGCGGAGGACCTTGATTGCCCTCTGTCTCTTGAGGAACTTGACCTTGCTGTCGAGCAACTTGGCAAAAACAAATCCCCCGGCCTCGATGGCCTTAGCTCCGAATTTTTTCAATGCTTTTGGCCCATTCTTAAAAACGATCTCCTTTCTGTTCTCAACCTTTCTTTCAATTCCGGCTCCCTTCCCCGTTCCTTTTCTCGTGCAGTTATTACTTTAATTCCCAAGAAGGGAGACCTCTCAGACATTGCCAATTGGCGTCCGGTCTCCCTTCTTAACACCGATTATAAAATTTATGCCAGGTTGCTCGCCAGCAGGCTCAAACAGTGCATTCACAGCGTCGTCAGCGAAGATCAAACATATTGTGTACCGGGGCGGTCGATTTATGACAACATCAATTTGATCCGAGACATTTTAATGTACTCGGATCTTAACGACGCCCCGTTAGCCGTGGTCAACCTCGATCAAAAAAAAGCTTTCGACAACGTTGACCACGGCTATCTTTTTAACACAATGAGGGCCATGGGCTTTGGGGAATTTTTTCTCCGTCATTTGCGGCTCCTGTACAGTGGTTCCGAGAGCCTGATCAAGGTGTGCGGCTCCCTGACGTCGCCCTTCTCTTTTGAGAAGGGTATACGGCAGGGATGCCCGCTCTCGGGACTGCTGTACTCGATTACATAGAGCCACTCTTGAACAAACTTCGTTTAAATATTAACAAGAGTGGCTTTAAACTTCCTGGTACGGAGAAATATTGCTCGGTATCGGCATACGCAGACGACGTGTCTGTGTTTGTCACCTCTGATGCGGGTTTTGCTGCGGTCGAGGAGACTTACGACCTCTTCGGCCGCGCCTCTGCTGCTTGCTTAAATACAAAAAAATCCCAGGGGTTATGGGCCGGTTCGTGGGCCGGACGGGTCGATAGGCCCCTCGGTTTCTTGTGGAACAGCGAGGGGCTCGAGTTCCTTGGAGTTCATCTAGGAAACACCTCTAGCTACGAAAAATTAAATTGGAAAAAATGCAAAGAAAAACTTTAAAAAACATTAACATCTTGGAAAAATTTATCACTGTCCCTCTCTTTTAAAGGCAGAGTCCTCGTCTGTAACCAATTAGCTGCTTCTAAAACTTTTCATGCCCTCGCTGTTCTTTCTCCCCCTGATCACATCCTAGATGAACTCCAACGGATGTTAATCGACTTTGTCTGGCCCACACAAAAACACCTCTTAAAGAGACGACTTTTGTTTCAAAAACCCGACAAGGGGGGACTTGGTTTAACCTGCCTCCAAGCACGCACCCTCACATACAGATTTAACCGGATCCAAAAGTTTTTAAATAACCACTCACACCCCTCGTTTTTTCTTTTTACTCATTTTCTTCATAAATACCAAAACCTAAAATTCGATTTCCAGTTATTCTTTTTAAAAACAAACTTTGAATTCCACGTGGCTCTTCCCAGTTTTTACAGCGAGGTGTTGCGTGCTTGGACGGCCTCCGGAGCTCAAATCATAATAGCACACGACAATATAAGTCACGTCTTAAATCTCACCGTTAACAGTTCTATCTTAGTTTCTCTTGCAGCTGACTATGACCCAGATTCTGCGCGCCTCCTGGCATGTGGAATCAAACAAGTTCGTCATCTCCTTCATCCTTCGAGTGGGCGTTGGTCTGACGCCAGCGACATCATCCAATCTAAGTGTAGACCACGCCCACTCTCGTCTCGTCTTCTACATCGTCAACTCCTTCGTCTTCGCTCCGTCGTCGTCCGTCTTCAGTCATCGTGGTTTCGTCAAGTCTTCTCCCCCTGCAAGTGTTGACCTAAAGCCAGATCCGCCCCTCGGAATCAAGCTATCAACCAACATCAACGGAATCTCCGCACCATCCAAAGTAATATATCAGGAAATCAACCGCCACATCAATGAACTCCCAGAACATACCCAAACGTACTGGCACGACGTAGGCTTCCTGGACCGACCCAACGAAATCAACTGGAAGGAAGCATACGAACTGCCCTCATCAAAAAAGGAGGGCGACGTACAATTTAAACTATTTCACAACGTCCTACCGTCGTTGCCAGTACTTCACCACCTTAACAAGAACATTTTACCAACATGCGGATGGTGCGGAGAGAGGGGCACGATCTGGCATCTGTTTATCCTGTGTCCGTTCGTCCAGCCAGCACTAACGCTTCTTCACACCCTCATTAGTCGTCTCCTTCCCGGTCTTCCTCTCAACTTCAACATCTACTGGTCCTTGATCCCGCATGCCAGGAGACGCGACAAACAAGCTGTACGTATTGCAAATCATCTCATCGTCAGCTGCAAGAACGTTATATATTATCTTTATAGAACTTCCCAATTTGTAAATCCTGTTTTAATTTGGCAACACCGTTTGAAAAACAAAATATTACTTGATTTTTATTTCTTTAAACTTAACGACAATCTCAACGAATTTGAAACAAAATGGTCGCCCAAAAATGCTTTAGTTAAAACTGTTAATGGCGAGTTGACGTGGCTTTTTTAACCGCGTTTAGTATTAAACAAACAAAAATTACAAAAAAAATAAATAAAAAATTACAAAGCTTTCTTGTGCTTTTATTGTTTTTGACTGCGCCTTTTATCTATTCAATGTACCTTTATTTCGAATCAAACATTTTATATATCCATCTTTATAAACAAAAGTCATATTTGCTTTTATTGTATATTTCTTATCCTTTATATTTTATTCCTGTAAGTTTCTCATCCCTATATTTTTTATTCAACCATATGTAATTTTATATCTCGATCATGTACATTTTACTCAAACATTGTTTTGTTATTATACACCAGATTCCTTTTAAATATTGTATCTATTACCATACCGAAGTTTTTTACAAATGTGCCTTTCATAGTTTTTTTGTTTTTTTTCATTTCAGCGCTGCAATTTATACAATGTCATTCTCTGTAATGTTTGGTTTTTAAAATGTTTGTGAAATGAAGATTATTTTGAAGTCTCTCTCGCTCTCTCTGCCTGACCCCTCTCGGTCCACCTCTCCCCTTTTCGACCCACCTTGTGAACAGCTACTCCAATCTCTATGATTGGAGGCATAGCGTATGCTACTGTTCACGAGTGGGGTCCTCTCTCTATTCCTTTTTTCTTCTCCTTCTCCTTTCTCTTGGGAGCCGCTGGAGTGGGTTTTAAGACCCACACCAGTAATGCCAGTGGCTCCCCACCCCAGGGATCTTCAGGGGAGTCTGCTTGCACCATGGTGCTTGCAGTCTCCCTTTTAGAGGATCCCTTTCCTTTCCTTTCTCATCCTTTCTTCCACTCTACGTTTTGTTTATATCTTTTAATGTATTTGTCTTTCTTTATATAATGTATTTTTGTTATTACCTTCGTTAACAAAGTTTACAGAGTTTTGTTACTTTTACAGTAATATTGGAAAAAACCATTTTTTGTTAAACATTGTTTTCTATTCTGTAATTTTGTATTGTTCTGCTTTGTAAATAAAGTTTTCTTTGAAAAGTCAAAAAAAAGTCTCTCTCATATACATATACATGTATATATATATATATAACTTTGTGACCCTACAGTCAGTATTGAATATAAGAATAGATTCGTTCGGCCCAAGAAGCTTCTCTTGTAAGTGTAAATTCTTCATCTGGTAGCACCCCTCTTTTCCAGTGTTACAATACCTTTTAATGTTTCAAGACTATGTTGAAGACTTATGTTAACAACTATTTCAGTTACAACTATTTGAAAAATGGTAATCCTAAATCACTTGAAAGGTATTCTTTATATATTTGTTTCACTTGGAGACGAAGATGATCATGGACCACCCCCAGACAAATAGGTTATAATTACCCCCATTCCCCCAGGATTCAATCCTATGATTACCTTACATACAGGTAAGTACGTGGAAGGCAATTTTCACTCTTAAATCTCCCTGGTCAAGAGTGACCCGGAAAAGAGTCATTAAGTGCCAGCTCAGTGATGGGGTTAGATTAACTCAGATTTAGGGTCAGAATTTTCTGAAAATATATTTTTTTGCCAGATTTCGAATCATTAGTCTGACCCCTAAAAGGGCCTGGTACCTTCAGACCCTTAATCTGGGTTAATTTTGACCCAAGTGATATTAAAGTGCAGCTTAACAAACCGTTTTGAAACAGCTTTAAAACAAAAATATTTTTGACTTCTCAACTTGATTTGAGAATACACCTCTGACATTCCCATAATTTGGACAAGAAAGTTAGAGGTTATTCACGAAACAGAATACTGCATCCTTTAATGACTCTACACAAAATAAAATCTGACCTCCGAGGTGACATCATTTCCAGCATGCAACATAGTGGTTCGACACCCAGCGTTGACATCCACACAGTGGTAGGGGTCATCGAAGTCAAAGGTGAAAGTTGAATAATTAGAGGTTGTCTTGCCAACATTGTATCGTGTTATGATATTGTTTGAATTATCTCTGTCGTACAGTTTCATGTATCCACCACTTGTTGACGTTACCTCATACCTCAATCTACAATTAACCATTTACTTCTAAAAGTTATTTATTAAAAAATAGACATCAAACAAAAGAAATATTATACCTTAACAAAGAGAAGTCGAATTCATTAATTTTTTTCACTGGAGGTACAGACCTTTATTAAGCTGCGGCCATCTTCGACTGATTCCATGTGTGCAATAATGATTATGAATGGCGATAGTCATTATCCAAAATAGAGGCCAGACTATTCTCTTCCAGCCTCTATTTACATAGATATTTATGGCAGCAAAATGAGATGGCTTTGCCATACACATAACAGTTTTCACTACCGTACGTGACACATTAAAAAACACATGTTTCATGAATGTTAATAATTAAGGGATATTCTGACAAATCGTCATTTGAAAAAGTGATCTAAATACTGCAATCATGATTTAAAAAGCAGTCAAGTCTAAGAAAATGTTGGGAAAATGTTGTTTGCTGTGGCTCTAACAACAGACTTACATATCTCCAGTAGCAGGCGTCCAAGAACTGTAGTCAATAGAAAATGTGTAATCACAGGTGACGAAGTCAGTTGCAGGGCTATCTCGAGATCCCGCCGTAGAGCAGGACTGTGAGGCGATTGAATACGTTCCACCACTAGCTCCTAAGGAAACGGGAGAAACGCCGGGTCCAATATATTTTAGGGGAGTATTTAAAGGTAAGGTATAGAATTGGTAATTAACACCTACACAAATGGAAACAAATTTACTTTGTTTAAGATGATGATTGTATAAATAATTATGTCTGTAATAAGTGAAATAATTCCCAGAGGGAGGGAAAGCGAAGTGGAAGGGCCGGGCTGGGAGATGGATTGGCAGTGCCGACACGTAAAATATGGTAAGAACAATTGGCGTAGCCAAGATTTTTAAAGTGGGTTGCAAATATTTTTGGGAGAATAAATTTACCGACTCAAATCTCGAATGAACTGACAAATTATGTCAATCAAAAATATCAAACAGTTTGTGTGATTTTTAGGCCGGCCCTCGCTACCACTACCCCCGTCGACGCTGCTGGTAAGAACTCACTGTTCACAACAGCTGTAACACTTGCAAACACAACACCAAGTCTGGCACTTTGAATGTATGGATGTCCGCTACTGGGGGCTGAAATATGAGTGGGTTGGTACGAGCTCTTCCAATTCACTTGAATTTGGGTGAAGTCTGGTACATTGGTGTAGACCGTGGCTGTAATGCCCTGGACGGTCGGGGATTCCAGCGTTGTTGTACCCATTTTGAGGGTTGCACGGTGCTCTGACATGACCGGTGCTTGACTTTCACTCACTGAAAGATAAATGCAAATTATGAGATTTGTTCATGTAAAATATTGCTATTTGCGTATCAGATACAATTAACTTATCAAGACAAGCTGTCCAAACAGGTGAAACGGCGGCATTACTAAAATATGGTGACTTAAAACTTTGGCACTGTAGAAATCATGTTTCAAATTAATGTTTAAGTAAATAAATAGTAAATAGCTTAATTGATAAGTTAATATTGAGAATATAAAATAAACTAAAATAAGGTGCAGTTTTTAATTGTACGTTTGTCAAAGTGTCGTTGTGTTAACTCAATAACAAAAGCGTTTTAACATTGAAAAATAAAAAACAAAAACGTTTTTCATAATGTTTTATCATAAAGGCATTTAAATATTAAAAACAAATTGTATAGGTTGGTTTGCTTTCATCACCAAATCCATCTGGGTGACTACAACCATTCCAGATGACTGGCGACATGGTGGTAATTCTTATCTCGGACTGGAAGAAGGACGACGACAGTGAGGTATGTACTAACATCCTCATAACTATACCAAGCAAGCTCATTGCCATTATCCTGCTTAATCGTATTCAGCCAACTTTGGGCAACAGTACACGGCTCGCCACTCCAAGCAAGGTGGCTTTACTCTGGGACGACAATCGATATTAAATACATTAATATTCCAACCATTGTATTAGCCTTAGCAAATTTCATTTGCTTGTGCATCACTGGAGAGCTACCTCGGGCTACCACCAACAACCTCAGCCACAACCTGTGTTGCAATAATGAAGTATAACTACACTAACTATATCAACGTAGGGCCCTCGTCTTCATAAATGTATCATACATCCTTTTGGGTTCTCCAGTAAGCCTAATTGACTTTTCACTTTGTCCCCTCTCCCTTGCATCTACAACTGACCCACTACTGTAACTGATAACTCACTCGTTCTGCAGTCGGTGCCTGAAAATCCGCTACTACATGTACACTGGGCATTAGTACAGGATCCAGGGTAACAGGCATTGCTGTCAGTCCTCCATGAACATTGCTCTGAGGAGAGTCAATTTAAAACAAGTGAAATAAGAAAGATGCATGATTCATATCAAAATTACAATGTGAAATGTATTTGAGGTCAAAGTTACTTTAAATATAACTGACGAGTCTAGGTTTGAACAAAGTGTAGAGTAATTATGACAATTACAAATTAACTGAAAGGGCCTAAGAAATGCAATTTTATGAAGCTTCTGTGCAGTTTTAAAAAAACTAGAAATAAGATGTTGATGTAAAGCGAATATTGGGTGGACTATTAATTTTCATTTCAATTTCATGAATATCCTTGACATGAGGGCGCTGTTTCATGAGATCATAAAAGGAACTCAGTGTTATAGTAGCAGAAAATGTTTACTGACAGGAAAACAAATTCTTAGTTAACATGACAATATACATTATTAAGAGAACTGACTTGTGAAAAGATGAGGAATTCGGTTTTTATAACACAGATGTGGTCATGAATTTGTACATTCATATTAGCACAAATACAAACAAGTGCCAAAAACGTATCAAAAACCAAAAATGTTATGGTTGTTTTTACGCGTGCAGTCAATGACCACGCGTGTTGTCATTGGGGATTAAATCAGACTTAAAATAGACCCCAATGACAAGACCCAAATGGCCCCAAATGGCCCCAAATGACAATGACAATGACCCCAATGACAAGATCATGGAGACACCTGCCATGGACCCTCGATCTACTCAAATAAGAGGGTCTGTGGTGTGACTGGTTTTACAAAACGTATCGCCTCATTCATAACATACAGCTCAGTCTTTTATTTGTAAAGCCTTCAAATAATACATTCATCGAGCATTCATCAGTAAGTGTCTTTTTTATTATCACGAATTAAAAAAAAATCATAAATTAGAGACTTCTTTATGCTCATGCAGCAAAACTAAATAACGTCTTTATGTGCTAAACCCAAAGTGTGACACCTGCCATGGACCCTCGATTTACAGTGGTGTGACCGATTTTACAGATCGTTCTTCACTATAATAACTAACTCAATTCTTCACTATCTCAATGTTAAAACATTCTACAAACAGAACTGAATAATATCGCCATCTGTAGGAGGAAGCGTTCTGGAATAAGATCATAGACTGGTGTCCAACATGATAATTAAGTCCGTTCATTGTTGAATCTCATGAAGTCAGTGATTACTTACTAATGCATTGTGTCTCATCAATCGACTTGGCATATGCTGATCCATAAGATGAGCCAAATTCACCATCACATCTGTCACATTTTTGATCATAGACGGTTGAGCATAACTCCTCAGGACAGTTATCGATCTGTGTACACACTATGATAACAAAAGAAAGGTAAGGTGTAGTCTCAATAAAACAAAATTCCTAATTTGTTCCCAATTACCTTTCTATCATGATGCCCGATTATTTGAATGTCTAGATTCATTGTTGCTGTTGGATCCAGTTGCCCCGATTATCCCTAACCTCCTAGGTATTCTGGCTAGGAACTTTCCTGAATCCTCCAAAATCCTCCAGTGCACTTTTTGAAACATATCCTTATCTTCAAAATGCACCATGCATTTTCCTTGATCTTTCATATTCAGCGCTTATGGCCTGTACTTCTTGCCAGGTAGTAATTTTGTCCCATTTGAAGAGGTGAAAATAGCAGTTTCCAACATTCATTCATTCATTCATTTTATTTCCAAATCAATGCAAACAATAGGTAGCAGAAGTACATTCTTGAAATAAGTTAACATACGTATAAAAGTAGATAAGACTAAACAAAGATGTGGAGGGGGTTTGCAAGAAGCAAAGCTTGTCGGGTGCAAACCCCCTCATATATATTATTTGTGCTCTAAGTTAAATCTAGACTTAAAGCATAAATAATAAAAACAAACATTTTTAGTTACAGAAATGAGTACAAATATCAATGAACGAAAGACAATGAACAAAGAAACCTAAGCAAGCAAACAAACATCCCCCAAAAAACAAACAAACACCCCAACAAACGCAAATAATGCAAAGCGGTGAAACTAGTATATTAAGTTCATGCACTAATAAGGAGTGATAAATAACGAAATAATTTCAGTTTAAAGTGGGGTAACGAAGAATTGATAGAACAATGATAATTATGGATGTGTTGGGAACTACTTGTATTTATTTAAAAGAATTTCCTTAAGTTTGTTCTTAAAGGACTTGATATTGTTAAGTTTCCGAAGAGAATTGTCGAAAGAGTTCCACAGTTTTGGTCCCGTATACTTAGTAGTTCTTTGGGCAAGTGATGAGCGAGTTAAGGGAATGTGGAAAAGGGAGGCCTGGCGTGTAGAATATGAATGTACCAGTTTATTACTTGTAAACATTGAGGTAAGACATTTTGGTCATTCATTATGTACTAACTGAAACATAAAGCTACCAAGTTGCAGATTGTATAGATCATTAATTTTTAAGGATTTATGTTTAACAAAGAAAGGATTTGTGTGAGCAAAATAATGAGAATTGTTAACAATGCGCAGGGCTCGTTTTTCAAAATAAGCAGTCTGTTGATTGTTGTAGCGGCAGCACTACCCCATGCTAATATACCATAGTTAATATAGGATAAAATTAAGGTGTTATACAGAGAAAATAAAATATGATGTGGAAAAAATGCCTTAAGTTTATTAATAATACCCATATTACGGGAAATTATTTTACATAAGTAATCAATGTGGTATTTCCAGGATAATTTATTATCAATATATAAGCCTAGGAATTTTGCACTATTTGTTAAGTTGATCACCGTATTATCAATACAAATATCTATAGGAAGTACAGTGTGCTTATTACTAAATAGCATACAGGTAGTCTTTTTGAGATTTAAGGATAATTTGTTAGATTTTATCCAGTCGGAAACAGAACGAAGTTCTGAATTTATGGTATTAACAAGAGTAACAATATTTTTATGGCTATAGAATAAATTAGAATCGTCGGCAAATAGAACGTAAGATAAAAATTTGGACGAACTAGTGATATCATTTATGTAAATTAGAAAAAGCAGGGGTCCTAGAATTGATCCCTGGTGTACCCCGCATGATAATGTGCGACAGGTGGATATGGTAGAATCGATTGAAACACACTGCTTCCTGTTAGACAGATAACTGGTGAACCACTCTTGTGACTTTCCACGAATTCCGTAATGGTTTAATTTATACAGCAAAATGTCATGGTTTAGTGTATCAAATGCTTTAGAGAAATCAAGAAAGATACCCAAAGTATGCTGTGAGTTGTCGATTCCTGTCACTACATTATTAATAAAATGGAGAATTGCATGTGAAGTAGAATGTTTAGCACGAAACCCAAATTGATAATTGGAAAGGATATTATGTTTCTGAAGAAAGCCAAGCAAGCGTTCATAAACAACTCTTTCTAAGATTTTCGAAAAGCTTGGAAGAATAGAAATAGGACGATAATTACTAACATTTTCAGATTCGGCATTTTTAGGGATTGGAATGACTTTTGCAATTTTCATATCGTTTGGAACCACACCGGTAGAGAGGGAAACGTTAACAATGTAAGTAAAAGGATCGGCAACTGCACTGATAACGTTTTTGATAACAAACGTATTAATAAAGTCTAAGCCACAACTGTTTTTACTAGCTAGATTATTAACAATATCACAGACCTCTTCTTTAGTAACCGGGTTAAGGAACATAGAGTGGGGATTAGGATCAGAAAGGTAACCAGTGAAATTGGTCTTGCATCGGGGAATATTATTGGCTAAGTTAGGGCCAATACTAACAAAGTAGTTATTAAAAATGTCAGCCATGGCGGAAGGATCTTTAATTAAGTTTTCATTGTGAGAGATACCCAGTATTTTCTGAGAGGGACTTTTGTTCAAAACCGAGTTTATAATTTTCCAGGTTTTTTTAGGTGTTCGGGTATGTACCCGAAACACCTATTGTTAGGTGTTCGAGCTACAGCGCGAGCACCTATTGTTTTTGTTCGGTTTTTTTTTTTTTTTCTTTTTCTTCTCCTTCTTCTTCTTCTTTTCCGGATCGATTGTCTACAAAAAAACACGTACTTGCAAACTTCATATGAACTTGAAACTTGGCATATACTTAGAACATAACACGTAGATGAAACATAATTTGTAACGTCATTATTAGGTCATCAGATATCGAATTACGATAAAGAATTCTTTATAAGTTAAAACGTTTCGATTACGTTGAAAATCAAAGTCTACACGGCTGTTTCAACGCTAAAAAGTGCGCCCTCTGTTGGTGAATCTAAATCAGCTCTGGTCGTGCTCATTATGTATGCATGTTTAAGGAATTGAGCGTTTACGCTTCGGAAATGCAATTGACCCTGAAAAATTGTGTTTCTGATCAATTCGTTTCGCAACATGTATTATGTGATTGACTAAAATCCTTTTAGGTTCTTTTTATGTCAGCATAATCTATTTATTCTGAAAAGAGGTAAATTCAGTTTTGCACTATTGTACAAATAGAAAACAGTCCGGCCGGCGGATCGGAACGCTAATATGGATTGTCGCCCTCTATCGGCAAAAACGATTGTCTACATGCAAACTTCACATGAACTTGAAACTTGGCATATACAACTTAACACGTCACGTCATGATTAGGTCATCAGATATCGAATTACAATAAATCAAAGTTTAATATTTAAAAAAATCATATCTCAACAACCACAAAAGGTAAATTCACAATTTTTGTACCATTGTATAGATTGTTAATTGTGGAAAAATATTTACACAAAGGTGACCCCAATTTGACCTTACTTCCTGTCCAAACCGGAAGTCAAAGTTTAATATTTTTAATAATCATATCTCAGCAACCACAAGAGGTAAATTCACAGTTTTTGCACTATTGTACAGATTGTTAATTGTCAAAAATGTTTACAAAAACATGACCCCAATTTGACCTTTACTTCCTGTCTAAACCGGAAGTCAAAGTTTAATATTAAAACAAATAATGATGCAAAGTTTCTTTTAAAAACATTCTGACGTCGTCATCACTGCCCTGACAAAACTCGAACACCTATGTGTTTGTATTATCACAAACACTGCCATCTAGTTTTTGTTCGTTTTTTTTCTTCTGTTTTTTTCTTCTCCTTCTTCTCCCCATCGATTGTCTACAAAAAAACACATACTTGCAAACTTCACATGAACTTGAAACTTGGCATATACTTAGAACTCAACACGTAGATGAAACAAAATTTGTGACGTCATGATTAGGTCATCAGATATCGAATTACGATAAATCAAAGTTTAATATTTAAAAAAATCATATCTCAACAACCACAACAGGTAAATTCACAATTTTTGTACCATTGTACAGATCGTTAATTGTCAAAAAATATTTACAAAAAGGTGACCCCAATTTGACCTTATTTCCTGTCCAAACCGGAAGTCAAAGTTTAATATTTAAAAAAATCATATCTCAACAACCACAAAAGGGAAATTCGCAATTTTTGTACCATTGTACAGATCGTTAATTGTCAAAAAATATTTACAAAAAGGTGACCCCATTTTGACCTTACTTCCTGTCCAAACCGGAAGTGAAAGTTTAATATTAAAAAAATCATATCTCAACAACCACAAGAGGTAAATTGACATTTTTTGCACCATTGTACAGATTGTTAATTGTCGAAAAATATTTACACAAAGGTGACCCCAATTTGACCTTACTTCCTGTCCAAACCAGAAGTCAAAGTTTAATATTTAAAAAAAAATCATATCTCAACAACCACAAGAGGTAAATTGACATTTTTTGCACCATTGTACAGATTGTTAATTGTCGAAAAATATTTACACAAAGGTGACCCCAATTTGACCTTACTTCCTGTCCAAACCGGAAGTCAAAGTTTAATATTTTAAAAAATCATATCTCAACAACCACAAGAGGGAAATTCACAATTTTTGTACCATTGTACAGATCGTTAATTGTCAAAAAATATTTACAAAAAGGTGACCCCAATTTGACCTTACTTCCTGTCCAAACCAGAAGTCAAAGTTTAATATTTAAAAAAAAATCATATCTCAACAACCACAAGAGGTAAATTGAAATTTTTTGCACCATTGTACAGATTGTTAATTGTCGAAAAATATTTACACAAAGGTGACCCCAATTTGACCTTACTTCCTGTCCAAACCAGAAGTCAAAATTTAATATTTAAAAAAATCATATCTCAACAACCACAAAAGGTAAATTCACAATTTTTGTACCATTGTACAGATCGTTAATTGTCAAAAATATTTACAGAAAGATGCCCCCAATTTGACCTTACTTCCTGTCCAAACCGGAAGTCAAATTTTAATATTAAAAAAAATCATATCTCAACAACCACAACAGGTAAATTCACAGTTTTTGCACCATTGTACAGATTGTTAATTGTCAAAAATATTTACAAAAACATTCTGACGTCATCATCACTACCCTGACAAAATCCGAACACCTATGTGTTTGTCATATGACAAACACTTAAGTCTAGTTAATATTATTTTTCTCCTTATGAAATTGACAAAAGTTATATTCTTTCTTAGCAACTCTCAGAACATTCGTTAAGACATTTTTATATCTTTTGTAAGCAATGAGATTATCTTCAGTACGTTTTTTAAGGTACTTACGGTAGAGTCTATTTTTTAGGTTTATCGACTTCAAAAGAGAATCAGAGACCCATGGCAATTTTGGAACGTGTTTGTTGGATTTCATTTTGGTTGTAGGGAAAGTGCTATTTGCATCATGGATATGATTAAAGATACTAATAAAATTATCATAAGCCAAATTTGGTTCATTTGCATTGAAAACAGATGACCTAACAATCAGCAGTCCTAAGATCCTGATGCAAAGATTGCAGGTTATCTTTAGTGTATTTACGAGTGTGATTTGTTTTGGGGATGGTAGACTGCAGTTTAGAGATTGGAAATGAAGTGGATACAGGAAAGTGGTCAGAAATATCGGATATTAAAATTACAGACCTCGAGGGGGGTAGAATATTTGTAAATATATTATCAATCAGGGTGGCAGATTTTTTGGAAATTCTAGTGGGTTTATCAATTAGAGGTAAGAATGAATGAGAAAAAATGGTATCCAGAAACTCTCGGGTGGCTGGATTACTATCGTAATCTAGCAGATTAATATTAAAATCACCAGTGAGAATACAGTTCTTATTCTCAGAAGCAAGGAGACTAATAGTTTCTTGAAAAATGGACATAAAATTGTTATGTGATGCTGAATCTTTCCAAAAAAGTGCCCCTTGGAGGATTTTGGAGGATATGGGGTACTTATGGTTATGCAAATAAGCCTTATCATAATTGTGCGCGCAATGATTTATGGGAGTTGGATTTTTAAGAAAAATAAACAAACGCACACGTTTGTTCACAAAGTCAATGGAGGAGAAAGGTGATCGGCACAATGTTGGAAGTTTTAATGTTTTATGCGCATGATTAATGTGTAAACCCTATTGTCTATTATTCAGTAGAAATACTTCTTTAAGCAAAAAGAAAAAATCTTCTGGTAACCGTTAATACTGAAGCTCAAATGGGGTCAAAGGTGCACGGTTAACAGTGATAAACTAAATTCCCCAGCAACAGCTGCTGATGCTGGCATGAAAGATGCCCTCAACTCGTTAAAAACGAGGCGAATTGACCCATTGCGGGTCGTACACCTGGCTTTTAATTTTTTTTATTTTTTTGGAACAAGCAAGAAAAAAGCCTCATTTAAGAGCTACAACACAATGTTCTGGAGACTATAATACTGAATTCACAAACGTCCTCATCGATGTTACTAAATGTGCACAATATTTTATACAGAAAACGGAATTTCTTGGCCACCTTTTAACTAATGACCTCCGCACGTGTTCAAAGAAGAATATTAAACAGGGTTAACCACAAAACGTTCAGAGATGACATCAAAGTTGTGCTCATGAATATGCGCAAATTCTCAAATACCAAAAGGTTAAAGTGATGTTACAATATGCACACAGTTGAATTGCGCGTTATTAAGTGGGTTCCTCGTCATGTTTTTGGATTTTATGTTTGGTAAACTGTTGGGATTCCCTCTATCTTTGTACTTACTATTACATCTTGGGGAGTAGTAGCCTCGGTTGCAGGAGCTGCAGACGTCTTTATCAGTACATGTGCCTCCATTAGGACATGAAGTACTGCCAAAACATATTGCTATGTTGTTTGTAAAGAAACATTAATTTTACATTAACAGTTTAAGATAATGTACATATGAAACACCAGTAATCAGCACCACAAAACTATTCCAAACTGTGCATTTTTGGAAAAACATAATAAATATATTAGTGGTTTTTTGTTAATAACGTTTCATGATATCGAGCTCCACAGGTGGTTCAAAATAATCTGAATTATGTAGACAGAGCGGTAAAGTCAAACAATGTCCAATTTACTACGATGGCATGGATATGAAATGCTCAAAGGAGCAACATTGATTATGTTGGCAAAACTGGTTCGATGCTTGCTTTCTTTGAATAATGTACATTCAGCGACCAACCTGTCACATTGAAAGTTTCAGCTTATGACGATTTGTCGTAAAGCCAAACAAAAAGTCTCCGTTTTCTCCGCGCGTCGCCTCAGACCCGCGTGTTGGCATTTTTTACTTTCTCGTTTTTGTTGTTTTTTCTATGAAACGATGTCCAATTGCGACCAAAATTGCTGGATCGATTGGAATAGGGGGGATAATAATTAATTGGGCGACATTGACTTACAAGTCCTCACCACGCGTGATAAATATTTGGGAGATATTGATTAGCTTGAATTCCTTTAATGACTGAATCGCTAATTGACTTATTTTCCGATCGACTCTCTGAAACAATGAAACCACAGTAATGATCTCGCTTTCTCACTCTTTTCCTTAACCCTGTCAAACCTGGGCTATTTTTTTCCTTCTCAGACCTGGGGAGGGGCTCATTGTTCCCCCTCCCCTCCGTATTTTCTGTATTCAACAGCCGATTTACATGAAACTTTGTGCGCATGTTTGGTTTGGCGTGATCTATCTAATGAGGCCATGAAAACTTTCATAGGTCACCGTTAGGGGCTATACCCATTTTTGGGTAATTTTTACTCATTTTTGGTCAAAAATAGTATTTTTCCCATAACTTCTTTAATGTCATGAGATTTGGCACAAATGTTGTCTTCAGTAAAAGCAACAATCTGGCATCATTTAAATCACTGCTAGAGGGCGCTATAAGCAATACGTTGAGTCATTTTGTTTCAAAAACATGATTTTTTAAGATTTTGACCAAAAATTTAGATTTTCAAAAGTACAATAAAAGGCAGATATAATAATATCCATGGTACTATTGGTGACATAAATTTATACAATGGGCAAAACATTCTGAAAAAAATCATGTTTTGGGACAAAATATAACTTATTGTATTTAAACGTAATGGCGGCCATACTCGATTCCCAGAATGCACTGGAGGTTGTCACATGGCTCAGTATTGTCCAATTCAGAGTTTAAAAGCTGACAACAAACCCCAAAACACATATTAAATGTTTAACAGTATCAAAAATCGAGTATTTTTTAACAAAAAAGTGGAAATTGAACTGGACCTATTCAAAATAAACGGGTGCCATGGCAACCATGAACACCCATTATCATTTCAGCGTGATCGAACAAAGCGTTCTGGAGATATTATAAAAAATGTCATGGGGGCACATTGTGCCTGCCCCCACCACCACCCAGGCCTGATAGGGTTAAGATGCACTGTCGTCAAGCTTATAATATACATAGTACATACATTTTACCCAAATTTCATCCAATTGTGAAACGATCAGCAGTGTTTCACATTGGGTTCAATTATCGGTTTAAATGTACTACAATGAGCTATGCCAGCAGCTTTTTTCCACGTACTGCATCTCTTTGGAACTCCTTGCCTGGTGCATGTTTCCCTACATCCTATAATCTAGACAGTTTTAAGAGGAATATCAATTCCTTCTTTCAGTCCTCCTGAGTTATTTTCATCTTCTATGATTTCTTCTTGTAGCCCCTTACCTAGAGTGGCTTTTAGCCTTGTTTGGGGCGAACTTGCATAAAAAAAAAAAATTAAAAAAAAACTACATTGTAAAATCACGAAACACAGGATTAGACTGCATCGATAACATCGTTTATATGTTTACGTTAAAACTTAACTTACGAGTACTACAACCACTACCAACATCTCCAGTCCATCCTTCGCAGCACTGGTGGCAAGTATTAGGTCTGCAAGTGCAAGAAAAACAAACCAACAAATTAACAAAACAATTAAATGAATGAAGGCGATGAATGACAATGATGTACATGAGTTTGACATTGTGTTACGTTTGTGTGACGTTTTGCGATGGGTGAGTGGTGACGGGGACAGGTGAAGGATATCACTGGCAGTCTTTAACCTCAAACCTTCATGGAGGCGGCCTGGATGTGATGGCCGTTCGCCACTGACATTCAGGCCGTCATTGGCCGCAACATCGACGTTCGTGTCCTGACAGAGCAGGCCTCTTCAGGATTAGCGCTGCTCTCTCCGAACGGAGAGGGGGAGACAAAATTATCCCTAAAAATCACTTGCTCCTACTACCCTGCCGGATTACCGCGGCCGGATGGGTGTCCAATTCTGCGATCGAAACAGACTACAAAAAAAGTTATCGTAACATTTGCATCATAAAATGTGTGTACGTTTCCTGACCACAGCTCAAGGCACGAGCGCCGAACAGCCATTCCTGCGGCGGAACTTGCTCGTCATTGCTATCCTCTGTGAGACCAGTCTAGCTGGTGAATCTCAACTTGAGGAGATTAGGGCAGGATATACTATAACCAGTTAGGCTATATGCAGTACAGACGATAAGCAAAGATACGAGTTGAGACGGAGTTTACGGTGATGATACAGTTTAATACATGTCGGATGGTGGAGGCATTCTCTGCTCTCACTAAGAATTCACCAGGTTTATATACACAATCTATGAACACTTTCTTATAAGATCATAACCTTAAAAGGACTTGTTTCATACCTTATGAATGATACATTTTGAATAATTAGACAATACAATAATTTGTTTGGTTGGTTTGAGAAAGAGAGGCTGTCCTAAGCAAATCGATGTAGAGTGGTCATCCATATTTGGACATACACATACCCTGACCAGAGCCTACACTGCTGAGGTCATCACTCTTGGAATGTGATGCTCACCAGTAAGGAATGTGCAAGGTGGCTGAAATAGCTTTACTTTTGGACTTACGTAATGTCCACTTATATTATCAAATCTAGAAACACCAGAACTCTAATATAATGTTATCAAGTTATACATCCGTGAAATTAATATATTTTCCCTTATTGTAGCGTGGTGATAATACCTTCTTCTGGATCAGACAAAGATAACAAGAACGTAAACAAGCTGGAGTTGGCTTTGCAATATGATCATAGCCCTTGCTTGTGCCAAAACGTGCGTTTCAGCCCAAGGGCATCAATGCCAGACAACACAGCAGCATGTCACACTCATCAGTGCATTCTGCTCCAACCTTGCCTTCTTTAGATGAGACCAAGGAACTATTCTATGACGTTCTGAATAACAGGAGCAGATGACATTACAGTCAGATCTTCAAGCAGGGAGGCGAACTTCTCACACAACTTCTCATCTCTTTAGCGCCATCTGAACACAAGAGGCAGTGCCGCAAGACTTCAAATATGCATTAATTCTTCACCGGTCCCAAAAAGTGACACAAAGTGTAAAAAAAATAATAATAATTTAGGACTTTTTTCAAAAATTTGTTTACATATTTTGTCAAGTTTTGACTGAAGCTGGAAGTGTGCTACTTTCTTACTTTGACTAATTAGTAAAAACTAAACTTGTGAGAAAGTGAAGATTTGTGTTTTCACGTCAAGTCAATTCACCGTAGACAATACACTGTGAACGCTGCGCCGACAGAATAAAACATTTTCATGAAGTGACAACCTTACATGTTGCATTTGATGGCTGTGATCGTGGTGTAACCATTTCTTCGCGCTGTGATGGTGGTTTTGGACTTCCCATCAGCTTGAAGAAGACTGATGTCCTGCTCCAGCCAAGTCCAGGCTCGCTGTATGTGCAGCCATCTGTCACTGTGAATGGAACCCCCTAAAAGCAGTGGACAAAATCTGAACACCGACGTCCTCAAACGATGTAACACCTGCAACTGAGTGCTCATTGCAGCACGTTTCCGCTGGGTTGGTCACCTCCAGAGGATGGACAACTCCAGAATTCCAAAAGCTCTCTTCTATGGCCAACTGAAGATAGGAGCTAGTTCATGTGGAGGCCAGCACAAACGATACAAAAATGTGCTTAAGGCAGGCTTCAAATTCTGCAACATCGACAGTGCAACATCGGAGGCTACAGCAGAAAATCATACCTTATGACGATCAACCTGCAAGACCGCAGAAGAATCATTTGAGGAACGGCGCGTACAGTCGGCGAGAAGCAAACGTCTGCAAAGGAAGCCTTTTCCATCTCGTTCTGTAGTCTGATGTTTTTTCTTTATTTCTCTACCGTTTTTCTCTACAGTTTATTGACTAATAAGAAAGAACTGCTCACATCTGATTAGGCCTTTCACAATCGCATAACGTGATTGGTTTCGTAAAATTGTATATATGAATATTCATATTATATTAATTATATGAATAATTTATTGGCAGAACAAGTTGGTAAAGACGCTTATGGTTTCGCCACTTTGTGCTGGTCTTTTTTCCCGGGTGCGCCGTGTGACTTGACTAAAGGCTAGAGGCCCCAAATTTGGCCAGTCAACATTAATTCCCTATATAATAAGTGAGTAAAGAGCACATAAGAGAATCACACCTGTATGCTGTACATCTGGCAAGTCCCAAAAATCCACAAGTTGTCGTATAACGTTGCGGGCAGGAGTAACCGCAGACATCACCCCTATAAAATAACAATAACAACATGTTACATAAACTATTGAAAATAATTTTAGTCATGTATGTCATTTATACACTGTAAAACCGTTGGGCAACATGGGGTTGGGTAAGGTTTTTTTCTCCCAGAATTGGTCAGTATTTACCACAACTGTTCACATATTTTGGCAAAAAAATTATCCAACATTGGGCAATGGTAAACTAACTGTGTATTAAACCTGTTGATATGCTGACCAGTGTTGGGCAATATTTCTTACAGTGTATATGAATAGATGCCATGCATGATCAACATTGTGATAAGTGCACTAATTTATTTAGTTTTAATTCTACCCTGTCTTCAATCTTGGTCACAGATGTTAGCACACCATGACACCGACTCAGAAACCACGAGCAAATCGCACTGAGAAACCCTCCTCTCCCTCCATCGCACGAGGCAAATGTTCAAACAAATGTGTTTATTTTGACCCAACATTGGGTTGAGACGGGGATTGTGCCAACAGATTCTGACCAATATTTTAAGTTTCACTTCATGCAATGTCTACAACAAGGTCTTTCAGCTTGTTTTCTTTGCTTATTAAATCTCGTATTTAGGTAGATGTATTATGTAGACAAGCCCAGGTTTAACCAGGAAAGAAAAATTGTGAAGTGAATAAGAGGGAACAAGGTTGAAAGTAATGAATACAATCTTGTAGAGCCAAATATCATTTGTCGCTTTTCAATTAATTATCTAGCACATAATTCAATCATATGTTATCATGGTTTTGCTTAATAAATATTTATATCATCAAATAAACCCCAATATGACAATAACTAGATACTTAAACACATTTTGGGGTGAACAAAATTAATCAACTATTTGACCACCGGCGACCATACCTTTTTTCTTATTGTTAAAACATGAATATGTGGGTAGGCCAGAATGTGGGTATGAAAAACACAAGAGTAACACTTAACTGTGAATATGGCACCAATGATGTCAGAACAACCACAATGCAGCAACTGAAGAACATGTTGTCCTTTGAAAGCCAAACTAAAAATCCTAACGTCCTAAAAATACAAACAGGTGTAAAAGTTTCAGACGCATCCATAATTATTATTAATTATTCAGGCGCGGATCTAGGGGAATGTTTAGAGACTGAAGCCTCCTCCTCCTCCCTGCTGTAACCCCTATAGCCCCACCACCCTTAGCCCACCCCCGTGTCTGGACAAAATGTGGTATCACAGTTGTGTGTTTGCATGATCTATAATTGCAGCTGGGCATGTCGACACGCCGTGAAACGAGCGAGCTTGATCCGTGTTTGAACGAAGTTCCGAAGTCAGTTACTATGTATATGGTTCATTGTCGTAGCGCCTTGTAAGCGCTTAAAATACCTGAACCGTTCAGCGTGAAGGGTCCGTGACGCCTTTTTCACGCTGCGCATGCGATCGGCATTTCTCGCCCAAGATGTATTTTAATGCAGACGTGTTGTGAAAAGTAAACCCGAAGTGGATAATTTATTTATAAATTTACAGGCATGTTGAAAAATATGAGCTTTTTTATTTATTTATTTTTGTTTATCTTCTGCCTTTTTAAGCGTACGACCGGTATTTTTTAAACAATGAAATTTGTTTAATATGTATTATAAAGTCAATTATGATTGTCATTGGCTTGCAAGAAATGAACAAATTTAGACGTATCCAGGACATAATATCGGAAAATGTTTATTGGTCCAAACGTTTGGCGCGAAACTTAACTGCACATATTCGAACGGACATTGGACTAGAACATTGGTGAGCTCATCAATTGTTCGGAGTCTGAATCACCTCACGTTTTACATAACTTTTTCACAATCAAATGTTTTCAGACATACAATATATAATTTCATCATTATGGCCGAAGCAACATTGCAAACACGGGCAATTTGGATGGGCTGTGCACACTGGCAGCGGATCGAAGCGGGGGGAACTTCCCCACTTTAGGTCCTGACACCCCCCCCCCCCCCTTTTGGAACAAAATTTTGACATGAAGACTTGAATATGTTTTGTTTGTAACTAGCTGAATTAATGATTCTCTAAAATTAAACAAATAAATTATTCAAAAATGGTTTGAAATTTCTCACAATCTTTGTAATAATGAAGTTTTTGTTTTTTATGCAAATTGCGTGTAACGTTTGTAAGTGTTGTATTCGAGTCTTATTATTAAAGTCTCGATCATTCTACCGGGAACAAATAAAGTAATAACACCGTTTTACCCGCTACCGACAGGTTTGTTTATCGGACTTTTCAATTTCTTGAGCTTCTTAAATTTCTGTTCATTCTTTTCTCTCCTTTTAATATTGTTTCTTTTTCACCATTGTAATTATTTTTTTAAATTTAATCTCGAGCTCCCGTAACATTCTTATACGCTAATTGTGAACCTTCTATTATACGGGCTTGGACTTTAGAAGATTATTGTACAATAGTGAGTGTTTATTATAGGTAAGGTATTGATAGAATTAGAAATTCACTTAAAACGATTAAATGTCAAACTTACTTAGTATAAACCTGATGATAGTATTAATCTTCCATAAAAAAAATTGTTTGAGGTGTTGTCATATTGAAGAAAAGTGAAAAACATTATTTCAAAATTATTTCACACTGCAATGAATACAATTAATCTGAATGTATTTTCACTGGTTTCTCACGGACAGCACAACGTAATGAGTTTTACTGATTGGTTGTTTAATGTATATCTTGATCCAGAAGCGTAAGCATACCCATAGACGCAGTTTTGTCTGCATTACCAAACCAAGGTTGTACATTTCCTTTATGATGTATATATTGATTCAAAGAGAGTAAGCATACTCATAGAAATAGCTTTGCCGACATTGCCAATGATGTACCTTCCCTTTAATGTATATCTCGATTCAAAGAGAGTAAGCATACTCATAGAAACAGCTTTGCCGACATTACCAATGATGTACCTTCCCTTTAATGTATATCTTGATTGAAAGAGAGTAAGCATACTCATAGAAACAGTTTGGCCAACATTACCAATGTTGTACCTTCCCTTCAATGTATATCTTGATTCAAAGAGAGTAAGCATACTCATAGAAACAGCTTTGCTGACATTACCAATGATGTACCTTCCCTTCAATGTATATCTTGATTCAAAGAGAGTAAGCATACTCATAGAAGCAGTTTGGCCAACATTACCAATGTTGTACCTTCCCTTCAATGTATATCTTGATTCAAAGAGAGTAAGCATACTCATAGAAACAGCTTTGCCGACAATACCAATGATGTACCTTCCCTTCAATGTATATATTGATTCAAAGAGAGTAAGCATACTCATAGAAACAGTTTTGCCATCATTTTCAAAGTTGCACCTTGTCTTTAAATGGCATCACCTGGCATTTCAAATAGACGGTTATAATTATTTAGTGATGAACGCCAGATTATCAGAAAATGGATACAGAGCAGAATAGAAAGCGAAGCAATAAAACCCTGGTGACAGTCAAAATCAATATATACGTATCGATCCAAATCATGATCCAAATCATTATCCAAAAGCTCTCTCCGTTTGATAGCGTGGCTAAAACTCCGTCCTATCTCATTTACATCATGCAGCTTATCCGGTTCTGATCCTTAAGCTTGTTAATCCACGAATCCCCGTCCCCACTGGTTCTTTTTGAAACCGGCAGCGAACTATTTTCAGCTGGTCTGGCAAAACATAGCGGGTCAATCGTCGAGCGTCAATCATGCCTATAGTGTAACTAAACCAGAAACGTAGATATAATAAAGCTTAGCGTTTTCCTTTGGGCTAAGGATACACTAAACTTCAGGCAAGTTTTGTGTCTGTTTTAGGAACAGACAACTTTGCTAGGTGACCTGTGGTTTATTATTATTTGTGTATTACTAATCCTACGATACGTCTTTATGATCACCAACACAGAAAGTAAACGATTATTCATACTGCCTAGCAATGAGCAGGCATTGGGATTCCTCTCGCAGTCGCTTAATTCACACTATTTTGAAAATAATTTTTTTGGTAATTCTCCATTAAATCAAGAAGAAAGCATGATTTGCACACTGCAACCAATTGATATTTTTTAAGACCATGTTTATCATCTTGTAGCATATGAACATGTGTTAACTGTTCCTTTAAATAATCTTGCCTCCTAACGGAAATTATCAAGGCCATTTTTGCTAAGACCACCACCCGGGTAGAATGTCGTATGCGATCGTCGCTTGTTCTCATTCAATATAACCAATAATGTAATCTTACCTACACAGTAAAGTGGAGAATATATGGATGATGATGGATATATACTTCACATTATTCCATGATATTTATTTCATGAAAAATCAGGCATTTTTGGTATACAATTTCCTCAGTCATATCAGTTTGATCTTGGTCAACTCCCCGTTAGTGACCAACACAGTCATTGTACGTGTGCAGTGGCAACTATAATAGGATCCTTCTATTTTCTGAGGGGGAGGGCTTTTTTAGAAGAGAAATAAAGTCGGAAAAATCATCATAAAAGTGGATTTTAAAGATGGTTTTCGCTTTCTGTACTCCAAAAAATCAACAGAATTATTTTTTAACTGGTTAGTGATTGCAAAAAAATTCCCCAAAACCCTTTTAAGGGTTTTGGGGAATTTAAAAAAACGTGGCGGTTGGATACGACATTCTTTCCGTTTAAAATATCTGTGGGCGCAATCATGAGTAAAGTATCTCTGTGCAGATCCAAACAGTGTGCTCACTGTTTTCAGTGCGTTCCCAAAAATTACGGATGATTTGCAATGCTTAGGTTCTGTGATTTGCAGTACCTATACTGATTAGAAGTAAATTTTTAATTAACGTTATTTTGACCATTTTGACATTTGTTTAATTACCAGTAAACTATAGGCCTACCTTTTCTTGAATAGTTGTTGCTCGGCACTAGCTCGATCAGTATGGCCCACCCATGAGTTGTGGCACCTCTCGTCTAGTTTGTAGTTTTGTCCGATGACGCCAAAGTTTGTCTTGCAAAACACGTCCTTGAAAAAATGCTCATGAATAATTGGTAACGATGATTTAACACTATTCCGCGAGTTGTAGGTGATTATTATGTACATTTGGGTTCAGCCAGCGGTCTGCGGTTTATGACGTTCAAACACTTAGTGACCCGGACGGGTTACTATGAATAGTGAATAATGGGGGTTTCAATGAATTGATGCAGATGGTATAAGAGATGGACATCACCTGATACCACATAATTGTCATTATTTGTTAGATATTGTAAGCACTGTGAAATTCAACCTCTGGGCTGCAAAGAGTGTAATAAATAATAATAATAATAATAATGAACACTTAGTAAAGCGCCAGTATCCGCCAAGCATGACGCCCATGGCGCATACAATATCAAATCAATTAAAAACAAAAACCACATCAGAAAAGATGGGTTTTAAGGGATGACTTGAATGATGACAGGGATTGTTGTTGACGAAGTTGAAAAGGAAGATTGCACTGAATTAACTAATAATAGGCTAAATACAAATCGCTAATAAATAATCGTATACCCAGTGTTAATATGAATTAAAGCAATGGCTGATAAGTAAGGCTTTTTTGCAAACTACCGGGAACCTAATAAGTACACTCACTGGCCATAAGTATTGCAACATCCCCAAAGTTCAGTTTTGAGAACTGTGTTACAAAAATTAATTTTATTTTATTTACACTACTTAAGACTTCTTGAAAGTGCCTGTGTTTTGAAGTCAATGTTCTTTTTTACTGTTCTTGCTCGAAAATTATGTAATGCACGATCGATGAAATTATGTAATACACGATCGATGAAATTATGTAATACACGATCGATGTAAAGTGCTATTTTGAGCATGTTGCAATACTTTTGGCCAGTGAGTGTAGTTCGTATACAAACTTATATATTTTCCGTGACGTTCTATTTGGGCATAAATCCTGGGGAACTTTCATACGCTTTTTGGTTCCAGTAATGACTTGAACAATATCCTCGTTAACACTTAAACGTTAGCAAACTGATTTAAGGCTATGGTTGTTTAAACAATTTTGAAAAATTTCATAAGATTAAAAATTGCCCAAACATTGGTCCAAATAATCAATTTTTTTCTTTTACTTTCTGTACATTTTCTAAAATAGTCCAAATTTTCTCAAGATTTACTCAGTAATGAATAATTCAACAACATAAGATTTAAAACAAATTGCTAAAGCGTGACAAGTGTTCACAAATTGACATGAAACTACAGTTTATCCTCAATTATTTTACTTGAAACATACTCAAATTGCAGCAAACATATGTGCTAAATCAAATCACTGAAGCCCTATTTAACCTTACCTATAATGTACTGCTGTATAGTTGAGGGGGCTAGAACCATAGGCAATACACATATGAAAACCCTTTTTTAACTCCCCCAAGAAAATAACATGTGAGTCATGGAGTGAAATTTACATATATGCCTAGGCTCTATTACTTGCAGAAATGCTCTATACAAATGTATCGCCCTAAGGTCTATTTGACTGTTTGTCAATGCAATACAATTGACCAAATACTTTTGAAAACATACAAGGTCATATAAGCGTTGTTGCTGCATAAATGAGCCAGTAATTTCCAGTTACTGTGTACATCTTAAACTAGGACACCGATTCCATGCCCTGTTTAAAGTCTGCTCTGATCGTGACGATATTGGTCCTTTAACGAATTGTTATCCAAACACTTACTTGGTGTGAAGGGGATACACATATCAATCATCTTGACAAATAATTTGTCTGAAGTGCTTTCATCTTAGACAAAATTGAGTTTTGTAAAGCATAGGCCTATAAACATACAAAAGGCGTAACAGTTTTTGTTGTTTTCTTAACAACGTAAGCACCTGTTGTGATTAAATTTTCACACTCGTTTTATGATAGGCCTATATATTTCTTGAAAACTATAGAGGGTTGAAATAAACGTACGTTACCAAAGTTATACCTTCCCTTTAAGGTTTTAATGCACATAATCACGCATTAAAAAGCGCACAGTTACACAGTTAATCTGACTGCATTCATTCTGGTGTTCTTCTGGTGTTCGCGGCCAAACAATAGTTTGTTGTAGTTGTTGTTGTTCTGAGTCGTAAACAAATTCTATTAACCCACTCGGGTATTTGTATCGATTGACCACCAAAAGAAATGGCTGTAGCAGTTCCTGGAACAGCGAAGTCACAATAGTTTCGATATTTACGGGGGAAAAGCCTGACATTTTACAAGATGATACTATATACTGTCTGATGTGTGTACGTAAGGTTTGCAAATTATTTAAATGTTATTAATAATCAATCACGCTTAAAAGCCGTCGATAGCTTTCCGCAGAAATTCAGCAGACAGTTCTTGTCAGCGAAAGTGGTATGTAACCTTTATTGGGCGTTAATAAAACATAATTTCAAACATCGTGCAATGTATTCATATTATTCCAGATCTTCTAACCTTTCTTAAAATTGCACACAAAAACAGGGTGTTAAATAAAAAACCACCTATATAGCGGTGTTTGTTTTGGGCACATCTCCATCAAATAACGCTAGGGCTGTGCGTTTTCAGTTATTTCTGGAACCGGATACCCAAAATTGGAAATCTTCGGATACCTGGGTACCCGAAAACAATTTTGTAAAAAAACACATAAATACAAGTCTGTGACAGGCTGTCGGCAAATGTTTACATCTAAAGCCTTCATCTAAATTTTCTTCATTTTGTTAGCAAACAATTTAGGGACTTCCATAATTTTGTGTGGCTTATAATGTTCAATCGGAATTTTAAAAAGTCGTTTACGGGTAATTGGAACCGAAAATGGAACCGGGTAATGACATTTTCGGTCGGGTAAAAAACTATTTTGATACCCAGATACCTGGCATACCTTACAAAACACCATGGAAAAAATAATTGACTTCACCGCTGTGATACACTGTAAAAAGCAACGTTCATGGATGCATCTTTGTGTTAATTTATAAACACCGTTTTTGAAAACATAATGTGTTATCCCTTATAAACGAGTTTTTAAAGCATTCATATTCCCTTCTTCAAGTATAACAAGCGACGTTCCAATGGCACTAGTTTATATTCGCGTCACGGGCTTAGTTGGAATTTCATCTGTTCTCCAATGTGGATTTGTCAGTTTCTCTTTCTGGCACTTTGTCAATGCAAATGACACTGTATACTGAAATTGTTTAGACGAAATTGAGTTGGGCATTTATAAAATGTGATAAAAGGAATAAAAGGGAGTACAAGTTCGTCACGCGGTCTTTATCCCAAGATAAAGACCTCGGTTCGTGGCCAGTCAAGGTCGATGAAGGACCTCGCTACCATAGCCAGGACCCCTTGCATGGTCTTTGTCCGGGGGTAACGACTTCGTGACGAACTTTGATCCCCTTTATTGATGGCGCAAAATAAGGGCCTAATATAATTGTATAGTCTTAATCGGTAAAATGTTTTCTGAAGAAATATATTATTTTTAGTTTGTAAAGATTTATTAATTTTAAATTAAAAAGTTTCAGCATAAAAAATAAAGGACATTTGAGAGTGCCGTGCATACACAAACGTAACAATCCTTTTATAATCAAAGCTTTCTTTTGAAACAACCAATAAATAAATAAAACAAGGAGACTGGTAAAGACTGGTAAAGGAGTGGCTCACGACCATACAGGGGACTCTACGGGTAGAATGTTTGCTGATAATGAGGGGAAGTTTGCAGTTACTTTCCAACTCAAACTCCCTCTCTATAGTACGACACCATAATATACCGGCCAAGGTCAACCTGGTCTAGGAAAGGACTGTAAATTCACACAATTCACTCGTTTTCGTCTGTAATGTCGGGTTAATAAATAATAGTGGCATTTCGTGTGTAATTCACTGGCGCTTAAATATCGATGTGTAAACTGAGTGATTGTATAAAAATACAAATTCTTGTTTTGACTACATTCAATGTTGTACCGTAATCCACAGTGTGACCCTTATCCTCTCTGCCGATTGTTAGTTCCAAATGTGCCCATTAGGCCGGTTCAGATTTCACCCTTTTTTCAATTGTTGTACCCTACTGCTTGATTTTCCATGGTTTTGCATGATCATATCTGTTTTGGTCTCAGACAATGGGGTATGGTCCCTCAAGAGCCCTGAAGTCATGTGACTTCTTAATAATGGGGGAATTCGGTTATTTTTGCTAAAATAAGCTGTAAAGTTGGTATAATCATGGAGGAAGGAAATACCTCCATGGTATAATGACCCTTGAAAGGCAAGTTATGGGTGATTTTATGCAAAGCATCACTGCTAAAGAAAATATAGAACCTTTGAAAATCATAGGGGTCATAACATGGGTCAAAATGATGGGTCAAATGTGACACTTAGAAAATAATGCCCATGACAAGGATGGTGTACAGTGTCGTGTTCTTTTAATGGTGTAACATAAACCCTGAAAAGATATAGAAAAATGCAAATTCCATATAAATACTATGCCTTGGAATGTACCAATCGAGCAAAGAAATTTATGATAAGAAGTTGTAATGATCTCAGAAATAAATCTCAAGTAAAGGAAAATCAAATAGAAATAATAATGCAATTAACCATTAACAAGTAGTTAAGTTAATGTTGTTCCAAAATGTGCAAGGCAAGTGATTGCTCTAACTTGAACTTAAGGTAAACAACAAAACCTTGGTCAAAATGCATCAAACATTTCTATATTAAAGTTAAGAAAGTTTGGATAAATAAATGAGCAACGCGATAAAAGAGTAAATAAAGAATATAAGAAAGTCTAATTATACACTTTCAGAATATCAGTAGAATAAAACACAGTGGCAATGCAAGCTAACTAGTCAAGGTCCTTAGATAAAGAAGCACACAAATAGCCAGCATTTGTGCAGTAAAACACAGGTGAATACATAATCATTAAAACATAAGAAAACCCAACTATATAAACCCTTCTCTAGCACACTACAATAAACAATTGCCCAACCTGTAAAAAGGGTGATGTAGCAGTGATGGCATATCAATTACTTAAATCAACTCAACCATCACTGTACACCATATGCACCATATCGATAAACAATGCTATGCAGCATGGGGATTATCCATAAGTCAACTTCCTAAACCACAGACACTAAACTATACTCAGCATATAGCTCCAGGGAATCTCTGCCAGGGAATCTCTGCCTGGGCTAGAGAGACCACACACATTCCTGAGTAATGGTGTAATAAACAACTACAGTGCTCTGTGTTACATAAGAAATTATGTAAACAGCAATGGATAAAACTAATAAGTAAATAATATAAAATACAAGTATTTTAGGCTAAATTGACCCTATGCTCTAGAAAGTTAAATACCCAAGAGGACAATAAAACTGGTGGTTATTCCTAGTGGTTGCTTAATGGAATGAGAAATAGAAATGATCACATATCAATTGCTGGAGAAAACTTGAATAAGAACAACCATACTATTATCAATAACAAAGCAATATCGATGGACAGAATTGTGTGCAAACCTATAGGCAATTGATAATTAGATTTCATATGCTCTAGAAACACTCAGCTAATAGTCTAGGGACTTGATACTCCAGAAACGAAATGAGCATGCCATAATAAATCAAGGTTCCTTGAGCCACTACCAAGTACCAATAACCTTCAACCTTTCACTTGCAGCTGAGGAAAACCACATGTTATTATGGCTAGGTCACTCCTATAGCTGATACGTGTACAATATTTTAAGTGGTGGCCTAAGGTTAAAGAAAAGCAGTTTGATCACAGTATTAAATTTGTGAATGTTTCCAAACTAAATTAAGTAAATACAAAAGAACTAAACAAAACTAAATAAACTTAATGCATCTATGCTGTCTCAGAAAAACTATCAACCAATAAACAAATCAAGAGTAAAAGTAATTCCATACAAGAAAATGTGATGAATGAGTAAAACTAATTCAACCACTGGAGAAGTATACCAATGAACAAGTGAAATATCAGAGTAATTAAGTAAACCTATAAATACAACTTTATGGAAATCTAAAAGAATACAAAAGAAGTAAAAACTTACCCTAGCCTAGATCTTGAGCAGTTTCATAGAGGTATATCCATGGATCATAAGTGAATAACTATAAACAAAGAAACTTGTATGTGCCACAGAGATTCTGTCTGGGTGCACTCTGTGATAAGAATGATGTGGGGCCGGTCCTAAGGAGACCAGACTGAAGTCAGCACCGAATTTGGTGCTAGCACGAAATTTGGTGCTGGCACCGAATTTCAAATACCGCAAAAGACCGTCAATATACGTCATTAAGTGTAAACGTACAGTACCATAGAAAAATACACAATAATGATTCGCACAATTTTGACGAGAAGTGTTCCATCGTAAAATAGCAAAATTGTCATGTTTTTCTTCACAGATGTGTTCATCACATCTCTAGCTATAATCTATTAGCGCCCCCAATTAATCGGTCCACTAATTAACCCAGCCGGACTAATTAAAGAGTGCATACAATTATCCAATCGGCATATCCATATGTACAATGTACGAACGGCATACCTATCTTTGACGCAAAGGTTTCCATTATAAAATGGCAAAATTGTAATTTTTTTCTTCATAGATGTCTTCATCACATGTCTAGCTATAATCTACTAGCGCCCCCAATTAATCGATCCACTAATTAGCCCAGCCTAACTATTTAAGAAATGCATACAATTATCCAATCGGCATATCCTTATGTACAATATACAAACGGCATACCTATCTTTGACCGAAAGGTTTCCATTGTAAAATGGCAAAATTGTCATTTTTTTCTTCACAGATGTGTTCATCACATCTCTAGCTATAATCTATTAGCGCCCCCAATTAATCGGTCCACTAATTAACCCAGCCCGACTAATTAAAGAGTGCATACAATTATCCAATCGGCATATCCATATGTACAATGTACGAACGGCATACCTATCTTTGACCGAAAGGTTTCCATTGTAAAATGGCAAAATTGTATTTGTTTTCTTCATAGATGTGTTCATCACATCTCTAGCTATAATCTATTAGCGCCCCCAATTAATCGATCCACTAATTAGCCCAGCCTAACTAATTAAGAAATGCATACAATTATCCAATCGGCATATCCTTATGTACAATATACAACGGCATACCTATCTTTGACCGAAAGGTTTCCATTGTAAAATGGCAAAATTGTCATGTTTTTCTTCACAGATGTGTTCATCACGTCTCTAGCTATAATCTATTAGCGCCCCCAATTAATCGATCCACTAATTAGCCCAGCCTAACTAATTAATAAATGCATAACAATTATCCAATCGGCATATCCATATGTACAATGTACGAACGGCATATCTATCTTTGACCGAAATGTTTCCATTATAAAATGGCAAAATTGTAATTTTTTTCTTCACAGATGTGTTCATCACATCTCTAGCTATAATCTATTAGCGCCCCCAATTAATCAATCCACTAATTAACCCAGCCCGACTAATTAACGAGTGCATACAATTATCCAATCGGCATATCCATATGTACAATGTACGAACGGCATATCTATCTTTGACCGAAATGTTTCCATTATAAAATGGCAAAATTGAAAAATGTTTCTTCATAGATGTGTTCAACACATGTCTAGCTATAATCTATTAGCGCCCCCAATTAATCGATCCACTAATTAGCCCCGCCTGACTAATGAAAAAATGCATACAATTATCCAATCGGGATATCCGTCACCGAGATGATGCATTTACTGTGCGTTTACATCAATTGACTAAAGTTGACGCTCTTTGGGTGTAAGTGAAATTTGAAGCCACGCGAAATTTGATGCTAGCACCAAATTTCAATCACAGCCAAAGGGCGCAATATCCGTCATTGAGTGCAAATGTACAGTATCATAGTAAAATACATAAAGATGATTCGCACAATTTTGACGAGAAGTGTTCCATCGTAAAATGGCAAAATTGCAACTTTTTTCTGCATAGATGTGTTCATCACATCTGTGGCTATAATCTATTAGCGCCCCCAATTAATCGATTCACTAATTAGACCCGCCCGACTAATAAAAAAATGCATACAATTATCCAATCGGAATCTCCACATGTACAATGTCCGAACGACATACCTACCTTTGACGAGAGCTGTTCCATCGTAAAATAGCAAAATTCAATTTTTTTTCTTCATAGATATGTTCATCACATGTCTAGCTATTATGTATTAGCGCCCCCAATTAATCGATCCACTAATTAGCCCAGCCTAACTATTTAAGAAATGCATACAATTATCTAATCGGCTATTTTGCTATTTTACGATGGAACACCTCTCGTCAAAGGTACGTATGTCGTTCAGACATTGTGCATATAAATATCCCGATTGAATAATTGTATGTAATTTTAATTAGTTGGGGTGGGCTAATTAGTGGGTCGATTAATTGGGGGCGCTAATAGATTATAGCTAGAGATGTGATGAACACAATTTTGCCATTTTACGATGGAACACTTCTCGTCAAAGATAGGCATCCCGTTCGTATATTGTACATGTGGAGATTCCGATTGGATAATTGTATGCATTATTTTATTAGTCGGGCGGATCTAATTAGTGAATCGATTAATTGGGGGCGCTAATAGATTATAGCCACAGATGTGATGAACACATCTATGAAGAAAAAAGTTAAAATTTTGTCATTTTATAATGGAAACCTTTCAGTCAAAGATAGGTATGCCGTTCGTACATTGTACATATGGATATGCCGAGTGGATAATTGTATGCACTCTTTAATTAGTCGGACTGGGCTAATTAGTAGATCGATTAAATTGGGGAGCTAATAGATTATAGCTAGACTGGTGATGAACACATCTATGAAGAAAAAATTACAATTTTCCAATTTTATAATGGTAACCGAGTTTCGGTCAAAGATAGGTATGCCGTTCGTACATTATACATATGGATATGCCGATTGGATAATTGTATGCACTCGTTAATTAGTCGGGCTGGGCTAATTAGTGGATCGATTAATTGGGGGCGCTAATAGATTATAGCTAGACTTGTGATGAACACATATATGAAGAAAAAAATTACAATTTTGCCATTTTATAATGGAAACCTTTTGGTCAAAGATAGGTATGCCGTTCGTACATTGTACATATGGATATGCCGATTGGATAATTGTATGCACTCTTTAATTAGTCGGGCTGTGCTAATTAGTGGATCGATTAATTGGGGGCGTTAATAGATTATAGCTAGAGATGTGATGAACACATCTATGAAGAAAACAATTACAATTTTGCTATTTTACGATGGAACACTTCTCGTCAAAATTGTGCGAATCATCATTGTGTATTTTTCTATGGTACTGTACGTCTACACTTAATGACGTATATTGACGGTCTTTTGCGGTATTTGAAATTCGGTGCCATCACCAAATTTCGTGCTAGCACCAAATTCGGTGCTGACTCAGCCTGGTCTAAGGAGTGTGGTTACAGGGCCGGGGTGGCCTTGTTTATCTTACTTGCAACAAATGGGACAAATAAGGGCGCTAGGTGGTCAGACAAGGGCTGTATGTAAATGGCCTGTCACACAAAGGACAAAAATGGTAAATGTTGACCAATACACTACAGTATTTAGCCTGTATTTAAGGCACCTGCTTGATTTTGTCTTATTTTATGAAAAGCAACATTGCTGAAGAAAATTTGAATGCTTTAGAAACCACAGGGGTCATAAACATGGGTCAATATTTGGGGTCAAAGGTCAAATGTAGTGTTTTAGCCCATTAACTGGTTGTTTGCAGTAAATTAGTATGGTTTTATATACTGCCTATAGACAGTATATCCAGATTGATTACCATACAATAAGAAAATATATTTTAATGTGATTCAAATCAACCTTTAAGTTATAACTTGCATATTAAATATAAAAGTGTTTTAATAGCAGTGGGTTCCCTGTTCCCTCAAATTTGGTTGTGCATACCCCGAAATTGTTTATTCTACTACCATTGTAGTTCAAAAAACGGTTCCTTAGATTGGACATCACATTTCAACAGACTAGCAGACCGCCTCTATCTCGTACCTTAAACAACACGTTACACTATATTATTGGTATAATATAATGCCATTTTTGACCTTTGACCCAACATTTTGACCCATGTTATGACCCCTATGATTTTCAAAGTGCTTATAATGCTCTTCAGCAGTGATGTTTTGCATAAAATCACCCATCACTTGCCTTTCAAGGGTCATTATACCAACTTACAGATTATTTTAGCAAAAATAACCTAATTCCCATTCTTATTTGAGGAACCATACCCCATTGTCTGAGACCAAAACGGATATGATTTTTGAAGTTCTCACGTGCAAAACCATGGTAAA
>CM055829.1:3257218-3280895 GCA_029582265.1 Zoroaster sp. YZ-2022
TTAAATACTTTCATTGCGAGAACGTAAGTTTGTGATCATTCGGCGGAGCTAAATTTTTCAAACACGAATTTGGCGGCAAAACCAAATCCCAATATTATCCAATCGGTGTTTGCTAAAAGAGTGTCACATAATCTTTGTAAATTAAAACCCAATCCTGGGCTATTGTGTACAAACTGGAAAGGAGTTGATTATAATGCGGGCGTGTTTAAATTTTTACGAGTAACCTCAACGACAGTCAACGACCTCAACAAGAGAAACGGACAACAGAAAATGAAAATAAAATTAAGTGAAAGCTGCTCCCTGATCAGGGTGCACCATGACAGGGGGGAGAATGTAAAATGCTTGTTATATATACTGGTGGCCCTTCAAGCTTACCTGCACATGCATACGCAACGCCGTAAAATATAATAGTGAGTGGAATAAATGGAAAACTTTTGGAGGGGAGCTTGAGTCTCCTGAGTCCCCATCCCTTGTACCACTGCCCTATACTCCTTGCCGAACTCCTCTGTAGACAAGACTTGGGCTCAGATTTTGCTCTCTTTCCTGGCTCCTTCTTTAAAAAAATAATAAAACATCAGCGGGCCCTGGGGGGGGGGGGCTCGAGCCCCCCAAGCCCCCCCCCCCTTGGGTGCGCCACTGAGATGAGACAATGCACGGGTCATTTACATATCAGTAATTTCTTTCAAATCATTTAAGTACTCACTCCTCTGGGCTGACGAACTTGGAGACATTTTGGTATACACTATTAGGATGAGATTTGTAGAACAGCGATGCCTCGTATCTCACATGCTCATCCTCATCTTCATCCAGGGCGGATTTGAGCAGAATGTCTGCCGCCTGGGAGGGGTACAAATTAAATTAGTTTCTTTGGCTGTGAAATTTCAAGAGGAAAGCTTGCCAATCATAAGTATTTAGGTAAGTTGACTGTGAAGTTTCTTTGTTGCTTCAAGCTGTAGTTTACTTCTGCCAGAAAACCTCTACAAATACAATTATTATAATTGATTTAATTTGCCCTGCCAGAAAACCTCTACAAATATAATTATTAATAATAATAATAATAATAAAGATTTTTAGCACGCACATATCCACCCTGCTGGGCGCTCAAGGCGCGGAAACAAAGAAAAACATTAATACAAACAATATACAATGATAGCATAGGGAAAACAAATTATGTACCGAGATACATGTACCTACAATGCAATTACAAATATACATCATCTTTGAAGAGTTGTGACATAAGATGAGTTTTTAAGCATCGACTTGAATCTGGTTTATACTATGACAAGATTTGAGTTTAGTTGGAAGATGATTCCAGAGTCTCGAGCTGCGACAGAAAACGACCTATCACCCCAGTTCGTTTGAAGTTGCTTCCTTGAGGAGTGACATGTTGCTGGGCGCCAAATTGCGTGATGGAGTGTAGAACTTTAAGTAGTTCAGAAATATAAATTGGAGCAATGTTATTAAAAGATTTGTGAACAATTAGCATAAGTTTAAAACAATTCTCTGTGAAACAGGAAGCCAGTGCAGTTCTTTCAAGATTGGCGTGATATGGCATGACTTTCTGGACAAAGTCACAACCACGAGCTGCTGTGTTTTGTATGTGCTGAAAGACGCAGATATTTGATTCTGGAAGACCGTAAAGCGAGAGCATTCCGTTATCAAGCCGTGATGTGACAAACGCATGTATAATTTGTTCAGCAGCACTTTTTATTCAAGTATTTCCTAATTCGAAACTTATATTTCTGATATGAAATGATGATATCAACAATGTTGGAGATATGTGGTTTTAAAGTCATTGTCGAGTCAAATATAACACCCAAATTACGTGCATGTAATGAGGGAGTTATCTCAAAGTCACCAATTGTAATAAATGGAAGAGAAACTTTAGACAATTGCTGGCGTGATCCAAATAGAACAAATTCTGTTTTTCATCGTTCAATTTCAGGAAGTTTTGTCTCATCCAACTTCGAATCTCTTGAATACATTTCCTCCAGTGTTTTTATGCAGGAATCAGCAGGTTCTTGAGAAGATTTAAAAGTAATGTAAAGCTGCGTGTCATCAGGCGTAAAACATGGTAATTTAAATTATACTTCAAAATGATATCACGAACTGGAGAGGTATAAACAGTAAACCACTGTGGGCCGAGCACAGAGCCTTGGGGTACAGAATAGTCAAGAGTAACAGGCTCGGAGATAGCGTTACCAATACAAACATGCTGAGGCCTATTTAAAAGGTAGGACTTACACCAATCCAGGGCTGTGTCATGTATTCCAAGATGATATTGAAGGCGGGAGAGAAGGATTTTATGATCGACAGTGTCAAAAGCGGCGCTTAAGTCTAACAAAACTAATGCAGTGATTTTCCCCTCATCCATGGCAGATAAAATGTCATTGTTGACGCGAAGAAGAGCAGTTTCCGTTCCATGAAATGGTTTGTAGGCTGACTGAAATGTGTCCGACATTGATTTAATTTGCCCTAATAATTAATATACTACAGGTCCTTTAGTTTGGTAAAGCAGTTTGGTATAGCTAATAATCTATTTACTGTAATTATCATTTGTTAAAGAAATCTTGTTTTTCATTGGAACATGGATTTTTTTCTTCTTAGAAAGGAGAACAAATTTGTCAGAAGCTTGGTCTAACAGTCAGCAAGTACCCAAATGATTAAATGACGGGACCCACCATACACTAAAACCATGCTTCCTCCGATTGTGTTGAGAAATGTATACTGTGATGAATCACGAACTGCAGCTTATATTAGTTTCAACTGTATGATACAAAACCATTGTTATTCAGTTTGCGTCGGAGGCCGTGTATACACTCAATTTTTTTTTGCACCACGGATCAGAAAGCGTCTAAACTCAGTTGAGCCACGCGTGTACAGTGACATGCTCGGAAGACGTGGCCACGCACTGTGGAAGCTTCCATTAACGTGTGTGTGGGGAAAAGAAACCCGCACAGGGGCCCAGAATTTTTTTTTAAATTCCCGACGCGAACTGGTTAAATAACACAATTTATTTATTAACATGCGAACTGGTTAAGTGGGTGTGTCTTAAGTCACCTCCTGGGATCTGATTGGTTAAAATATTTTGTATACTCGATGTAATGTTGACCACTGTTGTTATAGGGAGGTTGGCCTATAAAAGGCAGAGATGATGAAAATAAACCTCACTTCTTCATCAGGTGGGACCAAAGAAGTTAAACCAATCTCATGTGTCTAATCTCTTGATTGTCTGATTATTTATAGTTGAGTAAAGGGGTTGATCCACTGTGATCCACCCAAGTCCCCCAGTAATCCACCCAATCATCCAGCAATCCACCCAAGATCCATAGGGTCATCCACCCCTTCCACTCAATCCTCCAGGGATCCACCCAAGCCCATAGGTTCGTCCACCCCATCCTCCCAATCTATAAGGCTGCACAGCCCAGATCCACCCCTATCAATCCACCCTATGCTGATGTATCAGAAAGGCCCAGCAACACAGTGTGAAAGCTGAGCATCTATCACATCACCCGAGCAGTGGTATTCAACCGCAGGTGCTGACGTCATTGGACCTGGCTGGGCCAGGGAGACTGATTGCCTACGCACATTACAATACTTTTAAAGCAATATTCTGATAAAAAATGAAAATTGAGTTAATCCAGTTACCATGTCATGGTGGTAGTCTCTCATGGAATGTAAGCCAGCCCTCTTCAACAGTGGATGAGCGTTGCTGGAGTTGGTATAGCTCTGGATGTGAGAGAAGGAGCGATGGAGTGCAGCATTGCCGAGGGCCTCGATCCATGCTACCGTGTCGTGGTGAAACTCTTCTCGCTGGTTTTCAGAGAGGGATTCCAGGACATTGTTATAGGCCCAGGGATCTGGTGATTCAAAACATATCACGGTTTCAATTTTTTTATTTCATGCTTAACGGGACAATATCATCACAAATCAACAGGACATGGAATCGGAGTGCTCGTTTTAGATTAACTCAGTGACTGAAAATAATAAACCCACATGATAAGGTCATATCACCATTGCTGCATAATTGAGCCAGTAATTTTCAGTCAGTTCATCTTAAATTAGGACACTGATTCCATGTTGTCTGCTCTGATCGTGATGATACTGTCCCTCATGTTGTCTGCTCTGATCGTGATGATACTGTCCCTTTAAAACATTAATACAACACGGCCCAATTTCAGCTGCTTAGTAGAAAATATTGCTTAGAAAATGTATCTGCTTAGCACAAATGAGTTGACAACCTGTCAGAAGCAATATACCTTACGTAGCTATGTTGCTGGTGCTCAGCAAATTTGTGCATTTACTCCCTGCCAGCCCTTAGCAACACTGACAAAACATTTCAGTAATGTTGTCCCCTACAATAGCGTTTAGTCCCTGCCAGCCCTTAGCAACACTGACAAAACATTTCAGTAATGTTGTCCCCTACAATAGCGTTTACTCCCTGCCAGCCCTTAGCAACACTGACAAAACATTTCAGTAATGTTGTCCCCTACAATAGCGTTTACTCCCTGCCAGCCCTTAGCAACACTGACAAAACATTTCAGTAATGTTGTCCCCTACAATAGCGTTTAGTCCCTGCCAGCCCTTAGCAACACTGACAAAACATTTCAGTAATGTTGTCTCCTACAATAGCGTTTACTCCCTGCCAGCCCTTAGCAACACTGACAAAACATTTCAGTAATGTTGTCCCCTACAATAGCGTTTAGTCCCTGCCAGCCCTTAGCAACATTGACAAAACATTTCAGTAATGTTGTCCCCTACAATAGCGTTTACTCCCTGCCAGCCCTTAGCAACACTGACAAAACATTTCAGTAATGTTGTCCCCTACAATAGCGTTTACTCCCTGCCAGCCCTTAGCAACACTGACAAAACATTTCAGTAATGTTGTCCCCTACAATAGCGTTTAGTCCCTGCCAGCCCTTAGCAACATTGACAAAACATTTCAGTAATGTTGTCCCCTACAATAGCGTTTACTCCCTGCCAGCCCTTAGCAACACTGACAAAACATTTCAGTAATGTTGTCCCCTACAATAGCGTTTACTCCCTGCCAGCCCTTAGCAACACTGACAAAACATTTCAGAAATGTTGTCCCCTACAATAGCGTTTTTTGGTAATCTTTTTGTTTTGCCAACCAGTGAAATTTGTGATACATGTATATGTGTTTATTGGAACCAGACCAAATTTCCCATACACAATGTTTCCCATACACAATGTTTTTTAGAGGCCTCACAAATCGGGCAAACATTCAAACCCCTATGTGAAAAAGTCATTTAAAACACAGCACGGCGGAATTCAAATCGATCCAGCAATTTTGGCTGCAATTGAACGTAATTTCAGAAAACTAAAAATGCTGATGTGTGGGTCTGAGGCCATGTGCACACAAGGAGACCAGAAACCAGAGACTTTTTTTGGGAGTAGAGGGCCTAAGTGTTTGGACAGTGTTTCCATGAAAGTTTTGAAACTGATAACAATTCTGATTTGTTGATGATTGCCCATTACCGTGAATGCCAAGTTTGTCCTCAATCTTCACGACAATCAACTCAGACAACTCTTTGTGTCCAGCATTCCACAGGTGACCTGCTAAGGCGCCGAGTACCATCACTGCAACTCTCTGTATCTCAGGGTCTCTTAGCGCTTCTGAAACAAAAAAATTCATAATTTGTAAATCATGACAGAAGTATAATTTTTTTTACTTTATGAGTTTTTGCACATATTGTGTTCCTGTGTCTCAGCTTAACCTAAGACAAATAAACCCTCAAAACTGAGCAGGAAGCTTTCCATGGTACAAGACAAATATTTATTAAAAACTGGGTTCTCCGACATATTTCAAAATGTATTTTAAAAATGTTTTTGTACTCGCGCATCGCATTCCTTTTTCTGAGTCCACTCTAAGACAAATAAACCCTTAAAACTTACCAGGAAACTTTCCAGGGTAGAAGACGATATCCTCAACAGTCTCCAGATAATGCTGTCAAAGAGATAAGAAAACTGGTAAGAGGCAAATTTCCTCCAGAAATGTTACAAGGGAACAATATAAACAACTGTAAATTATAACCATTTGGGGCTTCAATATTAACTGATGAAGGGAAAAATGGCAGTGGATAAAAATCACAAAGAACGCCTTAAAATCAGACTACCAATTCAAATTTTTACCCATGACATATAGTGTGTGTTCACCCAATGGATGCAATGAGTAGTCTCTCTGGCAGGCCAATGTTTGTTTTTCAGGTAAAACATAGGGGTGGTTAACAATCCCGAAAGGCACCTTCAAATCAGACTACCAATTCAATGTTATTACCTGTGAAATAGTGAGTGTGAACCCAGCGGAGGCGATGAGTAGCCTCTCTACCAGGTCCTTGTTTGGTTTTGGAGACAGGAGGATGAGATCGGTGAGAAGAGACTGAGATGCATCAGTGTGCATCCCAGCAACTGCATCCAACATGTTGAGCATGTCCTCCTTGTCCCGGATACGTCTGAGTAGAGAAATGATGTCATCATTTATTGAACTCTTTGATAGAAAATCAAATCACATATCCTCTGCAAGCAGCCAATTCAAAGTTTACTAAGGGAATAACAGTTTGTTGCAGTTTTGTCTTTACTGCAGGTTACACCAGTCATTAACCTGCAGTAAAGACCAAGCGTCTAACTGTTATTTCCTTTCATAAATGTCCATATAGTTTTCAAAATGTAAATTTTTGTTGAATAAAGCCAAATAGAAATGGCCAAATTCACGTTTTGGGGACACACGAAACATCCACAGTACATGAGTACTCTGATTGGTTGAAATCCACATTGTGCTTCGCACAAAACAGCTGGTAAACATCTGTCACATATGCGCTGTTCTGATTTTGATAAGCCAGTCTATACCATCCGTTGATACATCCCCATGTAATTACATTTTGTCCAATCAGGTTGTCTGAACTGTCTTGGCCATTTATGAATGCAGGTAAACCCTCCTACTGCTACAAGGGTCAAAATCAGTCAAAATGTTGATATACTTGCCAAGGTATATCCAGTGCACTTTACAAGTCAAACACTGTCAAACCTTACGTGTAGTAAGTACATTTACAGGTCAAAATGAGTCAACCGTTTTTGACTGGTAAAAACATTGTCTGGTATTGTTGAGGGTGGTCAAAATGACAGTAAAAACCAGTCAAAAATGCCCCTCTGTACACATTTGGGTCAACAGACTGTAACCGGGGGAATATACAACCATGTCGGTTATTATTATGGACACAAAGTTAAAAGGAATTTCCTTATTGTAGTTGTACGTTTTGTATCTTGTTTGCTTAATATTAGTTATGTAGTGTTGTTATTGCCTTCTCGTGTTACATTTTGGAATGTTCAGTTCGAGTATAAAACACGGTAAAGCTAGGGGGACTTGACACCACTGAGGGCTATAACACCTACATCCTTGTCTAGCCCTGTGGCAATTTTTTGGGGGTTGCAGCGGGTACGGCGATTTCGAGCCGAGCTGGGACTTGCCAACGCGCTGCCGGTGACGGCGGTTGCGAAGGCGAACGTCTGTCCAGTGAGCCTTAATTGTAGTTTCATCTTTGTGTCGGGATGTTCTTCGACTATTACAGTACATGTCTGATACAGACCATCGTCCACCTGCTGATGACAGCTGAAGGTTGTTTTAGCCAGAGACCGGATTTTATCATGGTGCCGAAATGGTGGGTCCGTGATCTGTAGACCCATTGTCGGTGGTTTTTTTTTTTTTTTGGTGTGTTTGGTTTCGGGTTTACGTTTTCATTTTGGTTGTAGTTCTCTAGATTTGTGATTTCATTAAAGTTCATTGGTCCACGGTATCCTTACTTGCATTCTGTGTATTATTCCTGGGTGTGCAAAAACTCCGGTTACAAGACAAAACAGGCAGTTGATTGGTTTTGACCTCTACAGCAACTTCCCACTAAAGTGCAGCTATAGTAGGAGGGTTAATGATGAGTTTGAGGTTTTGCCATGGGTGATAAAGAACCCAGCAGAGGTCGTTGATTGCTTGTGGTGATCATTATCCTGTGGTAAAGTGTCAAACTTATGTATTGTCATTCATAAATACCTTGGGCATTTATTAATATGAGGTAAGCATTGCCAGAACATTTTAAGTAACTTAAAAGCACTCAGTAATGTTGTGTAAGTGACAGTCCCTTTAACTTTCTGGAACTTTCTTTCAGTAATGAATCTTGCATGGAGAAGATTCTGGAATGTAATGTTAAAAATAGATTTTCTGAGAAAGCTTAATTGTATCGTTTCGGTTTGCGGTAACACCATGTGTTTATCTCAACTAACGTGAAGCTGAGGTACAGGTTCTGAAAAGAACCGTATCGTACAACTCGTATCTCAACCTTCGTTAAGTGAGAAAGGTTCAAGGGATCCCCGATATCCCCGGTCCTAGCAAACATCTTCATGGAAGATTTCGAACAGAAAGCCCTCGAGACGGCACGATACAAACACAAACTATGGCTTCGATACGTAGATGATACTTTCATCATTTGGCAGCACGGTTCCGACAAACTGAGTGACTTCCTCGGTCACCTCAACCAGCAACATCCGAGCATTCAATTCACCATGGAAACTGAGACATCCGACTCGTTGCCTTTCCTTGATGTACTCATTTCCAAACGGGTTGATGGCTCACTTGGGCATTCGGTTTACAGAAAACCCACACACACAGACCGGTCGTTCCACCCACCATCCGTGAAATCCTCCGTGAATCGTACCCTACTTCGAAGGGCACACACTATCAGTGATAAAGAGCATTTGCCATCCGAGTTGAAACATCTTAACGCCGTTTTAAGAGACAATGGAGTACAGACCTGATAAGCAAGTTCCTCCCGAATAGGGCGCTCCACGATCCTCTGGCAACGAAACACCCATTGCCGTGCTACCGTACATCGGCCACACTTCACACAAGATTCAGCGTATCCTGAGGGAAGCTGACATTAAGGTCTACTACCGGACTCGAAACAAGTTGGAAGCGGGTTACACACCCACAAGGACAGACATGATCCCAGCCGTCAAGCTGGGGTTTGCAATTCCTTGCACTTGTGGAAAGTGTACATTGGCGAGACCGGCAGAGACCTTACGACCAGGCTCAAGGAACACAAGGCCCACGGCCGCAGAGGGGAATGTGACAAATCTGCGATCATCAAACACTCCACCGATTTGGACCATATCATTGACTGGCAGAATGCAAAGATCATAGCCCCGGAAAATCACTGGTACACCCGTCGTATCAGAGAGGCTTTTGAGATTCATAAACATGACACTGTCCCCCAGGACATCGGCTATTTCATCAGCAACATTTGGCATTCAATCCTACCATCCACCAACACCCACACCCCACTGTCAACTGATACGCCTCAGCGAGCAGGCAACTCACACACAGCAGGAAACACACACAACAAGAACAATGCCATGGTGGCAACCAATCACAACACATCACACAACAGTAGCACCAATCGGAACACTTCCCATTCTACACATAATCCCAGCAAATACTACCTAAGGAGTTGCATCGGCAAACCTCTTCATTCTCCTGAAGAAGATTAGAGCAGGCTAATCGAAACGTTGAGAATAACCCGTGAAGTCCCCATGGTTCTCCCTGAACCATATTAAAACCCGTGAAGTCCCCATGGTTCTCCCTGAACCATATTTCTCACTTAACGACAGTAGAGAAAAACGAGTTGCCCAAAATTGGTTCTCCCTTGAACCTTTCTCACTTAACGAAGGTTGAGATACGAGTTGTACGATACGGTTCTTTTCAGAACCTGTACCTCAGCTTCACGTTAGTTGAGATAAACACATGGTGTTACCGCAAACCGAAACGATATCGATATTCCACCATGCAAAGCCTCAAATCTTATAAAGCTTAATTGTACACGTCTACGATTTGCTAGAAGGATGATTTTGGTATAAAAGTGGGACACTTCACGTGTGTAGAGGTGGGTGAAGACGTGGGTGTATTAAGACAAGTTAAGCTGTGAATAATGCAGTTAAAAGTCCATGAAGAGACTCCATTATTGAAGTTTGTGAACTGGACAGTTTTAGTGTTTCCTGTGTACGTTTGGAAATCACTGTATTGAAGTCACCAAGCTAGTCAATAATCAAACTGTGAGCAGTTTCGAGAAGACAGCCTCTGATGAGTGCATAAAATAATCGCCAGCCAGAAAAGAAAGGACCTGCCATTGGTAGGTATTATTTACGATTATTGTTTAAAGCTCGATATAAACTCTGTAATAACCGTGTAAACTTGATTACTCTGTGTTAATTAAACCACTTGATTAATTGTTGTTGTTGCACATATTGAGTGTAACCTTGTTTGAGTTCTCTGTTGCATCTAGAAGTTTCTGGAGCTTTCAGGAATCGCAAATGATATCACTGCGGGAATCGCTGTCTGAAACAGTAAGCATGTGCTGATTTTGTTCAATAGTTCTATCAATTACCTTGACAGTGGCTGCCGATACAGTGGAGCCACAATCTCAGCGAGTTTCTGACTGTCGGGTACCGATCGCAAGGCTGCCACAAGCCCCTGGTAACAATGTGTCCTTTCATGGGATCCTGTCCACAGAATTTGTGAGAAACAATCAATTTAGTTGATTTCATTCGTACATGTTGCAGTAAGGATAGAAAATGTATCATCTACTCCGATTGATTATGGATCAGTGCCATGGTCGAACGGTTTAGTGCATCGGATTTGTGTACTGATGGATGTGAGTCGTCAGAATGTGGGTTCAAATCCCAGCCGCGACCGGGGTGCTTGTGTCCTTGAGCAAGACACTTTACCATAATTGCTTCTCTCCACCCAGGGGTAAATGGGTACCTGTGAGGGCAGAGTTGGTTGTTGTGTTTGATTAGCCCTATATATGCGCTGTAATGGCAGCAATTGAGCTGTATACTCCCCAGGGAGCTGAGATGGTTTCAGGAATGATTTATGAGCCCGATGAGCAGGGTAATAATATAATGCGCCTTGAGCACCAGTTTGGTGTATACGTGCGCCATATAAGTCCACATTATTATTATTATTATTGTTATGTGTTAATAGATTTATACAACAGGTCTTCAATTTTTGTTTTAAATAACATCGGTTCATTGCTTAATATTTGTCAATTTGGATTTCCTAGAGAGAACAAAGACAAATTTACTGAAGCAGGACTTGAACCTGTGACCATCAGATGACCTTAATGGCACTCTACCAACTGAGCTATGCAGCCATATAGTTGGTGTTCTACCAAATATTAACTTATTCTTTGTTCTAGGGGCTTAAACAGAATCCATGAAACATACCTCCCAACTGACCCTCGAATCACGGGTTTGGCCCGTGAATCAAGCTCCAAACCTGCCGATCCGTTGGGAGCTGTGATTAAAACCATATGCATGCTGAAGGGATTAAGGGGGAGGGGGAGGATCACAGAGAGAGGATACTTATAATCATATAATTTCCTCACCTTTCAAGGGGGGGAGGATTACTCAGAGAGGATTCGTCACTGTCTGGAGGATCACTCAGAGGAGGATTCGTTACCGTTCGGAGGAGGATCACTCAGAGAGGATTTGTTACCTTTCAAGAGGGAGGAGGATCACTCAGAGAGGATTCGTTACCGTTCGGGGGGGGGGGAGGATCACTCAGAGAGGATTTGTTACCTTTCAAGAGGGGGGGGAGGATCACTCAGAGAGGATTTGTTACCTTTCAAGAGGGGGAGGATCACTCAGAGAGGATATGCATCATATGAGTTCTTAATTACCTTTCAAGGGTGCATTCCTCATGCATGTCAAGTTATTAGAGACGACCTCCTTCACTGACGTCATGTTGTAGTTCAGGTGATGACTATTTGGTAACTGTCAACCAAGAAAAATTACTTGTCAATATATCTTGGATGAAATATGGATGAAATAATCTTCCAATAATGAAATAATCTTCCAAGTTGGTGTACTGTCATAAACCTCTTTGCAAATACCGGCACTAGCAAATAATGCAAATATTGACCTTACATCTCCAGATATTGTCTGTCAATGTTATAACCACACTGAATAACAGTTAGCCATGTTTTTCATCCCTTTTTTGTGTTCAGTTTAATAATGCAACTACATAGATGGTTTGATTACAAATTACACAGTAACGTATGGTGAAATGTGAACAGTGATCAGCAGCTAGACCGAGATGCAATATGTGCGTTTATTTGTGAAAACGACCCTTCATGTACCAGGGGCAGATCCATCAATTGGAACACCAGGATAAGGGGCACTGTAAGTATGCCATTTATGTTTTACAAGAGATTAGATTAGATTAGATTAGATTAGATTAGATTAGATTAGATTAGATTGTCACCTGTTTATTCCTTTAAACTCAGGCCCGTTTTGGTGAATATTGTATGTGCTGTGGTTAGGCCTATGTACATTGTATAACAAATTCTGCCTTACTTCTCAAAAACCTTATCACATTATATACCATTGGAAAGCTTACATATGGGGCTACATTTTTATCAAAGTTTTGACCCCCACCAACCTTTTGGAAAAAAATGGCGGCCATTTTTAATCTCATATTTTAATTTTCAAATTCCATATTTTTCATATTTTATGTAAATTTCATAAATTTCAAAAAGTGCTGAGAAAGTTTTGATGATATTTTTGCAATCTACAACATCAGATCTCCCTATCCAAGCGAAAAAATTAAGAAAAAATATGAATTTTATCCCCCAAAAATGATGTTATACATTGCCATATAATAAAAGATAATTGGCGGCCATTTTGATTTTTCCAGGTTTTGTCAGTGATCATGTCATTTGCATGACAACTGTGGGAACAATGCAAATATGTACTTGAATGTACATGTACTTCAAATTGTCAGAAACTAAGCACAACAATAACAACTGAAAAAATATGTATAAAACACTAAATTATTGAAAGAAATAGGTCTTATTTTTTCCTTCGTTCAACATTTCTTCCTCACCACTATCAAGATCGCCGTTTTCGTCGCTCTCATCAACAAAACTCAACAAATCTAAAATTTCTTCTTCTCTAAATATCTTCCTGGAACTTTGGACAACATTTGTCTTCTTTTCAGGCTTCTTTTGGGGCATTTTGAAGCTAAAATATAGTGTAGTGTATGAGATAAAGCGAACGGAAATTACACACGTGAGTCAAAACTGGTGACGCGTGAGAGGTTTTTTGTGAATGGCAGACAAAAGAATGGTATGGTTTCTGTTTCGCTTTGTATAGATTTTTCTGTAGTTCTTACAAAGGGAACCATACTATGGTTAGAAAGCTTATGTTTTCAGCTTTCTAATGGTGCCTGACTTGCCAACAGAGGGCGTATAGATGTTGTGTAAGAATTGATTTATTTCATCGGACGCCGGCGTCCGATATTCTACAGGGCTGAGTTTAAAGGGTTATTGTCAAGATTTTTTATAAATACTAATACAAAATAATTCATTTTGATACAGTGCATTTCATTGTACCATTACCTTATTTCCCCTGGTCACTGGACCAATATCATTCCTGTAATCTTTCTCAGCTCCCTTTGGAATATACAGCTCATTTTTTAGCAATCTTTGTTGATGTTATTACAGGGCTAATCGAACACAATAATCACCTCTGATGACCCTCACAGGTAGCCATTTTTAGAAGAGAAGCAATTATACAGGGTCAAAACTGCGACGGTCACAGCCAGGATTTGAACCCACATTCTAATGACTCGGCCATCAGAACACAAGTCTGATGCGTGAAACCGCTCAGACATGGCACCCTCCAAAGTTTAGGATTGAGTACGTGGTCAAATTTACAAACTAAAGTTCATGCCGAAAGATGCATCTCCTGTGTTTTGACTTTTTCACCAGTGATTTCTGGCATTTTTTATTTTATCTGAAAATTGCAGATTTCCTTGAAGAAAGAAAAACAAATAAAGCATGCAAACAGGCAAGTCATCTTTAAAATGTATAACTAATGACATTTAAAAAAAAAAAAAAAAAAGAAGTCCTGTGAGCTAGTATTACCTTCTTCATGTGTATTGAATCCATGATAATGTCTTCATCATTGGGCGGAGTTGGGGAGGGACAGTACGTCTCACGCACAAATGTCAGCTGTCCTTCAGAAATACTTTGCATTTCTGGAAAAACTGAGTGAGATTTAAAGGGAAGGTACCACATTGGTTATTACCATGGTCCAATTTCACTGAGCTGATAAGCACACAAATTTGCAAACAAAGGAAACGTTAAGCTTAGCAAAAATCAGTTACCAGCCAAACTGTCACGTAATGTATGCTTCTGGCAGGTTCTCAGCAATACTTCCTGCTTAGTAGCTCTATGAAATTGGGCCCAGATTATCACATGAACAAATTATTATCTAAAAGCCTTAAGTGGTGTTAAGCTAGTACACGTATCAACCATCCTGAGAAATTATTTCTTTTCCCAAAGTGCTTTCTTCTTTAATTAAAACCCTCCTATAGGTTTAACAATCAAAGACACTAAAAATTTGTATGTAACTCCCAACCCATTGACTTTGTGCAGTGCACTCAAATAAATGCAAGGACATGTGGCTATGGTAGGAGGTCAAACCAAAACCACTCGACTATGAGTCTGCTGCTAAATGCAGTACATACACAGCTCTGTGTGACTCTGCATATAACTTATGTAGGACATACACAAGTGTGTTTGACTTTGCCACTAACTCCAGCACTCTTAGAGAAAAATACACATGTGTGAACAATTGGCAATGCAACCAAAAATACTCAAGTGACTGTCTGTGGGTGCGGTGCTTACTGGGCCAAATTTCAGCCTGGGCATAGGAGGGTTAATAGGTGAAAAAGGAACTATTATATCAAAACTTACAAAAAATTGCCCTTGGAAACCTTTTGTAAAACATAAAAATTTCACAGGTTAGTTTTTGATGGAAGCTAGATGGTTGAATTAAATGTACATAAAAATTAGAGGTTTAAAATTTGGGCAATCCTCTTAAATTATGCTGGTTGAAGAAAACAAATGTAAGTCAAATAAGTTGAATTGTTAATTGTCAAATTTTATACAAATGAAAATCTTTTTATAAGATTTGAGGCTTTGCATGGTGGAATATCGATATCGTTTCAGTTTGCGGTAACACCATGTGTTTATCTCAACTATCGCAAAGCTGAGGTACAGGTTCTGAAAAGAACCTTATCGCACAACTCGTATCTCAACCTTTGTTAAGTGAGAAAGGTTCAAGGGAGAACCAATATCGGGCAACTCATTTTTCTCAACTCATTTTTCTCGCTAAGTGAGAAATATGGTTCAGGGAGAACCATGGGGACTTCACAGGTTAATATGGTTCAGGGAGAACCATGGGGACTTCACAGGTTATTCTTCACAGGAAAATCTTTTTCTGTTATTCAAGCAAATTTGCCTGGTTCATTCCCAAACAGAATTAAAAGACAATTACAAAATTATTCAAATGTTGGACAGGGGAAATAAAATCCAATAATAATAACAAGGATAATTACCAACATCATCTTTTTCTTCATTCTTTTGAATGTGACTCTGAAATCTGTGAAAATTAAATAATGTAGTTAATAGATGATAAAAAGATACGTTTGTTTGCTTTATATGCAACAAGTGCACATAATGAATGCTCACAAGAAAATAAAGCATCCATTAGTGATTTAGCATGTATCGCCCATATTTTAACGGCAGTTGTTGCTATTTTTAACAGAAATTTTAGTATTTATCAGAACATTGCTTATTAACTTAATTTACTTGAGGAAATGCTGTAAAATGAATCATTTCTCAAAATAATCTTTAAAAACATGGTTAACAGTAAATATGTACTGAAATGAATTGATGGTGGATCCTGTAATAAATTAATTATGGACACTTTTTTTTACTGTTAAACCAAGCTTCTGACAACTATTTTCTGAAACAAGCCATCTTGAATTCAATCATGTCCATCCCAATTGGCGGATTCAGTGAAGTGGGACAGAGGAAACATTTATATTCAGCATACCTGAAGGGGTGGATCTTGGTAAGCTTGGGCAATAGCAATTTTTTTCATCCATGATATATTGTCAAATATATATCATGATTTTTCGATAGTATTGCGATTATTTTTTTGTTCATTCACCTATAATTGCTTCAGGGCTGATAACCACAGGTATGTATTACTCCAAGTGTCACAATAAATCACCAGTGCTTAGCTGAGAGACACACGAAATTGTGCCATCCGTGCATGCACCATGGACATTAGCAAATTCGTGGGCCAGCTCCTTTGTGATCCGTCATCTCACTGAAGTAGTTCACTTTTGTTTCTCACTTCCGAAAGCTGAAAAGACTGGTCTAATTTTGTTTCCATGGAATTTCTGATTTGACTCACAATCGCAATTTTTGTTTCTTAATCGCGATATTTTTTTAATCCCGATATATTTTGCTTCATCACGATTTGCCGATATCTCAATAACTTGAAAAGTTCTCGATATTGTAATCTAATAAAAGAAAGTTATCGTGATATTCGATATTATCATGTTATCGCCCAAGCTTAGATCCTGGATCTCGAAAAGGGGAGGGGGAGCACACAGCAAAAAACAAAACAAAAAACAAAAAACAAAGGAGGGGAGGGACACTCTGTCAAAAACAGGTCACACACACAAAAAACGTATAAATTTATATGCACGACAATAAAAAAAAAGGTGGAACATGGCCCTCTTTTCTCCTGCCCTGAATCTGCAAAAGTTTTGAGATCTTTTCCAAATTATACCATTTTATTTTAAAAATGTAAACAAATTAATGTTAATTTTTCAAGATTAATAAAAATTTTACAACCATCTGTAATAAGATGAAGCATGAATTGGTTCAACTATTTTTTTTTTTTGGTGGGGGGGTACATTTTCTGTTCCCCCATAAAGTTTTCCAATTTGGGGTCGAGTCATGGTTATTATACCAACAACACTTTTTTGATGACCACAATTCTGTGCATCTGCAAAAAGTCGCTCAAGATGTCCACGGGTATGATTCCGCATTTTACAAGAGAATCCTTCACTGAAACAAAATGAAACACCACTTCTAAGTTTTAATTTCATTTGTTAAAACTTAAGTTTCTGTCCAATTGATTATACCTGAGGTGCGTCATTTAGAGTAAATGGGGGAAACCACGTATTGCACGACTCCGTTGGGAGGGTTGGGAGGGTTGGGAGGGTTGGGAGGGTTGGTGGGGTTGGGAGGGTTAGTGGGGTTGGTCACTCCCGGACTCCAATGAAGTCGTGTATTACTAACACTGTTAGTTTGTGTTACTAGTAAGTAGTAACACTAAGGCCATGAGAATGAAAGTCATAGATTTGCGTCCACCGCCCGCATGTCCCGAAAGCTACTGCCTAAATTTTTCATTATTTGCAAAAAAAATCGTTATTTGCACAAAAAAGGTATTTCCACCAAACAAATTTAGTTCCAAATCATCCACATCAGTAAAACGAAGTTTTTACCAAATTTCCACCAGTATGTGCGCTATAAATTAATCATTAGCACATGTTCTCTTACACAGTCTTCGTCCCGCATACGTCGTTCACAAAAAAAGGTCGCATCGCGCTAAAACTGTATGGTAAACTCCATCCGATCCGCACCTGCAACTGTACCGCGTTCACATGCACAACACGTTCGCTGTTGAGCCTAGTAATACTAGTATGCCTGTGTGTGCGGCCCGCACGTATAATGATGCACGTACAACATGTACGTACACAGATTAGAAGAAACATCTTGTGATTGCGCTGTTAAGTGTTATTAACCCTAACTCCCTAAGCATTGTTACTAAACAATAAAAATCCTTCAAAATCCTCCAATTGCTTTTATTGTCTTGGGAGTTAGGGTTAATGATCAATGGAAATAATGAATAATGAATAATGAAAAAAAGCCTCATGTGTTTTCGAAATTTCCCGGACGCAAATCTATGAGTATGAGTAACTTTCAAGTTTCATTCATTCTCTTCTAAGTTCTAACACACAGTAACATAAACTTGCTCTATTAATTATTATGGTGTTAGGAAGTTTCCACTTTGCGTTATGACAGCTGCTTAGTGTTTTATATATTTTCTTGTGAATGAAAAGACCAACGACACATTGACATTACTACAAATGAAGTTTTTGTACCTCACAAATCACAACAGAAGTGACACTTGTTGTAGGCGTCCACATTATTTGTAGCTACGCGCGTGTTAGTTGTCCAAACTTTTCTTTTGGATATGCACGGACGACACGGACGACACGGACGACACGGCCGGCTCACTCCTAGTCCTAGACTTCATGAGAATAATTTCATGTTGCTAACTCGTTTGGTGCCAGACTAACCAAATATAAAACGTCCTTGTTCGAAAGGGGGCGGCAAACTCGATTTCTCCAAGGGTCACTTTTTGTGTTCTCAATCATCTCCCGAATTATTATGGCTAATAATACAACATGCTCTTTGATTCTATGGAGGCGGTCCAACGAGGACTGATTTGAACATGGGGCAGTGTTACTGTGCGGGGATTGTGGGGAACAAAATTTAAATTAAAATGGATTCCAAACTCATTAAAAAAGAAAAAAAAGAAAACATTTTTATAAATGGAGTGCCATGGTCGAGCGGTTTAGTACATCGGATTTGTGTTCTGATGGCTGAGTCGTCAGAATGTGGGTTCGAATCCCAACCGCGACCATGGTGCTTGTGTCCTTGAGCAAGACACTTTACCATAATTGCTTCTCTCCACCCAGGGGTAAATGGGTACCTGTGAGGGCAGAGTTGGTTGTTGGTATTTGATTAGCCCTATATGCACTGTAATGGCATCAATTGAGCTGTATACTCCCCAGGGAGCTTGGTGAGCGGGGGTAATAATATAATGTGCCTTGAGCACCAGTTTGGTGGATACGTGCGCTATATAAGTCCACATTATTATTAGCATTATTATTATAAATAATTAAATTTAGTTTCATTTGTTTATGACTTTTGGTTTTCAATTATGTTTTCTCCTAGCAATGTTGTCTATTTGCTCGTCACCGGCATAATTTAGCATTTGTGGGGATCTATTTTCATTGCTTTTGAGTATTTGTGCGAAAAATGCAGCGGACAAAATGTAAAGGGCTGGCCTACAGCCAACGATAGTGAGTAGCGTTTAGTGTATTTTGCCTATGATGTCCGTACGCGCGCAATTTCTAACTATATGAATATAACTATAGTTTAGGCAAGTAATTTGATGTAACCATTCCTATCACTGACGATGGAGGCTAAGCGCTGCAGACCTGTGACAGATTCCACGTATATTAAAGAATGTTTATTAGGCCAAAAAAGTCTCCAGTTTCTGGTCATAGGTCGGCTTCAAAATCGGTGCGGTGTGACGCGTTTTCCCCTTTTTGGTAACCTTTTTTGTCAGCCAGTGAAATACGGGATCCACATGTATAGGCCTACGCAGTATAATTATTGGAACCAGGACAAACTTCCCCCACACAAAAGCTAACAGAGGCCTCACAAATCGGGAAACGTTCATACTCCTATGTGAAAAAGACGTTTAAAACACAGCACGGCAGAATTCCAATCGATCCAGCAATTTTGGCTGCAAGTAGACTGGGGAAAAAACTAACAATGCCTACGCGCGGGTCTGAGGCGACAAGCGCAGAGACCAGAAACCGTAGACTTTCCCCCTGTATTTGTTTTGAAGCTCACCCAGGTGCCGACTCCGTCGGTGCATCAAAATGATCCATAATCTTCACTAGTGTTGGTAGTTGCATACCAGGGTGGTAGTGGATCTCCTATACGTCAAAGTACAATGCATGTGAATCAATTGTTGATCACCAAATAGGAGTCAGACATCCCTATGTTTGTTAATCAGCCTAAATGTTGTATATAATATTCATAATACACTATAGCTATGGATAACATTCAATAGCTGTATTCTACAAGAGCGCATGAATGTAATCATACTCTTTCAACTGGACAAGGTATCTCAGTATCAATATCTTGGGAGTAGGGGGAAGGCAATCTTAGGCGGGGCCGGCAATCAGTTAATAAGGTAGGATATTTGAATACAACAGCCGTCAAAACTGACCTCGGGAGACTAGAAGAGGGCGGTATTCCAACAAGAGGAAAAATAGATAGGCCTGTATCGCAATTTGAATGCTTCTTATAAAGTCCCTTTATACACAATGAGAGGACTCTATTATTTTTTTAATTGTAGGCGCCCTCTATTGACGCTCTCTGTTTTGTGACAGACACACTGTTCTGTTTGTCAACTTTTATTTGTTTTATAATAGATATAATTAACTAAGTAAGGCCTGTTGTTATAAATCCAAGTATTTATTTGCATATCTCATTAGTTTGTAAATGGTGCAACAATACAGCTTTTGCGCGCAACAATTTGACAGAGGGCGCTCTTTTTGTAAAGAAGTGATGTCATTATCTACCTTTTGATGTTTGGATGTTCCATATGGTATCGGGTGAGTTCGTCTAGTCTTGGTGAAAACAATGATGCCATCGTTGTTAGGCGACATCTTAGCGGTATATGACGACTCATGGTGTCCCTCGTGACCTGTTTCGTTGCAGTCATAGCTCCACCCACTCGTTTTAATCTGTAACATTTTTGGCGGGAACAGCAATAAAAATGGTTTATATACGATTTGAATGACTAGAATTTAAAAAAGTCGGCCTAACGGTAAAGACTAAGAGAGTGATTGAGAACTTTCATAAACAAACCTGAAATGCTTTAAACTAGCTTTCGCATAGGGGCCTAAGCTATCTTTCCAATAGTTGCATTTTTGATCCACCTCGATTATGCCTACCTTTCCCCCAGGGGGATGTTGCAGATTAGCAGCCAACAGGCTCGCCATACCCTTCTTGGTTGCTACGACGTGTTCGTTTTCATCACGTGGGTAGTACACCTGACCGATGGCTCCATTTTCACTGACGTCAAATGAAAACCTATATCGACAAGAGATTGAATGAAAGTGGGTATGTCAGTAGTCTTGTGTAAGACCGTTATTATGCGGATCCTAGTTACACGATCCCGCGCCAGTCCTAAATCACCCACCGTAGCTGGCGCTATACAATTTTTTACGATCAGGGCCGCTAATGGACAAAAGGTGGCGCGGCCGTGGACAGGAATAAATGGCGCCCGCAGCGGCGATTGGTTTATAAAATCACAGCGGATCGGCGCGTACACGTATAAAATCACGAGTAACGTCTTGCACGAAGACTAGTATGTCAGACGACATGTAATGGCATTTAATCGGATCAAATGTTTGCCACAATGACGGCTGACAAACAAAAACAGATTGGATAGAATCATAGGGAAATGAATCTACGGTTCTTAACCACAAATATTTATATTGACAAAATTGGGAGAACGCCATATTTAGGGTTAGATATAGCACAATTGTAGAGCTCCAGCACGTCAACCCAGAGGTCGCAGATCCGCTCTACTCAATTTTTCTTTGTTCATTCCAAACAAACTATATGGTTTTGACATGGTTTATCTTGGTTTGGCGTGGTATAATTCGGTTCAGTTCAGGTCTCCTTTTTGGTAAGGTAAGATAAGGTTTTGGTTGACAAGCGTATATAGGTCTGATTTCCTACTTTTGGTAGTCCTGGTGGCATACGTGGTACCAATGATAATCAATCTAAAAATGGTAAACTTACCATTCATCAAAATTGTTCTCCTCGCTCAAAAGAACTGATAGGAAAGGAAAGAAAAGTAGCCTCTTTAAAGTGAGGTTCTAAATAAATATTTCCCCCATTTTGAAAGAGCTTGTCCATAAAAAAACCTAAACAACATACCTTTTATTATCTAATCCCACAGTAAAATATTGTAAAACATCACATTATTTTTCCAAATCTTTTTACCTCAAATTCTGAAAAGCCGAACTGGAAGAAAGAATAGTCCTTCCGTGATGTCGCCCTTGCAAAGTCATGCCATTAGTAAACAGAATCACCCAAGTATTATCCAAAAATTGTATAAATAACACCAAAAATTTCGGCGTTGTTGCACGTGTAAATGTACAGATGAATAAGAGGGTATTTTTTTTCCTCCAGTGGACCTTCTAGGCTTTTCTGAAATCGAGACGAAAGAAGTTCAGAAAAAATAACTTTTTACAATATTTTAACTTTGGATGTGATAATAATGTTGTTTAGTTTCCTAATATGACATAACCTCTCTAAAAATGGTGAATGGTCAAATATTTATATTCGCTTTGGGCACCTTTATAAAGGCACTATACAGTATCTCTAAAAAATAAAACAACCAATAAATGATCACATTTTTACATAAACTCAATGGGTGTAAGTCAAGTCGATATAATGGTATCCAAACATCCCTTGAAACATTTCTGTCTCCGGTAATTAGGGCCATAATAAAACAGTAAACTGAAAATTTACCATACAGTGAAATATCTGAGCCCTTTTGACATTCAAAGGTAGGTATTTTCTAAATAATTTCCGTGCGAAATTTTCAGGGGCTACAGAATCTGTCTGGTTACGCGTCTGTCAGAAACTCACTGAGTCAATCCTGGTTTACTATTTGCCAGGACTTTAAAAGCAACCCACTTTTCAAACATGGCCGAGGACAAAGTGCTTACGAGAATGGTTGAAAATGTCAAATAATTGTCAATTTACATTCCAGGTTTGTGAGCACAAAAGTGAATTCATTGCAATGAATAGGAACTGTGTATGAATTAAAGGTTATTAACAACCAACAAAGAGTCCTGAAAGAGTGTTCGCTACGCTTTGTCAACAGTTCCGAATATTTTCGTGAATAATATTTATGTTTTTATTACTGTTGCCTTAGAAACACATAAACATCCTGGTTTATTGTCCTATGGTGTAAAGATATCTTCAAAATATACCCTATGCTAGCCTTGCCAAGCAAGATTGTTGCGACAGTCAATGTATGTACTAAATTGCGTGTATGCTGATTTTGGCCGACAGTCAAGTTAAATGAAAAGAAACATTTAACCAATCACAGCTTTTCTTAATTGGTAAATCCAGGGTACCTGGTAAAACAGCGCGGAATTTATGAGCAATGGTCCCCAGACTAATCCCAGCTGGCGGTTTTTGTTGGTTTTTGTTTTGTTTTTGTTTTTTTTACTATGCAGCGGATGCAATATTGCTTGCAAATGGCTAGTCCATTGATAAATCACGTCACGCACGTAGGTCAAGTCTGCAGTTAGCTGGTGATTTTTTACAAAGATGTTACAATCAAACTGTCATAGATAGTTGTTTTCGTTGATTCTGGAGTGTCAGTGTCAGACCTCCGTAGGCGTTGTGCGTGTAAGTTATGACACACGTACACCCGCTTATGTGAAGTGAGACTAGATATTATTATGTAACGGCCGATGGTGCCAGCGGCGTAACCAGGACTTTTCGGTAGGGGCACAGGGGCGATTGCTTTTCAGTGGAGTTGGGGGGTGGCTTGAGGGGGTATGGGTTTTTGCCCTTTTATTTTTCTTTTCTGTTTTTTGGGGCACTATGAGGATTTTTTGTGGGGGGCACCTGCGGGGGCACTGGAAATTCATTTCCACATTATAATGAATACAAATAATCTGAATGCATGTTTACTATTTTCTCTAATTTCCCAAGGTCGTTAATACGGCAATGTTTTGTGAGTAGAATGGCTGTGGTATAAACATGCACGATTACACGTGAAAGGATGAATTCACAAAGTACCTTTTATCAAACTTGTATAAAAATCATTGAAAGATCACATACTTTAA
>CM055829.1:3281395-3297942 GCA_029582265.1 Zoroaster sp. YZ-2022
TTTTTTGGCGAATAAGCATATGTTTCTGCGGCATGTAGTTCTCCATGCGCACAACGTGCCCAAGCCATCGTAATGTCTGCTTTCGTACGAATACGTCCAGGCGACCTGCACCTGGGATGTGATATACGTCCTCGTTGTTGTAGACGTATATGCGAAGTCCCAGTCTTTGTTGCAAATGCGCTTGTTGTATGTCGTTTGGGACTCTTTTTTTGCCCCCTTTGACCATACTCCGCAGCATTTTGCGCCATACCACCTCCAGGCTTGCCAGGTTCTTTTCGCAGATACCCCATGTGTGCGCTATATATGTAAGGCCTGCAGAAAGTTGATGCGCGTTGACATTTTTATGCGCTGGTTGCAGAGGACTCGTTTGAGCTCTCTGAACTTGCCCCAGGCTGCTGCTATCCGATGCGCCGTCATGGCCGTGTCATCTTCGGGGTCAATATTGACGCCTAAGTACTTGAATACCTTGGTGTTCTTGATTGTGACCTCCTCGAGCTTTATCAGGTTCTCGGCCTCATAGTTGGTTGAGTTGTACCTGTGACGCTCAAGGGTCGGTAATTGCCAGGGTCCGAGTGTGCGCCTTTTTTTTTTGTTAAATGAAGCGCTGTGATCGTGCTCACACACCAAACCTTCAGCACCTTTGCGCACTGCCAGATTACCGCAAATAGTAGTACTAGCCACTTGACAAGCTGTTCTGCGCCCCGGCCAAAATCCAACTCCTCAGCCCGCGCCAGATCAATGGGTATGGGGATATCGCCACCATATTTAAAGTGATCGTTATAGTGCCCTGCCAAGGCAGCCTTGCTGCATCTCACATACCCCTGTTTGTGCATACCGCTTGCTATCTTACGTGCAGCCTTAAACTCGTCAGAAACCTTCTTTTTCTCATGTAGTAAGTTGATTTCGCTACACTTCTGGGCGTAGTACTCGTCCATCAAGGTCTTTCTTTTGAGACGGAGTTCTTTCTGGAGGGTGCGGCGCTCTGCAGTGCACGCAGCTGATCGTTTCACCCGTTTTTTTTTAGCTCTTTGAGTGCATCGTCTTCCCATGGTTGTCTCGACGTACTCTTTCAGTTTATCAGGATTTAGTCCAATTTGAAAGCCATTATGTACACACTTGTCGAGTTCAAGCTGGTTGGAGAAAGAAAAATCTTAGGGGATCTGAGTGATTAACTGGATAGTCAGTGCTCGTGAAAGTAGAATAAAAGTTGTTAAACCACAAATCTTACCAGATACATATAATCTGGGATTCTGGGAAGAACATGACCTCATATTTTTCATGAAGATCTACCGTATGATTTTACAATGTGTTGTTCTATGCTGTCTGGTAGCTGCATCTTCATTCATTTTTGAAAGAGCTACGGATCCTCAAATTGAACATGTTTCTTCTCGAAAAGGCAAATGAGAACTTCTTTTAAAAGGCAAATGAGGACTTGCTTTGCTTACTTGATGTTTACTTGGTCAGTAGTGGAATATTATTAAAGATGTTTGGGCTGATTTGAAGCTAACAAAACCCCCTAAATTTCGAATTGCCACTTTTCTGGAGTTAAGGAAGTAATAAGCTTTCATTTGATAATTGACCCCAAAATCCGTCAAGGATTAGTACCAGTAAATTAAAAACTGTAAAATGTTGCTTGCAGGAGTCTGTGTGAGATTTTGTGGCCTATTTCAGCTTTCATTGTGGTTTTATTGAGTTTATTTTGGAAATAGACTTTTAATCATTGAGCAAAGAGAGCTCAATTGGTTATTTATTTATTTAAAAACAAATACTGAATTGATACATGAGCATCCAGCTGCAGGCCAAAATGTTGGGAAAACATTAAAATCTATGTTACGGTGATTACTGAGGAATGAAATCAGAAAAGAGCACAATAGGAATCCACAACGGCGTGGGATCCGGACCCGCCCAAGGGCCCTGTAAGCTTTAGTTTTATAGATGCTCTTTGATGCAATGTAATTCATATTTGTTAAATATGTAGAGAATTATGAAGTATTCTTATCTGAGGAAGTTTGTTTTATTATTAGTTGAAAATATGTGCAAAATTAGATTTATAACAGGCTAGGCAGAATGCCCGTGGTTATTTAAAATAAAACCTGTTCTCCAGGATTTGAGACCCTGCCATTTTTGGTTATTTTTCCTTTTGTGGGTAGAATTATCGGACTGCCGGCAGTGGTGTACATTTCAAAGGATGATTCCAAATTCTAATGACCACCCCTAAACGTTGGCCTGTCCTGCTTTTCCCCGGGCCCACCACACCTCAGCATGAACGTTTTCGAAAATGTTGGGGAAAGTTTTGAACATTTACGGAAATGTTTCAGTATTTAAGAACATTTAGAGATTTTTTTAAAAACCATTTCTCCTTAAGGCTACATGTAAACATTTAGTGCAAAAGTGGGCGGAAAAGTTGGGGAAAATGCACCCTTTCCCCACCCAAACACCGCTTAAAAGCAACATTATTTTTATGTACAATTTTCTCTTGTCCTCTTTTGTTCTTCTTGTTTATTACTAATAATAGGAGTATACAGCCCGAGCTACCTTAGCGCTTCTGAAGCTTTTTCAAACACAATATCAACCTGTAAACCCTCAGAGGTACCAAATATAATCCTGGTTGAAGAGAAGCAATGTTCGGCCAGCATTCGAAACCCACATTCTGACGACTCTGCTATCAGGACACAAGTCTGATGCGCTGATTTGAACAAAAATCACGTTTTTTTCTTCAAATTTTCTGTTTAATAGGCTATGGATATAGGGGTAAGCAAACTACAGAGCAAATATTTCCTATTCTGATTTCTTATGAAAAATAAATTTCATTTATTTAAAAACTTTCACTTTTCATTGAAAAACCAGATCGTTCATTATCCCCCAGGATAGCCATCAGTTATACACATTTGTTCGTCAATTTCCTCCTTCTGCTGAAGCTATAGAAACCTGGCTGATTCCTCTGTGACAATGATTTTCTCGCGATACGGTAACATTCATGTTTTGCTACTTTAACCACGTTGTATGAGGGTAGATATCCGTTTTGTTTGGCTTCGATAGAGAAAACACCTTATCTTTAAGCCAAATCTGCGTCCTTTACTTCAAATCTTTTGTAACGACTGCTCCCACCTTTACTTCAGTATATCCCATACACTTGATGTCGCTTTCTGTCGAATTTCCTCCGGATTGTCGCATAGTTTCACACTGAGATTGTCGGAAAGTAATTACATACAATTACTTCATGAAAGCTCAATGTTTGATATATCCCCAGAAGATATAGCAACTTCAAATAATCGCATTCTTGGTAAAGATACAATTTTGCCTGAATACTACCTTGAAGACAACTGAAAATTGTCATTTCGCAAGACTAAATAAGTCCTGGCACTTCAGAGTCACCGTGACGCGCTTTGCGCACAGTTGAGTTATTGGGACGAGCGGTCCATGAGCTACAAAATCGCAGGTTACATGTGATCGCAGCCAATTTTGGTATCAACATAATTATTACAGAAAGTTTAGGGTATCAGGAAATGTGAAAATTTAAGATAGGAATCAGCGGGAATCTTGATTTCCATCATTGCTGAACCTAAAAATAAAAAATAAATAAACAAACAAACAAACAAAACAATGGATTTTATTAAATTTTTAATACAATTTTTTTTAATCAAAATATCTTTATGCCGCAACGGCATCTTGAAATATGTTGCCAGAAGTAGGCTTTTATTGATGTTTTTCAATTTTCTGTGATTGTTACCTGACAGTCATGACATATTTACTGCAGCTTATTTTGTTCATAAAATAGTCTTTCCTTGTCCTAGCAACTTAGAATAATTTGAAAGAAATTAAATCTGGAAATACACAAAGACCGCTTTTGTATTGTATTGTTTTGTATTCACAAAATTGTCATTCTAAATACATTTCACGTCCACAATGAACGGCGTCCTTGAAACCATTATTTTGGGCAACAAAGTGCTGTGACGCATACTTTATACTCACGTGATTAGTAGAAATCTACACAAATTTATTAATTCATCGACTATGTACTAGTCACGTCAGTCAAAACAACACCATTAGTCGGATTGTATACTTGGCCAGACCGGAGATGCAGCAAATGGAGCTGATTTCATAATTGATATAGACTCATTAAGTTGGCATAGGCTACAGACGCACATCTCATCAACAGACGGAACATCGACAGGTAAGACAAATCCAACATTTGGGCCAGTATGAAAAATGTTTTAGCATAATTTAGGCTTTTGTACGAAAGCGTTAAAGGGACATAATGAAAAATAATTACTCGGCTTAAGTCATAATTACGACTAATTATGTCATAATTATGACTTAAAAATTTACTAATCTTAAGTCATAATTATGACTTAAGCCAAGTATTTGTTTGTTGCATCTGCCCACTATGGAGGAGCTTAACAAAGCCATCGACTCTCTCCCAGATGACAAAGCACCAGGTGGTGACAACATCCCACCCGAAACCAACAAGCGCGGGAAACCCGCCCTGCTTCAGCCGCTGTATGAACTACTCTGCCTATGCTGGGAGGAAGGCGCAGTCCCTCAAGACATGCGCGAGGCCTTCATTGTGACACTCTATAAGAACAAGGGCGACCGCAGTGACTGCAACAACTATAGAGGAATCTCCCTCTTGAGTATTGCTGGCAAGTTGTATGCCCGCATTCTCCTAAACAGGCTGCAGACACTCGCGGATCGCGTCTACCCAGAATCCCAATGCGGCTTCAGAGCAGGCAGGCCGACAATCGATATGATCTTCTCCCTCCGTCAGCTTCAGGAGAAGAGCAGAGAGCAAGGCCAGCCGCTCTACATGATGTTCATAGATCTCACCAAGGCCTTTGATCTGGTCAGCAGGAAGGGCCTATTTGAACTTCTCAGGAAGATCGGCTGCCCCCCCCCCCCCCCCCCAAAACCCTCCTCAGCATGGCGATATCTTTTCATGCCGACATGAAGGGAACAGTCCTGTATGATGGATCCTTCTCGGAATCCTTTCCCATTAACAATGGTGTCAAGCAGGGCTGCGTACTGGCGCCGACCTTTTTCGGGATCTTCTTTTCCCTGCTAATGTCCTACGCCTTTGATTCGTCCACTGGCGGTGTCTACCTGCACGCCAGGTCTGATGGGAAACTGTTTAGCCTGGCACGACTGCGCTTGAGGACCAAGGTGAGGACGGTGCTTGTCAGAGAGATGCTCTTTGCTGACGACACGGTCCTTGTGACCCACACTGAGGAGGCCCTCCAGATACTGGGTGATCGCTTCGCTGACGCTTGTACGCAGTTCAGGCTTACTATAAGCCTGAAGAAAACCAAAGTCTGTGCACAAAACGTCAGTACTCCTTCCATCAGAATCGACAACGTCATCCTGGAGGCTGTGGATGATTTCACCTACCTTGGGTTGACAATCAGTAGCAACCTATCTCTTGAAGTCGAACTGGACAGACGGCTTGGGAAGTCAAATACCATTATGGCCAGATTGAACAAAAGGGTGTGGGAGAACAGGGCGTTGACAGAACACACCAAGATCCGAGTCTACCAGACCTGTGTTCTCGGCACCTTACTCTATGGAAGTGAGTCCTGGACCACCTACATGAGGCAAGAGCACCGGCTCAATGCCTTCCACTTGCAGTGCCTCAAGCGCATTCTCGGAATCAGCTGGCAGGACCATGTCCCACATAGTGCCATCCTGAAGCGCGCCAAAATTCCCAGTATGTGTTCCTTGCTGTGTCAGCGCCACCTTCGATGGCTGGGACATGTTAGACGCATGGAGGACGGGAGGCTGCCAAAAAACATCCTGTATGGACAGTTATCTACTGGCCCCAGACGAGTTGGTCGCCCCTTACTCCGCTTCAAGGACGCCTGCAAGAGATACTTAAAAGCCTGTAATATCTCTCCAGACAGCTGGGAGCTACAGACCGAGGATCGAAATGCTTGGCATCAGACTGTCCACAGGGGCATCGCAAGTGCAGACGTGAAGAGAGGTCAGCTCGCAGCAGAGAAGAGGGATCGGAAGAAACGCGCTGCAGCAATCTACGTATCCCAGGCTTTTCAGTACGTCTGTACCAAATGTAACAGGGACTGTCATTCACGCATTGGACTGCATAGTCACAGCAGACGATGCCAAGACCCTACAAACAGACAACACTCCAGGGGCGCATCTAGCATGGTCTCTCGAGACTGAGCTGCCGATGATGATGGCTACTGAACAGATGGTTCCACTTATCGGAGGGTTAGATCTGGGTAGGTCTTTATGTGTACACAATGAATGGTTGATTTTGTGCACAGATATATGGCAGCTACATGGCAGCAGTTACTTTTCCCGCCCATCAAAACAAAGCTACACAGCTCTGGGAACTGACGCCCCTTCTAAGATATGTGGAATGGTCCACTTTAGGATATCAAAGGCTGCCAGGCATCTGTGGCTTTTCTTTCTAGGAAAAACAATGTAATAAATAACTTCTGCCTGTAGCAAGAGGAGGGGTATCTCGTCGAAGGGCAGAAACAAATATGCCTATGCATAGTACAAAAAAGACAAAACCTTATTAGACCTATTTGGAAAGGCTCGTGTTATTTGAAAAAAGCAATCCACGCATAACTTATTATTACATGTGTACGAGATTTTAGGATAGAAATTTACCGCTCGCACGGGTACTTGTAAACGCGTGTCGTATGTTTCAGTTACACCTGGTCATCGATCAGTCCCCAGCCAAACCTCCATTGAAGGTATGATCGGTCCATCCTTTGGGGGCAGACATATGCACCTAGGTTGTACGTATATAAAATACAAAAGCAATCTGACCACCCGTGTGGTCACCAGAGGGTCCAAAAATGGGAAATGGCAACCAATTGTGGGTTTTGAAGGACCCCTAACTTGAAAAGGAGATGTTATACGACTTTTGACAGTGGATTCTAGCAGACTGGTTGTCATTCACCCTGTGTAGCAAAATATCTGCACCCAATTTTGAGATATAGGCGTCTGAAAAATGCCCAAAAATCACCAACGCAACTTGTAGGAAGAAAAGGGGGTGTGGCTACATTTTTCAGGAGCCCATATCTCGGAAACGACTTGGAGGTGGGGGCAAAAACTTGTTGTGGTTTGTTACTTTCATAGAGGTATGGAATGACCCTGATGAAACAATATAAACCACCTGATCTCATAGACGCATTCTTCTTATTATTATTTTGTTTTCGTTCACGGCTCTAATACGAGGAAAAGTAAACAGTTCCTTGCTAAAAATAATTTGTATAGAAACGTTTTAAAAATGTTTTGCTTTCCGATTTTTTAAACCAAAACAAACGTGCTTCTCATTAAAGCATAAAGAAAGGACTCGATGTGAGCATATAGATAACCCTACAGCCTCATCCAGGGTTTCTCCCACTACAGTCCAAAACAGGCCTGCCATATTATATAATGCTTGCCAGATAAATATCCGAGTTTCCCGTGCATTGGTGCATACGTCTCACGCACCGGAGTTACTTGGTATTAAATGCAGTGACTCACAATGGGTACGTTCGAGTAGCTTCCCCGATATTACCCGAGTAAGTCACACGGGTGAACCCCGAGCATGAGCTAATTGAACGAGCATTCCGTCGAACGTTCGCCCTCTTGTGGTCGTTAAAGCGATGTGAAGAAAGTGCAAGGACGCACGGACTTGTAAACAAAATATCGTACAACGAAACGCAAAATAAATATTTCCCGGGTAAAAAAGGAACTATTGATCGTATTACTTCTCAGGTTCGTACAAAACAACACGTCTTCTAGTACAAGAACAGTCTCTACTCACAAATTTAAGAGATGAAAATGTACGTCAAACTTCACGAAATTGCTGCACTGAAAACAAAAATGGCGGCCATTCAGAATATTCTCAAAGTGACGTCGCGTCACTTACCCAGGTCTGCCTCAAGTGACGTGCTTCGCGAGTAGGTTCATTGAGACTTACCCAGGTAAGATAACCCTAAAGCTAATGACCCTAAAGCTAATAACCCTAAAAATAATGACGTCAGACCTACTCGAACACTCGAACGTTTGAACGCCCGAACACTCCAGAGTCAGACCTGGGTCGACCCGGGGAAGCTACTCGAACGCACCCTTTGAATGACAAAACTATGGCAATGTATGGTCAGATCGGGGTGGAGCTAAGGGTGGTGCTTGTAAAAATTTGAGTCGTACTAAAAATGTAAATATGCAATTGCTTTTCAGAAGGCAAGATTGTACAATTTTTTTGGGGGCGAACTACCATCCTCTTCTGTCAACTGCAACTGCAACTACTTAAGAAGGGGAAAACCTGTTTTCAAAACCATCTCAAAAGGACACCACACTTGTTGATTTTATTTGGCCGGAGTCACACTTCATATTCAATTCTCTCAATGTAAGTTCTAATTGGCTATCCTCTACTGTGGACACATGGTCTCGTGAACCAGATTCCATGGTTGCAGAAAGATTTGAATGATATAGCGGAGCGAGTAGTGAAGATGAGTGACTTTGCAAACATCATTACTACTGACCCCCAACAGCGAGCTTGGCTTCTGCAAGCAGTGGAGTTCAGCAGGAGACAATTGACAGATTCGCAAAAACAGCCCTGAACGTAGAAGCACCCCGATCCATGATATAACAATCAACTTCTATAAAAATACACTGTAATAATTACACGTATGTCTACAGCGGTCAAATTTTGCTTTGTTTGACATTTGGCCTTAAAATTGTGGCCAATATTATGACCCCAAACTGTTTCAAAGCACTCAAACTCATTCATCAGTACTGCGCTTTTCGTAAAATCAAACCGGCATGTCTTCACAGCTTATATGCAAATTTGTACCTTTGACCAATTATTGTTTAGTTTTTTCTTGAAGATGCTTCAACAAAATAGACGCAACGACAAAATAATGTTACTATTTGATTGTATACAGCATAGGTCTATTGGACTTCGGTGTCATTTGAAGAAACAAAACACAGCAAATAAATATTTCAAAGTAACAGTTTAACCCTATCCATACCGCGGGCGCCAAATGGCACATATTTGTGGTCATTGTTCCAGACCAGGGGATACAAATGGCACCTTTGCAAACGTATTGTTTTACGACCGGCGGAGCTTATTGGTCCCAAGCCAAAATGCTTATTCGAATTTCATGACGGTCGCCCTCTATCGACGATTTAATTAATCCGCGCATAAGTAGCGTCCTGACTTCCAGCCAGCGCGTTATTCAAAAGAAAAAGTGGCTGCGGGATAGTGGCTGCCGAATCGAAACTTAATCATGGACAGCGATAGAAATGCTGCCATTTTGGCAGAGATATTTGATGATAGTGACTCGGAAATGGAGATCGACACGGAGAATGATGAAGGCAGCGATGATCAGGGTGATGATGAATCCTCAAGCGAAGGCGAAAAAGGACATTCGAGCGACGTGGATCCGCAGGATGAGGTATTTATATTGTGTAGGTCATGACCGTATAACATTAGTTAGGCATTACCCTTTTAACATCAGTTTTTAATTGGATTTTGGAGAATAGCTTCATTTTAAGCTGTATGCAACGAATTTAACATTGAGTGTAGATAAATGCCAGTTCTATTTTACGTATGCTCTTTCCGCGTAATTTCATGTTTGACGAGATCGTGACTAAACTATTGCCCCCCAACAAAAAACCACACAAACATCTATACTCTAAATAAATGGCCGCCAATTGTAAAAAGCAAGATGGCCACCATTGGCGGCCATGTTGGATTAAAAGATTTATCACGTGATTATGTTATTCATTTATGTATTCAAAATATAGAAGACGGCGTGTAACATGTTATTAAAGACGAAATATATGCAATTGCATTATTTTTGCATGACACTAAAAACAAATGGATATTTAATTACATTACAACCGTTGCCATGATAACTGTGGACCTTCCCCCAAATTAAAATTATTGTATTACGAGATTATATAAAGTCCCCAAAATTTCATCAATCTGGTCATCAAAAAACAGCGGAAATAGTGCCAATTTTAGGCACACTTTTCATAAATTATACTGTGTCATAGACGAAAAGCACCCTCATGCATTTTGTCTCTTCCCTTCCGCAGAAAAATGCCAAATCCAGATGGAAGAAAACATACTTCAGATCGGGTTGGAAAGAGATCAGTCATCTCAACAGGAAGCCGATGCAATTCACCGGAAGCTCTGGTCCTGCAGGTGACTTCTCAGGCCTTTCTGCAGTACAGGTATTCCAGTTGTTCTTCTGCAGTGCCGTCTGGGATCTGCTTGTAGACGAAACAAACTGCCACGCAGAGCAAACTGTTTCAGAAACCTCCTGGACCCCACTCACTCGAATGAAATGATAGCATTTGTAGCGCTACTGCTTGCTATGGGCATCAACAAGTCGCCTCAGTACAGTATGTACTGGTCAACATATGAAGTTCTACGGATGTCATTTTATCCATCCATAATGTCAAGAAATAGATTTATTTCCATTATGCGATTTTTTCACCTCTCCGACAACCGGTTGCCTGAACCAGCCTCTGGATGTGACAAGCTTGAAAGTTAGGCCTTTGCTGAATGTCCTCCTCCCCAAATTTCGCAGCCTCTATTACCCTGGACAGAACCTATCTCCTGATGAGAGTATGCTCAAATTTAAGGGACACTCGGTTTCTACAGTACATGCCCAGAAAACCGGTCAAATGGGGGAATTAAGGCATTCTCTTTGAACAGGTCAGACACGGTTACACCTATTCGTGGATGCTGTACACAGGAGCTGCTGCCATGAGACAAAACTTCAAGAATGCTACATGTACATGTAGATACCGATTCATCCCCTCAAAGTGCCATCCCTCTGACCCTAACCATCCCAGGAGAAGTCGTCGTTGAACTTCTAAATGGACTTGAACATAAAGGACATATAATTTATTGTGATAATTACTTTAATAGACCAGCTCTGGTATCCAAACTGTCTCAATTAGGATTTGGATGTTGTGGTCCAGTGCGTTATACTGCACAGGAATACCGAATGCAGCCCACCCAAAGACAAATAGAATGAAAAAGGGAGATAACCCAAAATTTTATGAGAAGGCTGGTCAGTTATGCATTGTTTGGCATGATAACAAAAATGTTGTACTCCTAACAAATGTAGGTGATTGCCAAGTAATTACGAAACAAATTCGGTGTAAGAAGAGCGAAAGTGGATTTCGTGAAATTGCTAAGCCCAAATCTATAGATAACTACAACAAATTCATGGGAGGAACCGATCTCGCTAATCAAATTTTTCAGTACTACACACATACACACAGAAGTTTGAAATGGTGGAAACGAGTGTTTTTCAGTATGTTGAACATATCCATGCTCAATGCCACGGTAATTTTCAACAGCATACCAACAAACAAGCATGTCAGTAATCTTGACTTCCGTCTTCAAGTCATAGATGGCCTACTCACAGGTTGGGAACGTAATACAATGCTGCGTTTTACACGATCCAATGCGAATAACCTTCCGGAAGAAAACGTGACTGCATTGTTTGTAGCAACCGGCGATTACACAATAGAAAACAAACGAGGATGATATGTAAACAATGTACATATCCGATGTGCGTAGTTCCTTGCTTTGAGAAATACCATACTTTGCATAAATTGCAAACAACCTATTTTGAGATAACCGACTTGCCAACAACTAATTATTGTTGTGGTAAGCAGACACCTTAGATTTATGTGTAAACTATATTAACGAGCATAATTATTCAACCTTACTGTTCAAAATAGAGTGCAATCGCCGGTGAATGTATTTTCACAAAAAATTATAACCTAAAAGTGGATTTGTTATTGTAAATTAATCAGTTTTTTTGGCCACTCTTTGTACACATTCGAATCTCCATCACTCTTGGCTCCCCTACCCCCCTCCTCCCTCCCCCTCCTCCCTCCTCCCCCCTCCCTCCTCCCCCTCCCCCTATTCAATGTTGGTCAACAACTGTGTTCGTGTGCCCACAATCCCAACCAACATTGAATGGAAATCATTTTGATTGAATGTCCTATCAATAGATAGTTCAGAATGGCGTAAACATTATGTTAGAAATTGTAAATGTGTCCCAGTATTCAATAAGGCTCTTACTCAGAAACAGATTAATCTGACAGAAAGTATCCAAAAAAGAGCCTGTAGAATTATCCTTGGTGTTGATTATGTATCTTACAACCTGGCCCTATCAGTATGTAAATTTCAAACCCTGGAAGTGAGAAGACACAATATCTGTGTTGATTTTGCCACTGCTTTAGCTAGCCATCCTCAGTATCAAAATTGGCTCCCTTTGAAAAATCATGTTGACTGTTTTTTGAGACAAAAGGTTAAATATCAACAGTATTTCTGTAAAACTCAGAGATTTCGTAACAGTGCCATTCCGTATTTTATTAATCTACTTAACACTACAACACACATAAATTATTACATTATTTAGCCACATATTTTTAATTTCTTAATTATTTTATTGCACCTGTTTTAGCGTGTTTGTATGTATATACATTTTAAATTCTGAAATTGTAATTGTTTTATTTTAATTGTATTAATTGTAACACATTGTAAAAAGTGCACGCAATTCAGCCTTTGGCTGCCATGTGACATTTTTAGTGTAATAAACCATCAATGAATGAATGAATGAATGTAATCATGCAAAGTTTCAAATCTTCCAAATGTTATTTGTAATACTTAAAGCTGCATGCTGTACAGTGGAATTGCACACATGTGCATGTACATTAACTACAGAGTGTAGAATGGTGGCGCTCTTCATTAGAAGCCACCAAAATTGCTATGGTACACAAGGGATTATCTGCACCAGTATTTACCTGGTATGGAATGTCACACTGTGAAAAATGGGCTGGTACTGAAAGGGTTAACCCTCTCAGTACCGAATTGTTTTGACATAAGCAACCATTGGTGACCGCATTGTTTGACCACTCAAGCGTGAAGCACACATTCTTACACAACAGCAAGCTTGTGTTCAAAGGCCAATTTTACAAACTCTATTATTACCGTGAAGATATCGTTTTACAGCAAAATAAATAATAAAACACATCTTACTTATTGAATTCCCTTTCATAAAATCCAAAAAACATTAAGATCGGTCAATAAATGTCCAAGTTCTCGGTCTTTGTTTCCTCAGGGTGATCTGTAAACTCAAACACTTTTTTGTACACAAACACATGGCGCTCCGTAGGTGTTTGGCATTTCGGATCTTTCCACTCCAGTTTGAAGGGATTGCATAATAGCAACCTTATTTTATTTCACCATCAATGAAAAGATCCGATCTTGCTCTTTCCAACCATTGTACGCTTGGGTATGGAGGGCTGAACATGGACAAAACTACAGCTTTATAACAAATGGCCTTTGTGCTCAGGCTTCATTAGTATTAAAACAGATTAGAGAAAAGGAACGAATATACCAAAATGTGCTCGTGATGCCTAATTCTAAAAAGAAGAAATTATACGAAAGTTTTAAAACTGTTTTTATTCTTCTGAAATATCGTTTTAAAGACTTCGGCAGACGTAAAATAAAGTGATTATTAAAGTGATAAGCCCATATCATTTTACTTCATAATGTCATATTTAGTTCTGTATGATATGTCTCTCCTAATGATTCAATTTGGTATTGATCTTTACACAGTGTAAGTTGTGGAAATTAATGATACCAAATTGCGATATGAATTGACAAATAAATTGGGGTTTTATACCACTGATCGTGCATGAACTTTGTTGAAATATAAATATTAAAAGTAATGATTCCAGAACGAAAAACTCTGAAAGGTAGAACAGGCTTCAAATTCAAAATGCTCAAACAATGTGTTGTAGGCCCATTAATTAACTTGGCTGGGGGTGAATACTTCAGATTATGAACGTGTTACATAAGCCTTTCGAATTATCGTTTTGTTTTTGTTTTGTCTTTGCAACTATTTTCAGGTAATGATTTGGCTAACAACAAGTCTAACAATATGCTGTCTATCATCTGTATTGGAATCGCTTTAATTGCGAATTGGCATTGTTCACAGTTGAGTGATTTTGTTTAATTAAATTTACAAATTTAAAAGTAAAACGTCAAATGTTCAAATCGACAATTTCCAAATATGGCGCAAAATAATGCATGCCTATACATGCATATATTAAAATACACTGTCTTATTAACTTTTTGCAGATGCTTTGTTTGGATTCTTTCGGACGCTAGGAAAAATGTTTTAAATGTAAAACGTTTCTTAGATGAGCCAACATTATTAAGTGTTTAATCTGTTGTGTTTGGTTTTGTCTTCTAGGGGTACGGAGTGTTCATACAGTTGCACAGAACGTTATACGACCGGATGTTGGAATTTGGGTAGCTGGTTTAGCTGTACCAAAGAGAGGTATGTTTGGCCCATTCACTCCCACAACGTTCCTATTCAGTTGAAGATACGTACAAGTCTCGCAGCACGAATTGACCTGCGAGATGAGAATCTCCGTGATTTATTGAAATGTTGTAGGGGGCAAATCGAGAAGGGGGATGTCGAGGGTACTATACATGCCTTTTTATTATTTTTTTAATAATTTTATTTTTACAATGCTTATACAAAATTTGCTTTTTTGTTCTTGCTCTGTGTTGCTGCTTAGCTCCCCAAATATGTGACTAAATTAATTTATAACAAGATAAGTGTTACAGCAAAGAAGTGATCGGGTTTGATGTCCTTATTATGTAGGCTTATAGCCTACTTGGACATTTTACATAACCCATAATCTTGAACCAATATAAATGCAGGCAGCAGCATTTATTGATTAGTTGAACTGTATGTGAAATAAACAGATCCATGGCTACCCCAAATTTGGTACGTTTTGTCGAATTATGGTATTATACCATAACCTAGGGGTGCACCCCACCAAATTTATACGCAAAACTCATAATTTGTATGTCCTCATTTCCCCATAACACAATACATTTGAGTGATTGTGCTAAAATGGTCCAATATCATGAGCCAGGATCCTTGGCTTTCAACTTCGAGTATTTTGGATACACTGGCCCAGAACAAGTGACATCCCAGCGGGCAAACGATGTCATTTCAACGTTGAATGTTGGTTGAAATGACATCACGACGTCAAAATACCAAAAAACAACGTTATTTCAATGCCACTTTTGCAACGTTGTTTTTTAAGTTGTTGTGTGTCGTTGTTCGAACGTTGGATAGATGTTGAAATTGCGTCATGATATTAACAACCTCATTTCAATGTTTATCCAACGTCAGTTTGGTAACATTGTTTCAACGTAAATATTTCGACGTTTACGCAATGTTTGATAGACGTTGAAATTACGTCGTGATATATTAACAACCTAAATTCAATGTTTATCCAACGTCAGTTTTAAATTAAATATTTCGACATTTCTACAATGTTTGATAGACGTTGAAAATGCGTCAAATCCCGCCCAAGTTTCTTTCCACAGACACTCAGAAAGCACCGAGTATACAGTGCTATACACACGTCGGTGTAGGGCAAAATTAAATCAATTGTTTATCACCCGACGCAAGAATTTCATCAAACATAATTTGTGCTGCAATTGTGCGAGAAAAAAGTAACTTACATTATTATGTACGGTATTAGAGACAAGTTTTGGTTATAAATAGATGCATATTTGTATATTACGTTGGTTGCTTTAGAATTTATTTAGTGTGGTACATCCACTGATAAGTGGGTACACCCTAGGGTTATTCAGCTCAGGCAAGAGTACTGTAGCGGGAATCCCCAGCCCTGAATACTTTCTTGGACCGAAAATCACTCGGAACAATCTCAAGACTAAGGTACAAGTCCGTTTTGGAGGAAATCTACTGCGGATTGATAATTGATTGTCAATCCCTATATTGTTATTAACAGTTAACTCAATGAAATACGCACGCACACATTTATTTGTCAATAAACATCAGATACAAATAATATGGACTATGTGTCAGGGTATTCCATTCTTACTTCCTTACTTCACAATAACACCTTTAACCAGCGCACTTCGCAACTAAATTAAAACAACCCAGTATGTCACACACGACTTACAGTTAATTGACAATGTGTGACCAAGTCTAGTCATTCACATCCAAGTAAGTCATACCTTTCTCTATGCACATACACACTTCAACATGCAATGTGCGACAAACGATTCGCTTGCAATTGTCAAGAAGCAGCGCATCAGTAAGTTATACATGCAGCTACAGAAACATACGTCATTTTGTAGTCTGACTCACTCCAAGCACAATCCAGTCTGACCACGCGCAATTAGTACTTGCAGAATAAACGTAACTAGCCTAGTTTACCCTTCACTGGCAAACAACCCCATGTGCACGCACGCCGCAAGTAACACCACACAGAACCAATCTCACAATGCGCTCGCGCATTACAATACACAAAGTTAATCGATCACACTATTCCGTTACAGTACCCTTATACATGTAAATATCCTGACAACCAACTAAGATGTTTTTCAAAAGATCCAAGCTTTTATTTTTTATAAATTGGATAATTAAAGTACTTGGTTTGATTTTATTTACGTTCTAAAGAACTTAACAAAACAAATTTTGGGGCAGTGTAAGGCCTCA
>CM055829.1:3298442-3375871 GCA_029582265.1 Zoroaster sp. YZ-2022
GAAGTCCCCCCGGTCAAGACACGAATGTCAAGTCCGAGTCCCGGGGGAAAAAAAGGGAATTTTAAAGAACCAAATACTGGATAAAACCACCAACATTTGATTTGGATTCTTTCATTGAAATTTTAAAGGGATTTTAAAAACTTTTTAAAAATTATTCATTATTATGATTTTTTCTAATATCAAAAAATTTCTTTTGAAAAACCACATTTTTAAAAGGGTTTATTTGCTTTTGGGGTTAAAATTTGGGACCAAAGTCGGTCTAAAGGATTGAGTTCGTGATCAAACATTAAAAAAGATTGACCGCCTAAAAACAAGTCTTGAGAGTCAAAGTTTTTTGCTTATTTGTTAATTCCATGGTTGAATAAGATGAAATAACGTATATCCCATGTTTTTGATTTTTTCCTGAACCAACCTTTCTGTGAAGAACATCCCTTTCCTGTGAAAAAACCCCCAGCTTTGATGACGAGGGCACATCGAAGCCCAAAATTTTCCCCCTTTAGGAAACCCCAAAAACCGATATAAAATCACCAAGGGCGAAAAAAAAACATCCCCGAAAGAGAAAAATTTTCTGATCTGTCAACAGAAGAAAAGTAAAAAAAAAGGGCCAGGTTTTTTATTGGGGGGCCCAAACATTTTTTGGGGGAAACCCAACCAAAAACAAATTAAGGGACAATTAGTCAACGAAACCACGGGGGATTTATGACGGGGGGGGCCCCCCTCTGCGGCGCCAATGGCTGAAATCGGGGAGGGGTGCCCTCGGCGGCTATCCTTTGTGGCAATGAAATAAAGGGGGAAAGGGGTCCTTGGGTACCATTTGGCAATAAATTTTTAAAAAGGACGCTCTTCGGGCGCCTTTGCGGGCAATGAATTTATGACAAGGGGAGGGCAGTGTGTTGGGTAGCCATTCTCAATGAATTTATGACAAGGGGAAGGGTGGTCCCCGTGGACCATTGCTCAATGAAATGTGGCCCCTTTAAAATTTTTTTAAAAATAATTAAATTAAAAACCCCTTTTGGGGGAAAGATTTTGTTAATTTTTCCCAATAAAAAAGCAATTTCGATGAAAAGGAATCCCAAAAACAGGTAAAGAAAGAGGGTAAAACCCACCTAAAACATCAAGAGCTAAATCAATCTTTTGTTCTTTATTTAAAGAAAATTTAATAATACCAATTAGCAGTCAATCACGGGCTGGATAAAACCAAAGGCCATAAAACTAAAAATTCATCCAAAAAATTTGTTTTATAAAGTTGCCGAAGGCGACTAAGGGTGAGCAGGAATGGTGACTGTTGATGTTTTAAAGTAAAGAACCAAAAACCTAAAACTCCCAGGGGTTAAATGGGTACCAGAGGGCAGAGTTGCTGATTAGCCCTATATGCGCTGTAATGGCAGCAATTGAGCTGTATACTCCCCAGGGAGCTGAGATGGTTTCAGGAATGATTTATGAGCCCTATGAGCCTTATGAGCAGGGGTAATGATATAATGCGCCTTGAGCTATATACATATGTAAGTCCACACATTATTATTATTATTATATGGGTTAATCAAACACAAGAACCAACTCTGCCCTCACAGGTACCCATTTTAACCCTGAGTGCTCAAGGACACAAGCACCATGTTCTCGGTTGGGATTCGAACCCACATTCTGACGACTCAGCCATCAGAACACAAACTGGCGTGCACTAAACCGCCAATCATGGCACTCTCAAGATTAACTACAAAATCAAATGTAACATGAACTTTTTTATGAAAATATAAAACAAAAAAGGCGGGCTGCTTGATATGGAAATCTGTCGAAATAACAATATGCTTTAGTACTTCATGATGATGGAGAAATGTGTATAGAAAACCATACTTTGAAAAATTCACCAAATCTCCCATTGATCAACAGATTCCCAAGTTGGCAGTTTTGAAAAAAAAGTCAAAAAGCAATTAGAATTTGTTTTCTCTGTTTTCTCTAAGATTTTCTCAGAATGTTTTGAAAGCATCACTAACTTTGCACCAAATAAGATTTTTTTTTTTTTTTTTTTTTTAATAAATCTAATGAAAGCACCTAGCATGTGGAAAATACTTCACCCACACAGTCATGTTGAACACTACTTGAGGTTCTGGAAGAAATCAAAGATTTTCTAACAGTTGAATTTGTTTTCCTAAGCTGACAGCACCTCATCTGAAACCATTTACAACCGTCTTCAGCTTTACAAGACATTTTCTAAGCAACAAATACAGAGAAAGCATCGAGTATGCGGAGAATATTCATACTTTACCTCAGAACACTGTTGATAACTTCATCCCTGAGGTCACCCAGTGGATAGTGAAATAAGGTCACGCTATACTCCCATTTCTCAAAGCCGACTGACAGGGTGAAATTGCAGGGGTCCAGGGTGACCCATGCAGTGACGGTACGAGTGACAATCTTGAGGTCCATCTCCAGACAGCATCTGATTCCCAGGCAGGAGTCGGTGACGGTACAGGAAAGGAAGTCAGGGAGTTGGTTGATGCCAACAGCTGGACAACCTTATGAAAGAATCCATTTATTGCTTAGCATTGGCACAGTTTTATAAAGGGATTTAGGATGAGTATTAAAATAGAATTCTGTTAAGTCTAGGCTTTACTAGAACAGGAGAAACTTTATCATGACCATTGCCGGCATGGTAATTTGTGCGTCCCTCACATCTACATAAAGCAATATTATGAAAGGTATGTGGAGGGAAAAGGGGTGCCATATATCCATCAATCTATAATCTTTAACCCTAACTCCCTAGGCCAACTTGCTTACACATAACCTGAATCCTCCAAAATCCTTCAGTAGTAAAGCAAGCACATGACATGTACATGTATGCACACATGTGTTTCTAATCTGTGATACATGTACATCGCCAGGGACCCTCCCTGCATGCATGGAGCAATAAACAGTGTCCACTGACCCAAGCACTGACCTTGCAATCACTACAACAAACATGGATGTACATGTACCATGGAAAGGCAAGTATGCCTAATAATCTCATCCTCCAAAATCCTTCAATTTAGCAAAGAGCATGTAACCTCAATCCTTCAAAATTCTTCACTTTAAAAGGAGGATTTTGGAGGATTTGGGAAGGTTAGGGTTAATCTAGTTCTTAAAACACTTACTACTTCTCAAACTGCCTGGAGTTCCTCTGTCACACTGTGTGCTCTGAAGATATTGCTAAAAATACAAAGTGAAACGAAGAATGAAATTTAAAAGAAAGAAATCACAACTGCATCTCTTTTATAGTCATAATGATCGTTTCACCTCTAGCTGTGATTGGCCAATGAACCATTTCATAGTATCCCATAATGCATTTTAAGTATTGGTTTGGTTTGTGGTAACACCATGTGGTTTGAATTTAAACAATTGCAAAGTGAGATTGATAAGAACCCTATTATAATAATAGGACAGTATCAGAACCAGTCTCACTTAGCGATAGTTGAGATTCAAACCACATGTTACCCAGGCACATAGCCAGAGTTGGAATTTTGGGGGGCCACATTCCGTGCTCGCTACTTGAATCAATTTGGTATTAATTAGTAGATGGCTATAGTCAGGGTTGTAGCCACGGTGGTCGGCGCCGGTCGGCAGTAGCCGGCACTCAGCTTGACCGACCGGCACTCACATGAAAATAACAGTTCACCGACCGGCACAAAAAGTGGTGTAAAATTATTAAAATCATGCAAAATATACAAGATTTTAACATATTTGACTCGTGGTTTGTTCATTTAAACCATTACTCAAGGCGTAAATTTCCTTAATTCCGGCCCAATATCACATTAAAATAGCTTGTATCGCAAAAACAGCTGTGTTCAACACGCATACGATACATTAACATAACATCAATATATGACGCCAGGGGAAAGCCCCCGACGTCATTCGAAAATTATGGGATGGTGGTGGATGATCGGTGGTCTCTTGCTGCATGCGTGATATGAAGTACAGCGAAGCGATCGCCGGTATGCTTACTCACGACTGTGCAAACAGCTATCATTCTCGGCCTGCGCTTAGTCTTCGCCGTAGCTTTAGAGCACGTGTAAGTCGATAAAGCCACGCTTGTTTTACCCAGACAGCGAACTACTAGTAGTGATTGACAACTGAAAGTTTTTGCTTTCACTCACGTAAGTATATCGATTTTACAAAAAAACTATAACGATGCTTGCCACACATGTAACATGTTTCGTGCTAAGCACTCATCAGGCAACTAATGGAGTTAATGGGATTACCCCAAAACTACTTATTTTTTTTTTTGTATGGCTTGGTGGCCTGTTCTTTATTTCACACCATGACACCATCTTGGTAATTTACTTTAGCAAACAATATTATTAAAAGTAACACGACAACATTGACTGACAATTTTACTAAATAGCAGTCAATTTTGTATCAATTAATGGTCCTCTAAACCTCAAAAAATTAGTGAAACAGGGCTCCAAGGCTTAAAATAATGCTAAAATCCAGGAGGCGCAGGGGCCGCTGCCCCTGAATTTCAGCAGGCGCCCCTGGATTCACCAGGGGCCCCAAGCGGGCCCCTGGACCCTCGGCCGTGAGCGCGAGAGCTGTCGCCCGCCGCCACGCCGCCGCCATTTTCAGCCACCACTCACTTTCTTCTAGCTACAACCCTGGCTATAGTATAGTTGTGATAATTAGGTTATTAAAATTTAAACTCCCCCACTTTTTTTGGGGGCACGTGCCCCCATAGCTGGCGCCTGATGTTACCGCATAAGCTGAACAGATATCGAAATCCACCATGCAAAGCCTCAAAATTTTACACTTTAAACTAGTTGATTTGACGGGATGTAACAATATCACTTATTTGCGATACCATACGTATCATGATACTTGGTCACGATACGATTATCACGATACGTATCATGAATACTAATAATGCTCAAAATGAAGTGTCAGTAGTGTTGTGAATTACACAACTGTGTTGTAGAGCCATTTAGACACATTAAAACAACACATATGCACATATTGTTATTTTATTCCCCTTCCCCTGAAAAAAAGCCTATGGCCTGCTATAAATTAGGTTTGGAAAACTTCATTGACTTTTGCCAGTGTGGGCGAAATCAGGTATAAAGTACTAATAACTTCATTGACTTTAGGGCTAAATCAGGTATAAAGTGCTAATAACTTCATTGACTTTAGGGCTAAATCAGGTATGAAGTGCTAATAACTTCATTGACTTTAGGGCTAAATCAGGTATGAAGTGCTAAATAATAACTTTTAACAAAATTTGGTTTGGATAAAATTCAGCATTGTTTGTATATCTTGATGTAATTTTGTGTGAACCCAAAAGTCATCAGTATTGCGATACGTGGTTTTGTATCGTGATAATCGATGTATCGGTGAATCGTTACGCCCCTATTAAGGTCACACAAGATTGCATGCAAGCATGATGGCGCAACCAACTGATGTTTGCAACTGACATGCAGCGTTCACATTCAACAATTATCACTAACACAGCAATTGTACTGGTCAGGTGTATATAAGTTTTTGTTGAGATGTAATATGGGATATCATGAAATGGGATATCATGAAATGGGATATCATGAAATGGGATATCATGAAATGGTCTATTGGTCATGCCGGAGCTTCTTACAGAATGTCATTACATTTGCAAGCTACCAAGAATGCAAACTATGAAAAGAGATATACAATGAATTACAGAACAAACTTAAGCTCCCCTTACATCCAAGCCAAATTTCTCCAGCACCAGGTCAATGGCTGAGTTTCCAATACTGCCCCCAAGCTCTCTGATGAACCCTGCTACTGTCCCATCTCCTGGTAGGGTGAAAGACGTTGCATTGGTGTTGCATATGGGGATAGGGACCCAGACATGGTCCAGTACCGGGGTTGTTTTGCAGGTATCATCAATGCACAGTACGACATTAAGCGTCACAGAAAATACTTTCTTTGCTGTCAGCTTGTCAATGGAATAGCTGTGACAAATAGACAAAAATTTTAAATTTCATGAAATATTTTCTAAAAATTTGAGATCCAGTTTAAGTAATCTGGAAGAGTGTATCATACTGAATTTCATAAATAAATAAAATATACATTTTGATTTTAGGTGGAAGTAACAGTTCATCAAGATACCAATATGTGTTTAAAGAGAAAGTTACAACATTGGTAATGAAAGATTTGAGGCTTTGCATGGTTAGAGTATCGTTATCAGTCCAGTTATCTCAACTATTACAAAGTGGGATTGTTGGGTCTGATACGAATATGTATCGTTATCAGTCCAGTTATCTCAACTATTACAAAGTGGGATTGTTGGGTCTGATACGAATATGTATCGTTATCAGTCCAGTTATCTCAACTATTGCAAAGTGGGATTGTTGGGTCTGATACGAATATGTATCGTTATCAGTCCAGTTATCTCAACTATTACAAAGTGGGATTGTTGGGTCTGATACGAATATGTATCGTTATCAGTCCAGTTATCTCAACTATTACAAAGTGGGATGGTGGGGTCTGATACGAATATGTATCGTTATCAGTCCAGTTATCTCAACTATTACAAAGTGGGATTGTTGGGTCTGATACGAATATGTATCGTTATCAGTCCAGTTATCTCAACTATTGCAAAGTGGGATTGTTGGGTCTGATACGAATATGTATCGTTATCAGTCCAGTTATCTCAACTATTGCAAAGTGGGATTGTTGGGTCTGATACGAATATGTATCGTTATCAGTCCAGTTATCTCAACTATTGCAAAGTGGGATTGTTGGGTCTGATACGAATATGTATCGTTATCAGTCCAGTTATCTCAACTATTACAAAGTGGGATTGTTGGGTCTGATACGAATATGTATCGTTATCAGTCCAGTTATCTCAACTATTACAAAGTGGGATTGTTGGGTCTGATACTAATATGTATCGTTATCAGTCCAGTTATCTCAACTATTACAAAGTGGGATTGTTGGGTCTGATACGAACATGTATCGTTATCAGTCCAGTTATCTCAACTATTGCAAAGTGGGATTGTTGGGTCTGATACGAATATGTATCGTTATCAGTCCAGTTATCTCAACTATTGTACAGTGGGATTGTTGGGTCTGATACGAATATGTATCGTTATCAGTCCAGTTATCTCAACTATTACAAAGTGGGATTGTTGGGTCTGATACGAATATGTATCTTTATCAGTCCAGTTATCTCAACTATTACAAAGTGGGATTGTTGGGTCTGATACGAATATGTATCGTTATCAGTCCAGTTATCTCAACTACAAAGTGGGATTGTTGGTTCTGATACCTAATATGTATCGCTATCAGTCCAGTTATCTCAACTATTACAAAGTGGGATTGTTGGGTCTTATTAGTAGTTGTATCGTGATCAGTCCAGTTATCTCAACTATTACAAAGTGGGATTGTTGGGTCTGATACGAATATGTATCGTTATCAGTACAGATAACTAATCTAATACAAACAGTGATAGTAGTGTCTGATACGAATATGTAGAGTTATCAGTCCAGGTATCTCAACTATTACAAAAGGGATTGTTGGGTCTGATACGAATATGTATCGTTATCAGTCCAGTTATCTCAACTATTACAAAGTGGGATTGTTGGGTCTGATACGAATATGTATCGTTATCAGTCCAGTTATCTCAACTATTACAAAGTGGGATTGTTGGGTCTGATACGAATATGTATCGTTATCAGTCAAGTAATCACAACTAATACAAAGGGATTGTTGGGTCTCGATACGAATATGTATCGTTATCAGTCCAGTTATCTCAACTATTACAAAGTGGGATTGTTGGGTCTGATACGAATATGTATCGTTATCAGTCCAGTTATCTCAACTATTAAAAGTGGGATGTTGGGGTCTGGACGAATATGTATCGTTATCAGTCCAGTTATCTCAACTATTACAAAGTGGGATTGTTGGGTCTGATACGAATATGTATCGTTATCAGTCCAGTTATCTCAACTATTACAAAGTGGGATTGTTGGGTCTGATACGAATATGTATCGTTATCAGTCCAGTTATCTCAACTATTACAAAGTGGGATTGTTGGGTCTGATACGAATATGTATCGTTATCAGTCCAGTTATCTCAACTATTACAAAGTGGGATTGTTGGGTCTGATACGAATATGTATCGTTATCAGTCCAGTTATCTCAACTATTACAAAGTGGGATTGTTGGGTCCGATACGAATATGTATCGTTATCAGTCCAGTTATCTCAACTATTACAAAGTGGGATTGTTGGGTCTGATACGAATATGTATCGTTATCAGTCCAGTTATCTCAACTATTACAAAGTGGGATTGTTGGGTCTGATACGAATATGTATCGTTATCAGTCCAGTTATCTCAACTATTACAAAGTGGGATTGTTGGGTCTGATACGAATATGTATCGTTATCAGTCCAGTTATCTCAACTATTAAAAGTGGGATTGTTGGGTCTGATACGAATCTGTAAGCTTATCAGTCCAGTTATCTCAACTATTACAAAGTGGGATTGTTGGGTCTGATACGAATATGTATCGTTATCAGTCCAGTTATCTCAACTATTACAAAGTGGGATTGTTGGGTCTGATACGAATATGTATCGTTATCAGTCCAGTTATCTCAACTATTACAAAGTGGGATTGTTGGGTTCTGATACGAATATGTATCGTTATCAGTCCAGTTATCTCAACTATTACAAAGTGGGATTGTTGGGTCCTGATAATATGTATCGTTATCAGTCCAGTTATCTCAACTATTACAAAGTGGGATTGTTGGGTCTGATACGAATATGTATCGTTATCAGTCCAGTTATCTCAACTATTACAAAGTGGGATTGTTGGGTCTGATATGAATATGTATCGTTATCAGTCCAGTTATCTCAACTATTACAAAGTGGGATTGTTGGGTCTGATACGAATATGTATCGTTATCAGTCCAGTTATCTCAACTATTACAAAGTGGGATTGTTGGGTCTGATACGAATATGTATCGTTATCAGTCCAGTTATCTCAACTATTACAAAGTGGGATTGTTGGGTCTGATACGAATATGTATCGTTATCAGTCCAGTTATCTCAACCATTACAAAGTGGGATTGTTGGGTCTGATACGAATATGTATCGTTATCAGTCCAGTTATCTCAACTATTACAAAGTGGGATTGTTGGGTCTGATACGAATATGTATCGTTATCAGTCCAGTTATCTCAACCATTACAAAGTGGGATTGTTGGGTCTGATACGAATATGTATCGTTATCAGTCCAGTTATCTCAACTATTACAAAGTGGGATTGTTGGGTCTGATACGAATATGTATCGTTATCAGTCCAGTTATCTCAACTATTACAAAGTGGGATTGTTGGGTCTGATACGAATATGTATCGTTATCAGTCCAGTTATCTCAACTATTACAAAGTGGGATTGTTGGGTCTGATACGAATATGTATCGTTATCAGTCCAGTTATCTCAACTATTACAAAGTGGGATTGTTGGGTCTGATACGAATATGTATCGTTATCAGTCCAGTTATCTCAACTATTACAAAGTGGGATTGTTGGGTCTGATACGAATATGTATCGTTATCAGTCCAGTTATCTCAACTATTGTAAAGTGGGATTGTTGGGTCTGATACAAATGTGTAAACAATACTGCTTCTTTGAATCAAGATAAACATTAAACAACCAATCCTTACAAGTTTCAGCTTATTATTAAAGTTGTGTCGTAAACAAGAATACAGAAAGCATTTGGAGCAATTTAAACATTTTTGGGGCATATTTTGCAATGAGAGCACTTCAGACAGAATCATTTTTCAGGATGATTGGTAACTTTACCAACTTCACACCAACTTCAGATTATAATCAGGTAATTTGCCTTCAAGTTGAAATCATAACTATACATGTATTGACCTATATTGACTTTGTCATTAATAGGTTTTCGGTAACACCTTTTGTTTTATCTCAACTATCCCTAAGTGAGGTACAGGTTCTGAAAAGAACCTTATTGCACAACTCATATCTCAGCTGTTGTTAAGTGAGAATATGGATCATGGGAGAACCAATATCAGGCAACTCGTTTCTCAACTATCGCTAAGTGAGAATGTGGTTCAGGGAGAACCACGAGGACATCACAGGGTCTTTTCAGAACCTACACCTCACTTAGCGATAGTTGAGATAAACACATGGTGAAAACCGAAACGATATCTATACTCCACCATGCAAAGCCTCAAATCTTATATACTGACCTTAACATCACGGCATCCCCAAGGCTCTCAGACTCCGTCTGTCCCCACGTGTAGCTGAACAGCGTAAAGTTCCGCTCCCAGTTCTCAAAGGCCACATAAAGCTGAAAGTCACAAGGGTCCACTTGGACCTTGGCGCTGAGCGTGAGTGTGGTGATGACAAAGTCAAGGTGGATACAGCACTGGATACCGAGGCAACGGTCATCGATGGAGCATTGGATTATGTTCTCCAAGAACGGGAGAGAGATCATCGGGCAATCTTATTGGGAAAAAAAACAAACAAAATTATAAATGGTAAGATATAGTATTGGTAATGCTTGGCAAAACTGCTTCTAAAAGTATGCTTTCTTTCCTTGAATCATGATCTAACATTATAGAGTGAGATTTGTGGTGACACCATGTACTGGATTAATCTATTTTGAGAAGAACCTTTGGTTTACTTTACGTTTCGATCATTATGCTCTGATCATCTTCAGGAGAATGCTGGAACTGTGATGCTGGAGCCGGGGCTTAAGTAACTTGGTTAAGAATCCAGAATCTTGGGAGGATTAGCTCGCTGAGGCATGAATACATATACTAGACAAATAACCAGTGAAAGTTTCAGCTAAATTGGTTCACATGTTTGGAAACATTCATTTGTCAAATTTGTTTTCACAACACTCGTCAATAGAGGGCGGTATTCACCCCATAGTGGACAGCACTGAATTTAGGACTTGGTACCAAGTCTTAAATTCAAACTAATTTGGGCAATTTGGCCAACCGATGATCCACAAACCCGATGCTCCTCTTTGTCCCATTGTCGCTTCCAGAGAATCACCCACATACAACACAGCCCAGCACCTAGCTATAAGATCCTCCGACCCTTGGTGGGTCTCACCCAGCACCATTTGTCCAACTCCAGTCAGTTCGTTGAGATCACCCGGGGTCTCACTCTACAACCCAGACGACACCTTGGTTAGTTTTGATGTTGTCTCTCTTTTCACCAAGGTCCCAACTGAAGAGACATGCCTCCTGGTGAAGGAGAGACTCAAACAAGACCTTTCCCTTGATGACCGCACATCGCTCTCCTGCCCTGCCTAAATGCTAGATCTGTTACTAACGTGTGTTTCTCCTAGTTGTTTTCAATTTCAGGGCAAGTTCTATACGCAGACAGCTGGGACCTCCATGGGATCTCCTCTATCCCCGGTCCTTGCTGACATTTTCATGGAAGAGTTTGAAACCTCTTCCCTCCACACTGCTGACTGCCGACCTCCGACCCAGCCTGTGGCTCCGCTATGTGGATGACACCTTTGTTGTATGGCCACATGGCAGAGACGCACTTCAGGACTTCCTACATGTACAACACCTCAATGATTTTGAGAAGTCAGCCATTGTCAAGCACTCCCACACCAAGGACTACCAAATTGACTGGCAGGCAGCTCAACTCATCACACCCATCGACACATGGCACCCCAGATGCATCAGAGAGGCCATCGAGATTGTTAAACATGATACTGTTCCACAGGACATAGGCTTTTACATCAGCGATATTTGGTGACCACTACTACGGACCGAAGGATCTTCTATATCCAAAGTCCACAACCCACCCTAGACTGAGGGATCTCCTACATCCTAAGTCAACCACACTCCCTCCCCCTGTGCTTGTTAACAAGTTTCAGTTCACTGAGCACACACTCCTCTCCCCCACCCATTTCCCAGAGTCCGGCATTCTCCTGAGGACGATCAGAGCACACTGATCGAAACGTTGAGTTGTAACCTCCAGTTCTTTTCAGAACTAATTACTACTCAATTGAGAATTTCACATGGTGTCACCGCAATTAGTCTTACTTAATTTGGGCAATAATTTTTTCCCTTAAAAATTGCAGCATGTCAGACCATTGAGCAAGGCTTGCTCTATGGTCAGACAAAAAACTATTTTCAGGGAAAACTGACACGACCATCAGCTTTATACCAAATAAGATTTGATAATTTTGTTACTTTGGAATTTCCAATATTATACCTTACCTTTAAAAACATCTGAATATTTTCATGGTAACATAGTGTTAGCCAGCAATACCTTCAGGTGTCTTTTGTACACACTGTTTGCTAAATGGACCCAGTTTTATTTGCAATACACATGCAGAAGTATTGTAGTTAAACTTTTTCAAAGAATAATCAATTTCCAAATCCTGACCTATACTCTGCATGGTGAAAAGAACAATCTAATAAAGAAGGTTGGAAAATCTCTCTTTTTGAGTTGAGAAATGTATTGGTTCTGAGAAGAACCGATGGTTTTGCAAATTGACATTGCAATCAGTATGTCGCATGTGATCACATTATCATGAAGACAATCAGAGCATACTGATCGAAACATCAAGTTGCAAACCAACAGTTCTTCTCAGATAAACCATATTTTATAACTCAAACAAGAGAATTACATTGTGCTACTGCAAACTTTGATGAGATATACATTTTGAAAATATTTAGTTTGAACCTCTAGACTTACGGGTACTTGTCGCCACATCTGCAGGTAATTCACATGAGCTCCCACTTATAACGTCCTAGTTAAAGTACAAAACAGTAATCCAGTTATTAATTAACAGTAATCCAGTCATTAATTAACAGTAACCCGGTTATTAATTAACAGTAGTGCAGTTATCAATTAACAATAGTGCAGTTATCAATTAACAGTAATCCAGATATTAATTAACAGTGATCCAGATATTAATTAACAGTAATCCAGATATTAACTAACAGTAATCCACATATTAACTAACAGTAATCCAGTTATTAATTTACAGTAATCCAGATATTAATTAACAGTAATTCAGTTATTAATTAACAGTAATCCAGTTATTAATTAACAGTAATCCATTTTTTCAGCATAAATATCCAGGACCTAATTATTAACCACAGCTACTGCGACAGAAATAAAACTTATTTTATCCACCAGGATCGACTACTAAGCCTGTGTAATCAAAGCCCTTTATAAAACACTTTTGTTACTGAGATCATTATGTGCATTTATAGTAAAAAAGGAGAGTACAACATTGGTAATAAATTGACCGATTACAAAATTACTGAATTATTATATGAAAGAACTTCTGCCTGAAGTGCTCTCATTTTAGAGATAACACACACACAAAAATACATAAATAAATTTAAAAAAAAAAAAGTTGTCAATGGTAACCATTTGCTCCATTTGTTATCTGTAAAAAACTGTGAATGCTTATCTTGATTCAAAGAAATAAAGCCTACCTACTACTGGCTCAATTGATTCTGCACAGATTTATAAGAAATGTTTATTTATAATTCTCACACCAGTCAATAGTTTTACAGTATTTTTTGTAAAAAATGTGTGATACCAGATTTAAATTTTTTTAAACTAAAATATGACTTATTTGACTAAAATTCTGGAAAGATTTCAAGGGATATTTGATACCATCATAAACTTTATACCAAGTAAGTATTATGTAAGTTGACATCACTTTCTTTACACACAATACTTCTTGTAGTGGTCTTTTAAGCTGAATAATGTTTAATTTGATGAATAATGTTTAATTTGATAAATAATGTTTAATTTGATAAATAATGCAGATGTGTTTTTGTTTCAATCTTACCTGTAAATTTAACTCTTTCAAGACGAGGTCGATGGCTGCCTGGCCGACGTTATCCCCAAGCTCCTTGAAAAAACCTTTGACTGTGCCGTCACCTGGCAAGGCCAGGGAGAAGTTGCGATTACAAATGGGTATTGGGATTCTCTTGTCAGCCATGACGGGGAAGTCCGTTGTGATGTCATCGATGCGGAGAGTGAAGGCAAGATCTACCTCGTACTCGTCTGTGGCGTCCAGTTTGTCAATGGCAAACCTTAAACGGAATACATTCAAATTAACAACCAACTTGTAGTCTTATGTTGTCCTGATAAAAATAAATGTCAACGGTCTTTGTTCCCTCAGTCTGGATTGACTATTCCAAAAAATGAACAAGTTTCAAAATTGGTTTTATATAAACAATTCAACCAGTCAAGCTACAGGATGGATCATATACTTCAAGCTAAGTAAACATATATAAAATCAGGCAAGCATAAATTTGTGCTGGGGCGGTTAACTCGTTGCAGTGTTCACGAAGTGACATATTTGTCCACGTCATGGTACAAAATCGCATTGCGAGATATAAACGATTGAAGTTGGTCTAGTTTTAAAACTGCGGTTTCAATGTCATTTTAATATTGAAGATCATCAATTTTTACTTTGTTAGAAAGCTGAAATCTCAAATGATACGCAACAGTATTCGTTTTGTAGTAATAAACTTGTAAACCAAACAGTCACTTCGTGAAAACTGCACATGCCGTTGTTAAATTTTCACGAACTGACGTTTCCTGTATAGGGACATGCGTCAACTTTGTGGAACACATGTGTGGCGTGATCGAACTGTGTCACATAAAAACATGCCGTTTGCATAAAATACATGCAGTAATACATGCACAAGGCTGCAGTCGGTCACTTCGTGAAAACTTAAAACCACAGTTTACTTCAATTTTACAAAAACTTCATTATTTTAATTACAAAATTAGATAGTTTTGAGGATTAAAACCTGGTGAAATAAGTCCAAATATTGACTGAACTCATTTTCCCCAAAAATATGATTTTTGAGCGATCCGTCACTTCATGAAAACTGCAACAAACTGATTGAAATTGCATTATTTAAACTGTTTAGAAATTTGCAAACTGGCTAACTGAAACCAATATTTAAAAAATACGACCAACAATTTGGAAGAATTTTCTGACCATTTTGATTTTCACTTTTGCCGCACTGGTTATTAAACCAATCATTGCGGGACGTTTATTGATTGAAAATTTATACACACTGCACCATTTGCCAACAATCTAGTTTGTGTTGCCATCAGGTGTTAACTTTGTGTTAACCAGTTAACCAACTGTTAACCAACTGTTAAATGGTTAGTGAACTAACCGGCAACTCCCAGCACTTCTGCAAATCATTTATTTATGTGACTCTCAGCTTTTGATGTCAAAGTTTACTTTGCAATTGGTCTTGTCATTTATGAACTCGACTTCTTGTGATAGTCAATGCTTGAATTGATTTCTCATAATTTCGTAATTTGGGTTGAGGGGTAATCTTGGTTTTTTTGCCAACCAGTGAAATATGGGATTTTGCAGGTATTTGTACCAGACCAAATTTCACATACACAAACTGTGATGGTGGCTAAGAGAGGCCTGAACATGATGAAATGTTCATAACCCTATTTGAGTAAGTCATTTAAAACCACAGCATCCAGCAATTATGGCTGCAAACAGACATCGTTTCATAGCAAAACAAACCTAAAAATGCTGATGTGCAGGTCTGAGGTGACGCGCGCGCAGACCAGAAACCAAAGACTATTTCTTTTGGCCTAAGCTCATATTAAGTGCCTCTTTTGTGGCATTTTAAAACGTATTTATGAAATCACTTCAAATGTTTTCCTGATTGTTATGCACCTTTGAGCATTTATTTGGATATGTAGCATTTATACATGCTTATATTATATTTGTGTTTATAATTCATTGTCGCATATTTGCACTCCTAAAAACACACTTTTACTCCACACACTTACTTGACATCAATAGCTTGTCCTAAAGAAAAGCTTTCCATCTGTCCCCACTCATAAGAAAACAGTGACACATTGTAGTACCACAACCCCATCCCAACTGACATCTTGTAGTCACAGGGGTCGAGGTCAAACCAGGCTCTAGAGCTGAGCTGGGTAACTTTCAGGTCCAAGTTGAGGCAGCAGTGTAGGCCCGTACAACGGCTGTCGATACGGCAGGAAAACTGGGGGAGACTGTTTGGAAATTGCACTGGACAACCTGATGTGAAACAGAAGAATAAGTGTACATATAAAAGTGGTTTTCTGAGCAAATTGACCTTTCACTATTTTGAGGGAGGTTATGTCATAAAGAAACTAAATAACATCAGGTTTTATTATCTAAACCCCAGGTAAATATTGTAAATAAGTCACTGTCTTTGAACTCCTTAAGCCTTGAATTCAGGAAAACCGTTAGGTCCACTGGGGGAAAACAAATGACCCAATGCTTTAAAAATCACCTTCCTTATGTCTCCCTTGCAAATTCACCCCTTCAGTTGTGTCAATATCACCCAAGTATTTGCCAAAATTGTGTAAATAACACCAAAATATATGCACTGTTGTACGTGTTAATAGGGCCATTTGTTTTCACTCAGTGGACCTGAAGCTTTTCTAAATTTGAGGCTAAAGAGATTCTGACAAAATTACTTTTTACAGTTGAGATTTAAAAAAAAATGTTGTTCATTTTATTTATGACATGCCTCTCTAAAAATGGGGATAGATTTGCATCGAGGCCCTCTATAAGGCTTGATCCTAAGTTCCACAATGTAGTTTGTGACAATTATCGATTTGGGTAAGTGGGCATAAAAATGAATTTAGTTAACCCAATTTTTTGGGGGGCCAAAATTAAGGGTGGGTATTAATTGTTATTATTACTTTTTTAATTTGTTTACATCCATCACATATGCAGTGTCATGGAATGTTTGCCAAAATTTGAAGAAAAAAAAACATGACCGAGGACATAAAAAAAACACAACAAAATAAACCTGAAACTTTGACAGGTTTTTTTTTTGTATACATATCTCTATGGATACATTTACAGACATTTTGTATACATATCTATATGGATACATTTACAGACATTATTGTATACATATCTCTATGGATACATTTACAGACATTTTTGTATACATATCTCTATGGATACATTTACAGACATTTTTGTATACATATCTCTATGGATACATTTACAGACATTTTACCAATGAAGGTATACTGGCTTTAATCTGTGAAAGTGTTTATATAAAAAATATTCTTTGAAAATTAAAAATTGCATAACTTACTTCTATCATCACTTGCTGGAGGTAGACTACAGGCATCCATTGACAAGAAATTCTAAAAATTATGGCAAAAAAAATTTAAAAAATATTAATATGGTGCTTGTGTCCTTGAGCAAGACACTTTACCATAATTGCTTCTCTCCACCCAGGAGTAAATGGGTACGTGTGAGGGCAGAGTTGGTTGTTGTGTTTGACTAGTCCATATGCGCTGAAATGGCAGCAATTGAGCTGTATATTCCCCACGGAGCTGAGATGGTTTCAGGAATGATTTATGAGCCTGATGAGCAGGGGTAATAATGTACAGCGCCAGGATACCTCGACGTAAGAGCGCTTTCAAAATGCCTCCATTATTATTATTATTATAATTAATAATATTTTATGGATGATTATTATTAATGCCAGATAGAAAGCCAGGTAGAATTCCTCAGAAGGAATCCACAAGCTAAGGTTGAAAGAAGGAAGTAAAATCCCTCATGAGAATCTAGACATGTGCTTTTGGCTCCGCTGCTTGATAAACATGTTAACTCAAGTGTCACATAAATAGACAACAACATGCATAGACTATTTTACAAATGAATGCTTCCGTTGCGATTCCCATTCATATAATTGTGTAGTTTGTAGTCAAACGATCTATGTAATAGCATTATTAAACAACACCTATGCGTACAGGCAAGGCGATTTGTGTAATGTATGCTGGTCTAGCTAATGGTCAAAAACTGCCAAACTTCCCTTACATCCTAAAATACTGTCTATCAATGTTAATACCACACTGAACAACATTTAGTAATGTTTTTCTTCTATTTATGTGTTCTATTTCATAACTAATTAGATTGATAAATTTTAAACTTTACACTTAACGTGTGGGGAAATGTGCACGGTGATCGCTAGCTAGACAGACTAGAGATACAATGCGCATGTACATTTGCGCAGTAGTCTATGGGTGTGTTTGTTTGTTTCACTCAAGATCGCGGATCATGATCGTGTGATCTCACGATCACGCGAGCAGGATCGGCAAATACAGGATCCGGATCAGTAAACTGTCTAAACCGTATGGACTGTCTGGTGATCGAGATCCGGATATGTGTGAAACAAACAGACCCTTTGGGTTATTTTTATAAATGTAGAAGGTGTCCTTGTCACCTAAAGGTTTCTTGATCAGAGTCTATTGGTATCCTCAATGGGAGAACATGGTTTCAATCGGGATCAAAGTATATCCACATTGGGATAGTAAGGTTGACATTAATCCCCATGATTGATGAGAAGCTCATGGTCGATGTATTTACCTTCAGTCCCAGATAGTCTAGTACCAAGTCTACCCCTGCATCAGTTATTTCACCCGTCAAATCAGCCAGGTACCCAGCGATGGTTCCATCGCCCGGTAGGGTGAAGGTAGCATTAGGGTTGCAGATTGGGATGGGTACATGGGCTTCCTGTAGCAGGTTGATTGGTCGGCAGGTGCCGTCTATGCATAGGGTCAATGACAGATCAATCAGGAATTCTTTCTGCTCCGTCAGTTTGTCCACGTTGAACCTGTATAAATTTAACAATAAATCTCGCAAAATTAAGACAAAAATCTGAAATAAACCAATCAGATGAAGAAAAAAAAAACGCTATTTTATACCGAAGTGTATTTTTCCAATTGCTGGCATACACAATGCATAAGCACGCCAATATGTTGCGAATGTGTTGCGAATGTATTTTAATTCCTGTATATACATATACGACACCTGCTTCATGTGTGGTGAATGAATACTTGTCGCATATATTCGACAAGATGCAGAAAACCCCTTAACTACAAATCAGTTATCGGATCTGTTATAGATAAAATGTCAGTTTTCGCAATTTTCATTAATGGACAATATCATCACGATCAACAGGGCAAAGAATCAGAGTGCTAGTTTTAGATTAACTCAGTGGCTGAAAAAAATACGGTTCCCCACATGACAAGGTCATATTACCGTTGTTGCTGCATAAATAAGCCAGTAATGTTCAGTCACTGTGTTCATCTTAAACTAGGACACTGATTCCATGCCCTGTTGAAAGTCTGCTCTGATCGTGATGATACTGTCTCTTTATAACAAAAACAGCAACAATTCTCAGATATTTTTTGTGTCTGTTTACTTACACTATGTGTACCGCATCACCTATGTCAATCGTTCTCTCCACACCCCAGTCAAATTCAAAGAGGGTCACCTTCTTTGACCATGTCCCCAAACCAACGGACAGTTGGAATTCACAAGGGTCAAGCATGGCCCAAGCAGTGGTGGACAATTGGGTGAAGACCAGGTCAAGAGAGGCACAGCATTGGATGCCGAGGCATCGGTCATCCACGGTACAGGTCAGTACGCTGGTGGGAGCTGGTACCTTCATGAGTGGACATTCTAATGAAAAAAAAAAAAATGCTCTTAACTTTCGTAACAGGAGGCATACACTGATTGAAATGTTAAGTTATCTCAACACCGGTTCTTCTCAGAACCAACACTACATCACTTGAGAGATTTGAAATGACAAAGAGAAGAGAATATGACATTTACAACAACTTTCCATCAAATTGATGGCAAGGTTGAGGAACTTACTGTTCTCAGACGGGGCAAGTATCTCCAAGTCACACTGCTGGTTGCTAACATATTGCTGAAGAAATGACAACAAAAATAAAAAAAATTTAATGATTGCACCAAGCATTAAAATGAATGAATTAATTTTTAATTATTTTTATAATCAACAATTACGATATAAGATATACAACTCTAGCAATATAATTGCAGATAATCCTGCAGTCTTTAAATTATATAAAAAAGGAGCATTTCCCCTTTTTTATTCTTGTTTCTCTCCCTCTTTTTAAAACTTTGCTTTTAATTTTTTTGGGGGAGGGGGTTAACCTGTATAAAAATATTACATACAACTCAACTCATGGAGTGCCATGGCCGAGCGGTTTAGTAAAGCGGATTTGTGTTCTGAATCCCGACCGCGGTGCTTGTGTCCTCAAGCAAGACAATTTACCATAATTGCTTCTCTCCACCCAGGAGTAAATGGGTACCTGTGAGGGCAGAGTTGGTTGTTGTGTTTGATTAGCCCTATATGCGCCGAAATGGCAGCAATTGAGCTGTATACTCCCAGGGAGCTGAGATGGTTTCAGGAATGATTTATGAGCCCGATGAGCAGGGGTAATAATGTACAGCGCTTTAAAATACCTCCATTATTATAACTCAAGAGAGAATATTACAGGGTGCTACCGCAAACCTACTCTATTATCACTTTCCACCATGCTAACCATTAAGTCTTCCTTAAAAAATTATCATAAGCTTAACAATAATTTTTTTCTTAATGATCTCTACATTTTCTAATACATCCATCTGCACTTGGTCCTATACCCTGCCAATCCTTAGTAACGTTGAGAACTTTCATTCATGCCACCATGAACATTGCAAAGTTCTTGACTGAGATACATGTAGCAACAGTCACCATGGAAAGGTATAACCCTTGATTGACAGGCTGGAATAGGTCTATTGTGGGCACCCCTACCACTGATTCTATGCCATAAACATTCAAGTGTAATATCCATTCATTCTGAGTAGCTCTTAAAAATAAAGCTTTTTGCAGTCCCATCTGAAGGATGAAGCAATTATGATTATGTGTCTTGCTCGAGGACACAAGCACCGTGACCGGCTAGGCCGGGATTCGAACCCCCATTCTGACAACACCAGAACAGAGTCCGATGCACTGGACCATGACAGTTCCTACCAAGATCCTGGGCAAGTCTTGTATTCTTTGTTCTATCGTGTCTTGTCTTGTCTTGTTTTTTAAAACTTTTTTTAAAAGTTTTTTTTAGTGTAGAGGGGGTTGACCACTGAAGATACCAACCTGAATTCCAAGTTTTCGTAGGCCAGCCTGGATAGCCAACTCGCCAACATTCCCACCGAGATCCCGGGCAAGTGCCGCAAAGCTCCCATCGCCTGGAAGCTCAAAGGAGGCATTGAGATTGCAGAAAGGAATTGGAATGAGAGCATCATTGAGGACGGGGGTGACGGTGCAGTCACCGTCTAGGCAGAAGGTCATATCCAAGTTGATTTGGAAGGATTCCTCCTGATCTAACTTGTCAATGGACATACTGTAAGGAAAAAAAACCTTTAGTTTCTAGTCTTGGGCTTGCATGTGTGATAAAGCTGACAAATGCGCCAGTATCTGCCAAGTTTGACACCATGGCACACAGTGTTGGAGTGAAGGCCGGGACCCTCAAGGCCAAGGCCGGGACCCTCAACGGGACCCTCAAGGCTAAGGTCAAGGCCATGATTATTATTATTATAAAACAAGTCACATCTTTACAAATCGCTGGTATCATGTAACAACAAAGAAACTAAAAGAAACTAAAATTTTACTTTGTCAAATTTTGACAAAGTAAAATTTTCAAATTTGATATTGTTTTCTTTAGCCGAATAGATGTTTATTTGCCATTTTCCCATTGTTACTACTATACCAAAGTGTGTAGACTGTGGATGGCAAATAAATATTAGTTTCTTTGTTACATGTATACCAGAGATTTGTAAAGATGTGACTTGTTTTATAATAATAATAATAATTGTGGCCTTGGCTTTGGCTTTGGCCTTGGCCTTGAGGGCCCCGGCCTTCGCTCCAACACTGATGGCACATACATATTATTATATACTCCGATCATCAGGCCGGTTATCCATCTCATCTCCCTGAGGAGTTTTGCAGTGAATACTTTTTGTGGGCCTCGTAGTGTTTTTCATTGTGGCATTATATAGTATATCTTTAAGACTGCTTGTTCGCAGGGTCCACAGGTCAGGCCATGATGTCGGACAAGCAAATCCTGTCAACGAGCATCCATACGCATTTCAGTTCGTAGCGTCGCACGTAAACATGGATTATAAATGTATGCAATTTAACCAGCAAAGATAATTTCCTGTCAAAGAACATGCATGTCTAGTACTGCTAGTATGTTGCATTATGAACAACTTCACCCTGAAAATCCGTTTTGCCGTGAAATAACAGTTCACTGTAATTTCACAGCAATTTCACGGTGTCTCTTCCTCTCAGATATTGGCAATAATGCTCTCGGTGATTTCACGGCAAATTCACAGCGCTCTCGAGAATTAATGAGCTGCCCCAAAACTGCCACAAAAAGTTCATGGCATTTTCATGGCGTTTTCACGGCGAAGGAATCCCAAGAGTATTTCATGGCGTTTTCACGGTGTTGTACGTCATCATGAAATTGCCGTGAACTATTTATTTCACGGTAAAACAGATTTTCAGGGTAAAGTTATTCATAGTGAAGGATCATGATACGCCCACAAAATACTATGTACAACGCTGTTTGTGCCTGGGGTATTAAAGCTTGACCTTTTGACCCAGAGTGCAAACGGTCTATAAAAGCCAGTATTTCCCCTGAAATACCTTAAGGTAAAAGGCTTGCCAATAGTGACCTCCTCGAGTTGACCCCACTGATACGAGAAGATACTTAGATCTTTGCTCCAGCTGCCCAAACTCATCGACAGTTGGTAGTCACATGGATCAAAGACAAAGGAGAACTGGGTACTGATGGGCGTAATCCCTGGAATCGGAAGCTCAAGGCAGCACTCAAACCCGAGACACTTCTCCGGCAGAGTGCATATTAGGTTTTTGGGCAGATGTGGAAGTCGGACATCTCTAGGACAAACTGAAGAAGGGAATTACATGAATGAAATGTTAGGCAAGACATATCTGTGGCCTTGGTTGTACTTAGAGTATCTACATTTTAGGTAGGGATTGATCAAGAGTTGTTGTAAAGGGGGTGCAGGAGGCACAGATTGTATGCTGCTGTAAAAAGGGAGGCCCAGAAACAAAACAAATTGCATATGTATGAACACACATTCCGAGGGCAATCACAAATACATGGAAACATTGTTTGATAACTACATTTAGACTTATCCACCAATCATTTTACTATCATAATGGAGGCATTTTTAAAGCGCTCTTACACAAGGTATCACAGCGCTGTACATTATTACCACTGCTCATCAGGCTCATAAATCATTCCTCTATTGCTGCCTTTTCAGCACATATGGGCTAATCAACCACAACAACCAACTCTGCCCTCACAGGTACCCATTTATCCCTGGGTGGAGAGAAGCAATTATGGTAAAGTGTCTTGCTCAAGGACACAAGCACCACGGTCACGGTCAGGATTCGAACCCACATTCTGACGGCTCAGCCATCAGAACACAAATCCGATGCACTAAACCGCTCGACCATGGCACTCCAATGAAGATGATCCTGGAATCAATTACTGAGCACTGCCACAACTACAATGGTACCAATATTCTGAATCAAGTGACCATGCAGCCAGCGTACAGCATATTAAGGATGTGTTTGACACATGTGTGCAATGTGGTACCACTGCAGTTACGGCGAAAAACAGTGGTCGGCAGATTAGTCAATAGGAACACTTAACAAAGATGTCCCGAATGAGCATTGAAAATTTATTTTCATTACAGACAAGGTTTCAAAGAAGAAGAAATACTGAACCCGAGTCGAGTATTTACCCTGGATTCTAACAAACTTTTACCACTTGAGAAAGAGATACATCATGTTAACTTACTTCGTTGCCAACCATTCTGTGTAACTTGCGGACGGACACACGGAGCCTGACTGATGTATTTCTGTATATGAAAATAAAAGAGATAGGGGATTTGTCTGTTAGGAAAGTCCACACAATTTGTTGATTGCAGGATCATCTTCAAGCTTAGAATACTACAGTTTGAATTGAGCCAACACTTGGCAACATCCCTAAGAAAACCCATTTGGTATTTTGTGTGGCAGTGTTTGGTTGTCTGTATTTTTTGCTCAGACTGCGTGCGTCATCTCAGACCCATGCATCAGCATTTTTATTTATTTATTTTTTAAATGATGTCCAAAATTGCTGGATCGATTGGAATTCTGCCGTGCTGTGTTGAGGCCTCTCTTAGGCACCATACTTTGTGTATGGGAAATTTGGTCTGGTTCCAATAACTGCGTATATATGTATCACGTCCTTCCCTGCTTGACAAAGAAGAAAAAAGATTCCAAAAGTATAAAAAATCACGTCACCGTACTGATTTTGAAGCCGACCTTTGACCAGAAGAGACTTTTTTGTGGGGCCTTAGCACACCCTTGGCAATTCTGAAAAAAAAAACTTGATAACGTCTTACACCAAGACCCTTTTTTTAAAATGAGAAATCTATTCGCACTGCACATCAGTGTACGGGTACAGTGCGATATGAACACATTCACAAAATGTCAGGGCTCAAGACTAAGCTGATCGTAAAGTCAAGTGTTAATGCTATTCTACTGCCAAGTTTAATATTGTGACTAAATATCGAAGTGTGTCCGGAAAAAAGGTTGTAAGATGTAACACCATACGTGTGTGCTTATGCAGGGGTCAAAATTAACACTAGTCTGCTAGCCCGAGGCTAGTGGTTTTAGCAGCGGGACTACTAGCTGCTGGGGTTTGGGTAGTCTGATGGGATAGTGAAAAAAATAAAAATAAAACATTAAACTATACTTGTATGCAAGTACAAAATACGGACTCCACATTTTCACCTTTTATCAGGACTACTAAATAATGAGAAAGACTAGTAACATTTGTACATAACTAGTCCTGTGAGCTACCATACAATTCAAGTTAATTTCAACCCCTGTTACATCCTCTTACTGAGCATGTGATGATATTATTGACATCATTCTTGAACACATGGGTGACAATAAGGGTGTAACAATATATCATGACACTAACAAATCTTTGGAGACCTATGGTTTTCAAACAAAAAGTTCATGGAGTGATCAATTATACATTCTGTAGACATCTGATAATGACTTACCGAGAGTCCTAGAAAGTTAAGAATAGCTCCCACAGCAGACTCGGCAGCATTCTCACCAACCATCTGTAAGAAGTCTGAGACAGTCCCATCCCCTGAGGAGTAAATCACATTTGTTTCATAATAACAGGGACGAAACGTTGTACCCCCAGTTCTTTTCAGAACTAATTACTACTCAATTGAGATTCCACATGGTGTCACCGCAATTAGTCTTACTTATCATCCTCACCATGCAAAGCTACAAGTTTTACCTAATAATAATAATGTTCCATTCTTATATAGCGCATTTCACATAATGTCCCAATGCGCTTTACATTATTACCCCTGGTCACTGGGCCAATATCATTCCTATAATCTTTCTCAGCTCCCAGGAGTATACAGCCAATGTGCAACCTTTTGGCGCTACAGGGCTAATCAAACACAATAACCATCTCTACCCTCACAGGTACCCATTGATACACCTGGGTGAAGAGAAGCAATTACAGTGAAGTGTCTTGCTCAAGGACTCCCCCAAATCAAGGGTGATTTGGGAGTCCGCGAAGGGACGATACTTACCTGTTAAACCTACAAATGCACATTTCACTAGCCGAAGGCTACCTCGTTAGATTCTTTTTTACCGCACCCTAATAGCGCCCTCCAGTGTCCCTTCCCATCATGCCTCTGCGCCATGCGTGTCGCCGCCCTCTTTTCTCGGGTGTGAGTAAAAAGAAGAGTACAGGCTGAGCCCAAGTGGGGCAGGAGGGTGGGAGGTTTAACAGGTAGTATCGCCCTTCATGGACTCCCAAATCACCCTTGATTTGGGGAGTCCACTCAGGGACTCCTTACCTGTTAAACCTACAAATGCACAGATTAGCACAGGGAAAAGGAGGAGGGCGAGGGCGAGGCATAGGAAGAATCCATCAAGGAAAACCAAACGAATTGGTCCTTCACGCTTCTCCCAATTAAAACAGAAAAGGGCACACACTCACAAATGAAAGGACCAGAAGGCACCAGCAGGGGCCGACATCCAGTCATTGTGTGGAGGCCGGAACGGGGATCGAGCCGTCCTGAGAGTGGCACGGCCAACCCGCCCGCCGCCTGTAGTACATCCTCAGGTAACAAGACGTGAATGTTGAAGGCGTCTTCCAGGCTGCTGCATAGAGGATGTCCTGAAGTGGGACACCCTGCATGTAGGCCCATGAAGTTGACATAGCCCGTGTCTCGTGAGCATGGGCAGTCTTCCCAGTGGAGGTGGGCCATTGCGATTGCGATGAGTGTATGGCCCGCACTATTCATTGGGAGATAGTATCCAGGAGGCCGCCCATGCGGCATCGTGGATGAGATGAGTAGTTGGGGACAGAGCCCGAAGCGGCTTAGTACGAGCCAGATACCATTTAAGTGCTCGGACAGGGCACCAGAGGCTATCCGCAGGTATGGATGAGGCTGACTTGATGTCAGGGATAAAATGTCCGGGGAAGACATGAAGGGACTGATCTTTCGTAAGGAAAGAATGACGGGGATGAGGCGAACCCGCCAGGTTCCCACGTGATAAGTCCATGGTCAACAGTTAGGGCATGAAGTTCGCTACGGCGCCTTGCCGTGGCGATGGCTACCAAGAAGACCGTTTTGACAGAGAGGTCAATAAGTGATGCCTGAGCTAGTGGTTCGAAGGGAGCTATCTTAAGAGACTGAAGCACTTGCCCCAGGTCCCATGAAGGCAGTAACTCCTTCCGTGGAGGACGTTCGAGGAACATGCCCCTGAGGAGTTGAGTCAAGGCCCCGTTGGATGAAACGGTAGAGTTATCTGGAAAGCCGGGATGAACCGCACCGAGGACCGAGCGATACCCTCGTATCGTGTACGGTAAGGCCCTGCTGAAAAAGGGCAAGATAGGAAATCGCCTATTTGTTGTATAGATGCTGAGCAGGGATCAACAGAGTTGTCGCCGCCCATTTATGGTAATGTCGTAGGCGGCTGTTGTAGGTCGTCCTTGTAGATGGACGCCGGCTCCGGCCGCCAAGGCTGCAGCGTTCTCTGAAAGGCCCGCTGAACAACAGGATCGTTTGACAACATCCAACACGTTAAGTGTAGAGTCTCCGATTGGGGATGGTAAATGCGCGACTGAGGTTGGCTGAGAAGATCCTCCCTGTGGGGAAGCAGGACAGGAGGACTCACCAGAAGGCAGACTAGTTTCTGAAACCAGGGCTGACGGGGCCAAAAAGGAGCTATAAGAAGCACTAGGCAAGGAGTGGTCTCGATCCTCGCCAAGACCCTTGGGAGGAGGGAGATCGGTGGGTAAGCATAAGCGTACATGTTTGACCAATCGGTCAATAGGGCGTCCCATGCCCATGCCTGAGGATCCCTGCCCCGAGAGCAGTATACCGATAACTGGTTGTTCCGGGCTGAGGTAAAGAGATCTATGTGGGGGCGATCGAACCGATGAAAGATGGCTCAAACCACGGATGGGTGCAATGTCCATTCCGTCGGCAGGGCTGTCTCCGGAGAGAGCATCTGGCACCGTATTCAGCCTCCCGGGTAGGAGAACCGCTGATAGGGCTGTCTTGTTCGCTATGCACCAACAGAGTAGGTTCCAAAGGTACATGCATAAACGTGGGGACCGAGTGCCCCCTTGCCGATTGATGTAGGCCACAACTGTTGTGTTGTCGGTACTGACTCGGGTGTGTTGGCCGGACACGGTCGGTCCGAAGTATATATCAAGCCTTCTGAACAGCCAGGAGCTCGAGGATGTTGATGTGTAAAGGTTTCTCCTCTTGGGACCAAGTCCCTGCGCAAGAGTCTGTCCCAAAATGAGCACCCCAGCCCAGGTTGGAAGCCTCTATGGTCAGAGTCAAGATGGGTTGGGGGCATGGGAATATATTTCCCTTGGTGAGTGCCTCTCGTTGGAGCCACCAACGGAGGTGCGGTCGTATGTGGGAAAGTACCGGAACCGGAAGGGTGATAGGGTCCCGGTAGATCCGGTACAAGGCAAGTAGGTGTAGCTGTAACGGACGGAGCCTCATCCTGCACCATGGTATGAGGTCCACCATGCTTGCTATCAGACCCAGTAGTCGTAGCCAAGCCGCTGCGGGAGCAGATTGGGCGGACAAGAGGATGGCTACACATTCTATGAGATTGTCGACCCTTTCTCAAGTGGGTGAGACAAGTCCTCTTTGAAGATGCAGCTCGGCACCGAGAAAAGTGGGGAAAGAGCAGTCGTTTTCCCCTATCGGGACGTGTAGGTAAGCATCCGTCAAGTCCAGCGAAGCCCCCCATGCAGGATGGGGCAAAGCCTCCAGAACTGCGTGTAAGGTTTCCATCCGAAAACGCTTTGGGCGTATGAAGTGGCTCAAGGGGCGAAGGTTTAAAACTGGACGCCATTCGCCCTGTTATTGCTTTGGCGTTAGAAAGAACTTGAAAAGAACCCTTGGTTTGCCCGATCGGGCGGTATCATGGTAATCGCCCGTTTGATAAGAGCCTGAATCTCTGATTCCAGTGTACGCCGTTTGTCGGGATCTGCTGGGACCGACGTTATTTTTGGCATGTAATACGATGGGGGGGGGGGGGGGGGCCCACGTAAACTCCAGAGCATAACCTTTGGTTACGGTTTCGAGAACCCACACGTCCTCGCAAAAAAGGGCCCAAGTCTTCGCAAAAATAGAAAGACGACCCCCTACGGGTCCGAGGTAGGGAGCCGGAGGGGGGCAAACGTCACTGGCGCCAGAAGCCACCACGGGTGGTCTTAGGGCGAGGGGTAAACCCTGGTCTGGATCCCCGGCCACGGCCACTCCCAGGACGTGACTGTGGGGTTGCGGACCAAGAAGTGGATGTAGGGTACCCTTGGGGTGTAGCGCTGACCAGGTGGAAGGGTTTAAGAGGCTTCCCTGGAAAGCGCTGGCTCTTCCCCAGTTGGGAGAAGCCCCTAGTAGGATGGGGGGAGCTCTGGGTAGATGATTTACGGAGGTTGATTTTGTCCGTAGCCGTGATCCGTTTAGCCTCCCTTTCCATGATAACCTGGAACTGTCCCGAATAAATCAGGCCCGAGACGTGGGAACGCCTTCCAAGTCAGATATGACCCCATCGGACGGAAGAAAAATTGACTCAGTCACGTTGGATCTCCGAGCGGCCGTGGCCAGCATGGAGATTCGTGTGAACTGGTCCATGCAGATACGGAGGCAATCATCCAAGCAGCGAAAGGCCATCTCAGTTGCCTCCGCTGAAACAGTGGAGTCTGTCTCACAAGAGCAAACTAGATATTCCGATAGCAGTTGAAGAAAACAGGAAACACGAAGGCCCGCTCGTGAGGCCGTGTCTACCTTAATCAGAGTATCCTCTAAGCCATTTCTCTCCCGACTGGGAAAGGGGGCCTTTACTGAATTGCGAGCACCTGTATCGGCTGCAATCTTATCCCTGGAGGCAGTTGGTAAGGAAGGAACTGTCAACAATTGATCAAAGTCCACCTGAGGGACTCTAAAGGGACGTAGATCCCGGCGAGAACATGGGCGTATCCGTCTCACTTTTGAAAGAGTCGTGATGCGGTCCACACAAAGTCGATCAATCGGAAAGACCGGAAAGTGTCCCTCTCTGGGCGCCGCGGGAGCAGTACGCCGCTTAAAGGATTGGCGAGTTCCGTCGCCGGTTGCCGTAGGTTCGCCTGAGGAAGGAATGTGTAGCACCCGGACCATGTCCTTCATAACCAGACGAAGCCGGCGATCTGAAGTAGAGTGGGTACTAGCAGTATCAGAGTCGCCTGAGGAGCCCTTGACGGAATGAACGTGTCATCGCCGGGCGTTGGGGCATATCCCGAGATCCAGCGGAAAACCCTGGGGACCCATGGGCTGAAGAACGTCCGCAGGCAAACCGGATGAACTTGGGGCAACTGCAGAAGGCGGTACATCTGGGACGAACTCCAACGTCCAGGTACCTCGTCAGTGTCGGAAAACTCATCGGAGACGAGTACAGATATTGCATCCCCAGCCACAGGGCTTGACCCGTAGTCAGTCGGTTCTGGGGGTAAGGGCGAGTCGGAACGCCCCTGTAGGTTTTGACCAGAGACGCCACAGTGGCTGTCAGATCTTGAAATCCCTGTAGGAGTAGTGCTGTGGACCCATCCGGTGATCGGCGGTGCTGGGGAACTGCCCGAGGAAGACGCACTAGAGCTGTAGCGGTGTCGCCCACGACGGCCAGTACGCTTCCTTTCTCCACCGGAGTCTGCCCGGCTGTAATGACTGCCATGGGGGCTAGCCGGTAAAGGCGGATCGACATGGGCTACCGCGCTACCAGAGGCCGGTGACCATAAAGGTATGTCTCCGTAGCTGGGGGTCCGGCAGTGGCGGCATCCCGGATGACAGGGACCGAAGGTATGTCACCGTAGACTTGCGCCTTTGCCTTTACTGTAGACCCAGAGGCCAGTGACCCCGAAGGTATGGCTCTAGTCTTTCTTTTTGGAACTGGTAGTTTTGGATGGCAGGGACCGCGAAGGTATGCATCCAAACTTTCCCTTGGTTCCAGTGGTGACACCTTTTTGGAGGACAGGGACCGCAAGGTAAGTCCCAGTGGAAGGGTCAACAGCAGTGGTTTTTCCAGAGGACAGGGACCGCGAAGGTATGTCCTCAGAAGAAAACAAAAATCTGTAGTAGAGGCCCTACCAGCAGACAGGGACCGCGAAGGTATGCCGCTGGTGGGTTCTGAGAGAGTCACAACGCCGGAGGCCAGGGACCGCAGGTATGGCTCCGAGAAGAGATCGTTGGGACCGGAATGGGTCCGAGAACGCCCTCAAGGCTGGTGGAAAACACCGGAGGGGAGCGGAACGGAGCCAGGCTGTCACTGCCTCCCACTCCGTATCCTCCCAACCGCTGCAGACTGTGCACGGCTTCAAACGATTGCACGTTCTGCAGCGGGGCATAATTCATGCGGATCTACAGAAGCCTGGGTTTCGCGCTGACAAGAGCCAGACGGAGAAGAAAATCGGGGCTAAATCCATAATTCCTGTAGTGTGTGTAAAAACAAGAAAGGAATAAAAACAAGGACTTACCCACGGTCTGTTCGCTAAGGAACAGACCAAAAAACTTCAAGAATCAAGTTCGAGGTGACAAAAAAGTCGGTTAATCCGGGAGCGGAGCTCCGCAGAAAAAACTACGTCTTTCTCCAACGTAGCGCTAGAGAAAAAGAGGACGACGACACGCATGGCGCAGAGGCATGATGGGAAGGGACACTGGAGGGCGCTATTAGGGTGCGGTAAAAAAGAATCTAACGAGGTAGCCTTCGGCTAGTGAAATGTGCATTTGTAGGTTTAACAGGTAAGGGAGTCCCCTGAAGTGGACACAAGTACCACGGTCGCCGCCAGGTTTCGAACCCACATTCTGATGACACAGCCATCAAAACTTGAGTCCAATGCACTTAACCGCTCGGCCATGGCACCCCATGAACATTGAGAGACTGTGCTAAATGCCCAAGTGTGTACGCAAGATACAGTTCTCTCACACGCCAGGTAAGTCTCCCAGACTACACTGCTTCTTTATGAGACCTTGCGTGTCAGTCTGTGGAACAATACTTGTGCCAAATCCATTGTTCTTGGAGTACTATGCCGTGGACTAAGATGGAGTGCCATGGTCGAGCGGTTTAGTGCATCGGATTTGTGTTCTGATGGCCGAGTCGTCAGAATGTGGGTTCGAATCCCAACCGCGACCATGGTGCTTGTGTCCTTGAGCAAGACACTTTACCATAATTGCTTCTCTCCACCCAGGGGTAAATGGGTACCTGTGAGGGCAGAGTTGGTTGTTGTGTTTGATTAGCCCTATGCGCTGTAATGGCAGCAATTGAGCTGTATACTCCCCAGGGAGCTGAGATGGTTTCAGGAATGATTTATGAGCCTGATGAGCAGAGGTAATAATGTAATGCGTCTTGAGCACCAGTTTGGTGGATACGTGCGCTATAAGTCCACATTATTATTATTAATATTAAGATAGTACACTAGAATTCTAGTAAAACCTTTTTTGGGATAAAATACAAATCTGATCTTTTCATCGTACACCAATGAACATGATTTCCTCCATCAGCAAGTATCAAATCAGTAAATCTTTTCATTATTATCATTATCATTTAACATATTTTTCAGATGAGATATCTGCAGGAATGTATATGACATAAAACACAATAAAGGGGCCACTTTGCATCCGTCACGTTAGCAGTTTACCAATGGTTGTTATTTATTTTTAAGTACCTGAAACCGACCAAAAAGTGTTTCAACATGTGAATGGACATCCAGGCTTATACTAGAACTAATTTGAGTTGATTTATTTTATTTTTAAATTTTTTTAAATATTTTTTTACCCTCAAATTTCCATAAAAATTGGACGGAAAAAGTTACCTCACTTTTCCGTCCATTTGTTGATTGAAATTTTAGGCTAATTAAAAAAATAACAGTAATAATCAACTCAAATTTTCTTTAGGATAAGCATGCATGTCTATTCAAATGTTTAAATTCTTTTACCATAAGAAAAACTGCTAACGTGACGGTAGGAAAGTGGCCCTCTTTATTGTGTTTTATGTCATATACAATACATAGAAATTGCATTAAATTAACCAACTTTACCAGCACAACTTTGGAAATATTCAAAACTGCAGAAAAATTGAAAGATGATATTATTTTAAAATTATTTAAATGAGCCAAAATCTTTCATGACATACCAGGTAGAGCGAATGTCGCATTCTCGTTGCAGAGAGGAATCGGTACGCGGGTTCCTTTCAGGATTTCAATAGAGGGCGTATCACATTCAGAATCGGGCAGACATAGGGACAGCGCAAGGTCTAATACAAACACCTTGTCTTCAGTCAGTTTGTCGATGGTATAGATGAGGGTTAAGGCTTTACCGATCTTGATTTCTTCTTGAGTGCCTGGTGGAAATAAAATACTCAATAAAGCCATTAAACACTAATGGTTAAAAAAATAATAACAAATTAATAATCATTTTTATATGAACTTTACGTGGTATAAAGTTGATTAAGTGTATGATGGTATCAACAATTTCTTGAAAGCCTTTATATCTGAGGAGATAATGCTTTAGTAGAATTTGTACAATTATTTTCCAACTGAATTTATGTCTAAATAAGAACTTTATTCTCATACTTCATACGTGGAATTTTGATATGCCATAATAAGTATGAATTCAGTCAAGAATAATTGTGAAATGTTTTCACCACACATCTCAACCGAGATAAAATGTTTGTAGTGTTACACCAAACCAAATCTTAAGTCGCCAAGAAACATTCACAAAATATATAATCATTCAAAGTGCCATGGTCGAGCGGTTTAGTGCATGGGATTTGTGTTCTGATGGCTGAGTCGTCAGAATGTGGCTTCGAGCAAGACACTTTACCATAATTGCTTCTCTCCATCCAGGAGTAAATGGGTACCTGTGAGGGCAGAGTTGGGTGTTGTGTTTGATTAGCCCATATGCGCCGAAACGGCAGCAATTGAGCTGTACTCCCCAGGGAGCTGAGATGGTTTCAGGAATGATTTATGCGCCTAATGAACGGGGGTAATAATGTACAGCACTCTGATACGTCATATAAGAGCGCTTTAAAAATGCCTCCATTATAAATAATCATTGAATAAATGATTTTGCTTGTATTGAATAGCTTTGTAGTGACTTATTTTACTTGTCCCAAATTAACGGTACATGCAACAGCCGTTGACTATGCACAGTTTTAGCACATCTATAAGAGCGCGAGATTTCATGTGTTTTTGTACACTCGAAGTAACGTTCATCTAGAGTGCAGTGTGTTTCTTGACTGTTCCGACAAATTTCCCCTCACTGTGGTTTTAAATCTATTTCATTTGAGATAGACACAAAAAAAAACGCCCACAATTATTGACTGTAACTAAAGACTCTGTTTGTGCTCTACAAGAGGAGTGTTTGGAAAGTTTTTCGGCCACTCTTTTTAAGGAAGAGAACTGGAATTCTGGAATTCTCTGCATGTGTACTATATCGCCGCCATCTTGGATTTGACGGGCAACTTGGATTTTTCATCTTTGTAAGTAATAGTAGTACTTTTATGCCTCACATAATCATATTACTTCAGGTTAAAGGGACAGTATCGTCACAATCAGAGCAGACTTTCAACAGGGCATGGAATCGGTGTCCTAGTTTAAGATGAACATAGTGGCTGAAAATTACTGGCTCATTTATGCAGCAGCAATGGTAATATGACCTTATCATGTGGGGTATTATTTTCAGTCTATGAGTTATAATCTAAAACTAGTACTCCGATTCCATACCGTTGATCGTGACAATATTGTCCCTTTAATTCACCATTTGCTAATCAAATCTCAAGATTTGCTCTTAAAAACACACAATATTTCTGCCCTAAAATTTCACTATTCAAACATTTTGAATGAAATCGTTCCGTTTGTTTATACTCACCCCAGTGGTAATCAAATATGGTGAATGTCAGCGACCACTTCCCCAACCCCATAGACAGTGTGAACTCGCATGGGTCCAGAATCAACCACATATTGATCGATAACACCGTGACTTTCAGATCAAGCTCAACGCAACATCGGATGCCCAGACAGCGGTGTGAAAGGTCACAGGTCAACGTACTGGGGAGTGATGGCAGGGTCACGTCGGTGCACACTGAAAACAAAACGTACAATGAAAAATTCATACGAAATCATCAAATCGTCATGTCAGTGCAAAAACGTCGTATGTTCACAATGTAATAAGGTCGTATGTACAGCGCGTCGTCAATCTGCATAAATTTACATACATTAAAAAATGTTTGTGCAACAACGTCGTATCTCAGCCATTGCTTTTGTGCATTCATCAGGGAAGTTGTTACATACGACCTTTTTGCACTGACACAAATTGGTTTTGTGCAAAAACGTCGTAACTCGGAGATACAACGTTTTTGCACTGACACGACGAAATGATCAATATTTGGAAACTGACCAGAGGCCAATTTCACACAGCTGCTAAACACAAAAGTTCTTTGGTTACCAGTCAAAGTTTGATACAAAATGTATGCATTTTGGCTGGGAGTCTGTTTTATATTGCTTAGTAAAAATATTTGTTTAGCAAAATTCTCTGCTAAGCAGCTCTATGAATTTGGCCACAGGTTAATAAATCAATTTTTGGAGTGGACAAAGAATTTTTTTTACTAAAGTAAATGGGACTCGAATCAGAGACCCCAGAAATTCTACATAACTCCATCTATTAACAGTTTTTTTGTTGCTTTTTTGGAGTGTCGTGGCCGAGCGGTCTAGCGCACCGAACTCAAGTTCTGGTGTTGCCAGCAGCAGGGTGTGGGTTCGAGCCCCGGTCGTGACACTTGTGTCCTTGAGCAAGGTACTTAACCATAATTGCTTCGTCCTTCGGATGGGACGTAAAGCCGTAGGTCCCGTGTGTTGTATAATGCACGTAAAGTGGATTGTCGTGCGGTTCAGCGCACTGAACTCAAGTTCTGGTGTTGCCAGCAGCAGAGTGTGGGTTCGAGCCCGGCGTGACACCTGTGTCCTTGAGCAAGACACTTAATCATAATTGCTTCTCTCCACCCAGGGGTTAAATGGGTACCTGTGAAGGCAGAGATGGTTTGCTCTATATGCGCTAGAAATGGCAGCAATTGAGCTGTATACTCCCCAGGGAGCTGAGATGGTTTCAGGAATGATTTATGAGCCTTATGAGCCTTATGAGCAGGGATAATAATATAATGCGCCTTGAGCGCCACTTAGTTGGTGGATACGTGCGCTATATAAATCTATACATTATTATTATTATTATTATTATTTTTGGCTTACGAATGCTGAAATTGAGCAAATGTGCATTGAGCGTCACACATCATCAAAATAAAAGTATGCATATACATACTCTGTAAAGGTACATGGGAACACATGTCAGCTCATGCTTTATGCCGGGGTACTTGTGTCCTTGAGCAAGACACTTTACCATAATTGCTTCTCTCCACCCAGGGGTAAATGGGTACCTATGAGGGCAGAGTTGGTTGTTGTGTTTGATTAGCCCTATATGCGCTGAAATGGCAGCAATTGAGCTGTATACTCCACAGGGAGCTGAGATGGTTTCAGGAATGATTTATGAGCCTGATGAGCAGGGGTAATAATGTGATGCGCCTTGAGCACCAGTTTGGTGGATACGTGCGCTATATAAGTCCACATTATTATTATTATTATTATTATTATTATATGCCTCATGCATTTTTGTTCAAAAGTTTAAAATGAATATATAAGGATCCAAAGTAAATTTCAGCACAGAGAGTATACTCTCTTGTCTCTCATTACCCTCTTCATCTCCCATGACCAAAGCAGTAAATGCTGTAAACGCACATGGGAACACATGTGCCAGCACATGCTACACACGTAGATCAGCGCGTTTTGTTCCAAAATTAAAAAGGAATATAAAAATATCCAGAGTAAATGACCCTCTCCTCTCTTGTTCCCCTCTCCTCTCTTGTTCCCCCTCTCCTCTCTTGTGACCCTCTCCTCTCTTGTTCCCCCTCTCCTCTCTTGTTCCCCCTCTCCTCTCTTGTTCCCCCTCTCCTCTCTTGTGACCCTCTCCTCTCTTGTGACCCCTCTCCTCTCTTGTGACCCTCTCCTCTCTTGTGACCCCTCTCCTCTCTTGTCCCCCTCTCCTCTCTTGTTCCCCCTCTCCTCTCTTGTGACCCTCTCCTCTCTTGTGACCCCTCTCCTCTCTTATTACCCTCTTGTCTCTTATGACCCTCTTCTCTCTTATTACCCTCTCCTCTCTTGTGACCCTCTCCTTTCTTATGACCCTCTTCTCTCTTATTACCCTCTTCATCTCCCGTGACCAGAGCAGTCGAGTCACAAGATCCATCATTTATCTTATCCCTCAGGCCGATGTACTCCAGGAAGATGTTGATGGCTTGCTGCCCGGCATTCCGACCAACCTGAGTGACAAAATCCTTCAAAGAGGCCTTCCCTGTGAGAAATAAATAAAAGTAGTGGCATTATTGAAGACACTGTTCAGGGCAAAATGTTTTCTGTGACATTCCATGAATAGTCGTACGTGTTCCCCTACTTAGAGGGTTGGTAAACATCTATTCTGCAGTGTTTATATTTAAACAATTGATCTTTGGAAGTACGTTTCAGCTCATTACATTTCTCATGAAGGGCAATTCCATTGTTACGTAACATTTTTGAGGTACTGGGCCCACCTCTTAATGCCATAATTTCCTTACTTATGTTACAAATCTTACCCTTTGCTTTTGATAATATTAGCGCCTTCTATTAGCTGTCCTTTGGACTTAGTCTATTTTTTTCAGAGTCCACCACTACAACTACTACTCCCCTCATGCAATAGCTTAGCATCCCCAGTAAGCCTTGTCCCTTGAACATGACCTCCTTTCTAAGTGGCTAAAATGCTAAACTAGGCTAATGTTTTATTCATTCCTAGGCCCCAGATTCCTATATAAACCCAGAGATTTCTTTCTCTCAGCAGAAGTGCGGTTCCGAATAGTATCTAGTCTCAACAGAGTCTAATTCCAATAGTGTGACTTCTGACCAGATATACACAAGCAGAAGTGTGACTCGATCCACAACAGTGCGGTACCTAACTATATATAACTTGTATTGCAACAGTCCAGTGCCTCGTTTGTTGACCCAAATGGTGCAGTGCGTCAATTGCCCATTGGGCTAGTCTAGCTAATGTGATCTGATACACACTCTGGCCCCATCCAGACACCCCGTGTAGTCAAGCCCTAGTCGTCGAGACTGACCAGCTGTCTCTCGGTGTGCGATTCGTGTGCGATTCGATCCGATCCAGGACATTGCGATATACCTAACTATGACAGTCCAGTGCCTCGTTCGTTGAACCAATGGTGCAGTGCATCGATTGACCATTGGTTCGCCTAGCTAGTGCAGTCTGATACACACTCTGGCCCCGTCCAGACATCCCGTGTAGTCAAGCCCTGGTGGTTCCTGTTGTCGAGACTTCTGTCTCTCGGTGTAGCATTGCCCGTGACAGTATACCGAGTTGACAAGCTGCACAAACGAACGATCGTCCCACTGACTGTATCCGATCCCTTAGTTGGTATTCATACACACTAATCGGAACTCGTACATATACAGTACAAGTATAAAGTCTAATGTGAACTATAGACATGTACCTGAATTATGCTACCACTCATTTCATACATGTTATTAGTGTCTGTTATTATTGTTGAATAGAGAGAATGTTAATAAACCAACCCCATTCGATTGTCACAACAAAGTTTGTGTCTGCTCCTTATTATTTTGTTGACCTACAATAGTGGGAATGCAACACTTACTTATACATTTCACTCATCAATTTTTTTTATAGAAGTTTCATTATACCCAGACTATACTCGGCAGAAATTTTTTTTTCAGAAATGAAATTTGTTACATGTACGATAACAGTAAAAAGGCTGGTTACTCATGCTGATAACATGCTTAAAATATCGCATGTTCTCTAATACAGCATACCTATAACAAACTTCTGAAATGATTATTTTCTGCTGAGTAAAGGTCTGGGTATAATGCAACTACTGTGAAAAAAAACGATGAGTGAAATATATACATAACAGCAAAAGAAACGTCACCCCTAAAAATATTTATTATTTTCATTTTATAATTAATATAATTTGTTTAATGAAGAATATTATGAGTATGGAGTGTAACACGAACACAATGTGGCAAATTTGGTTGACCTCAAAATTTGTCATGCATGACGTCCGAGGACACATAAGCTAAACACGTTCTCAGACTTATCAAAATTTAGGGGGTGACGTTTCTTTTGCTGTTATGTATATATTATGGCATTAAGAGTGGGCCAAAAACCTCAAAAATGTAACGTGAGTAACCACTGAATTTCCCTTAATGAGAAAATGCATTCATAAGATTCTATCGGCACCCACTAACTTTGTATTCACTCGAAAAACTTAACTCAAAACATAAACACAATTCAGACATGTTTACCTGGCAGAGAGAATGAAAAGTTGGAGTTGCAGAATGGGATTGGCACCCTGTAGTCCTCGATGACTTCGATGTCGAAGATGCATTCCTCACCGTCGGGACAAACAGATGCCCCAAAGTCAATCTCAAAGACCTTCTCTGCATCCAGTTTGTTGATTGAGTAAGTCAGTGTAAAAGCACCAATCAATTGCTGCTCACTTTGCCCTGAGATCAATAATAGAGGATAGGGTGGGTGGTGGCGAAATTATAAATAATGAATTAAGTGTCATTCATATAGCGCCTCTTTCAAAGGTTACAAAGAATTTCGGCACATTTTGTTGCCATTGTAGAAACACTGGGGGAAGCCCCTTTTCTTTCTCGATAAGAATCAAGGATCTTTGACGTACATTCCTGAACCTGACCCTTCAGCATTACGCCCGTTTGTGGGACACAGGCTCTGATGATATTAGGGCCATGCCACGCCCCAGACGAGACACACAACTGCAAACAATTCATGGAATGGTGTTCCATCCAAGTACTGACCATGGTATAATGGTGGCAAACTGCTTCTGTGACAGACGGATCTATGTTGGGGTTGGGGTGGGAAAAGGGGGAGGGACAAAGGGGTGGCTTGTGCTTTTTTTTTATCAGCATACATGTAAATTTACCATATGGTTGTTGGTGTGCACCCCCTCCATTGGCGGATCAGGGAGGGGCTAAGGGGGCTGTAGCCCCCCCCCCCTAAAATCGTGAAAAAAAAATGAAAAAAAAAGGGAGAGAAAAAGAGAGAGAGAGGGGGAGGAGAGGGGAGAATGCACTCCCATTCCCACAGTGTGCTTTGTTTTTCTCTCCCTTTGATTATTTCATTGTAATTTTTGTAGTACTGAAAAATAATTGTTTTTGATTCTCAGCCCCCCCTAAAAAATATTCTGGATCCGCCCATGCCCTCCTTTCAACAGTGTGCCCCCTTTTTATGGCGTATACCCACCCTGGATCCACCCCCATTGCTTTACTTTGCCAATCCTGCCACTGGCTTTTCCATTGAGCTAACTGTCTAACGTAAACAGAGACACATTTTATGAATCAGCTTTAACAGTTTGCTCATTAATTGCATTTCATCGCCTCAGTGCAAAAAATAATTGCATCACTTTGTGTTGCCAAAAGTACTTACCCCAGTTGTAGCTCAACAACAACTTTTTGTACTGCAAGTGTTGAAAGGAAACAATGAAAGTAAAGTCACACGCATCCACTTCTACGACGGCTTTGAACGAGCGGCGGAATTTGAATTTCTGGAGGTTCAGCTCAAGACAGCAGTCTAGACGGAGGCAGTTCTCGCTGAGGGAGCAGTACGCCAACTTGGCCAGCTCGGGCGAGAATGCCGGCAATGTGAAGAACCGACAAGCTGTAAGTAGACAAAACATCAATCAATAATTCCAAAATCAATAGCTCAGTCAAATTCCTTACTGACCAATCAGATTTGTTAAACCGTGTAACACGGTCGTTTAACATGGTCGTTTAAAACGGCGGTGATTGTTCCGCGAGTGAAGAAACGTGCATAATACAACGCCATTATCTTGAACGATCTTCATTAGTGAATAAACCACAAGGGACACTGACTTAGGTACATGTACATACATTTGTTTGGATTGGAATGAACAAAGCAAAATCAACTAGAGCAGGATTTGAACCCATGTCCTCCAGGTTGACGCGCCCGCACTCTACCAACTAAGCCATGTTGGTGGTTTCCCTATTTTGTCAATATCTGATTATTTGTCAGGTTGATAAGCATGTATTTATATACGCACATGTAGATTTTGTCAGAGTTTTCTAGAAGGTGTGGAATATTCCATCAGCAATTACTGTTACACTGTTTACTTTAAAGATGATATAATATAGTTATTTCTCTTAACCCTAACCACCCTGAATCCATCAAAATCCATCCCCCTGTTTTGGAGGATTTCGGCGGATTCAGAATATCTCCACATTGAGCATATGGCGGACTTTGATGGATTCAGGATTTCAATAGTTTTTAACTGCTTGGTCATGTTGATTGATGTATTTTGATGGATTATAGTTACATGTACTGTACATGTACAGCCAACACTTGTATGTGTTAGATTTTGATGGATTCTATGCAGCAACATACTATACAAATTTTCATGTAAGCATGGTATCCTGAATCCGCCAAAATCCGCCAGAAATTCAGTGGTGGATTTTGGCGGATTCAGGATATGTCCAATATCTACACTGGCGGATTCTGATGGATTCAGGACACCAGCATTTTGTGTGTGACAAAAATGGTGGATTTCGGTGGATTCAGGATACTTTCTAGTAAAAATACCCAAGGGGTTAGGGTTAAGGTTAATTAGAAAGCTAACCAAATTTCACTTATGAAACATTTTCTCTGGACACATTAAATGGAGTGAATCATAATGTACTAGTTGGCTTTGTGTAATACACAACTGTTGAGGTTTTTTGTGTCCCAAATCAGGGTTCGTACACTTTTTTACTAAGATAATTCCATGACTTTCCATGACCTTTACAACAAGTATTCCATGACTTTTCCATGACTTTTCGATTCGCGCGAAGATTCGCGCCCAACATTAACAACGCAACCTCCATGGCAAATCTAAGTAGATTCGCATAACACCAGTGTTCTAGCCAGGCATGCCCGATACGCTATAAAAAAAAATACCGATATGCTATAAATCGGCCGATACGCTATCGATACGCTATAATTTATTCCATGGTGAAAAAAAAACACCCCAAAATTTCCTTTGTTCAGTTCGAGAACTAATTGTGAACAACAATAATTTGTTGCCACGGAGAGATTTATTTTATCTTGAAGGAAGCTTTATTGATACATTTTAATTGGCCAGCAACTTTGTTTCTTTTCAAGAGAATGTTTTTGACGCACCGCATTTGTAACTATGCGGCCTGCCGCGATCTATTTATAAGCGTTCAACGTTAAACGACACTGGTTCCGCTACCACACTGCTTAGGCAAAAACCAGACGAGCAGGGTACCCGCGTGTCAGGCAGAGTGGGACCCACGCGTGTTTAGTTTATAATAGCTTGTAAACCAGCCAAGAACCAGGTCCCAGAGGTTATTGTCTCTTGGTCTGGGAGTGTAAAACCACAACCTGTCAGTCATTGTCAAGTGAATAATAGCCCCAACTCTTGTCTTGGCTCTAATCCCAACTTGATACATTCAACATTCCAAAGTCGGCAGACATTTCTTTGATGTGAACTTGTGACCCAGAAATTGTGTCTTTTTGGTTGCCGGTTGTCTTGTTTCTTTTTCTTTTAAAACCAGTTTGCGTAGGGAATAAAAAAAAGTTTTTCTGGGCCCCTGTGTGGGATTCTTTTTCACACACAAACGCCGCTTTTTTTTTAAGTGAATTTTTGGTTACGTCAATGAAACTAAGATGAGACACCCCCATTTAGCTTATTAGCAGATAAATTGGCGAGTTTCCCGTGGGAATTATAGCCAGGAGGGCGTATTTGGTGTTGCGTCTTTAGAAGTCCACCGAGCCCTCGAAAGAATTCTTCGTTGTATTTACACGTCAACCGAGCATGGAGGAAGGATTCCTTCCCCATTATCCGAGTGGCATGGTACCCAGTAACAATGGTGCACGGTAATTGGTCTATAGAAATCTTAGCATACCGCAGCTTTACAGATTTCAATGGAGACAAAGACAAAGGTGTGGAACAGGTTTACGAGTGCCCCCGCACAACGTCCACCCATGTGAAGCGAGTGCGTTTACACGGCCTGCGCTCTTGTGCCGAACAAGTGTTGCACAATAACACGTCAACCGTACCGAAGCACGAGCTCTGCCAAAATGGCGTGTTTTCACGTCACGCGAAAGGACAATGGAAGCTTCCACAGCGTGTGGTCACGTCTTCTGTGCACGTCACTTTACGCACGTGGCTCGTTACACGTCAACCGAGCATGCATACAAATATTCCCGAGTTTCCTATGGCGTGTTTAGACGCTCTCCGATCCGCATCCGCGGTGCGAAAAAAAATTGCGTCTGTACACGGCCTCCGACGCGAACTGGTTTTAATAAGTCTTAAAATTCCATGACTTTCCATGACTTTTAAAGAAGTTTACCCTTTTCCATGACTTTCAAGGCCTGGAAAATACAAAAGCAAAATTCCCTGACTTTCCAGGTTTTCCATGACCCGTACGAACCCTGCAAATACATTGAATTACTGTGGTTACTTTTCAGCAAAATTTACATAAATAATAATAATAATAAATTGTTATAGAGCGCCTTACATCAATGACAATCTCAAAGAGCTTTACAGGGTAAAACATAAAAATACATGAAAAGAGAAACAGTACAAATACATATTTTTATACATATTTTAACAGCTAAAGAAGAAGGTAATGAAAAGACAATGGCTGGACAAGCTAGAAAAATGCACACAGCAAAACAGTGAATGGAAATAAAAGGAAATGTTAAACAGATATGTTTTGGTTGATTTCTTGAAATATTGATGAATAAAAAAAATAAAATAATGAAGTAAAAGCTCTAATGCAGGATAAAGACCTCGAGGGTGTGTCCATGGGTGAAAACAGACCCTTGTCATTGGATCAGTTTATTATCACCAGTGGCCATGCCCCAGCATGTCTTTATCATGTGTTACAGACACTGCGACTAACTTTGATTATTATTATTATTCCCCCACTGATTATTTTCCTACTTACTTCTCTCGTCTTCAGACAGCGTCGATTCACGCTCCACTCTAGATCCTGTGGTCACGAGACCCTTCTCCTCAAGAGCGCCAATAAGCTGTGAGTCACTCAAACTGGTTGGTTTTGGACACGGTTCTTTATCGTCTAAAAATTCCTGAAGGAAAACAGACAATAACAAATCGTTTAAATATAATTTAAAAAAAAATATTTTGATGTACTGTCACATGTAATTTGGCCTCTTGGGCCACGAATTGTGATTTTAATAAATAAATCTTTAAAAAAATACGAAAAATTAACATCAGGAAGGTTTGTGGTATAACAACACAATTTGTACAACTCATTAGACAATTGACATGGTGCTAGCCGCAAATCTTCCTAAACCAGAAATTTGTAAGGGAGGGGCGGTGACCAATTCTTAGAAGAAAAAAAAAGTAACCCCCACAAACATTTTTGCCAGTAAAATATTTTTATTGAGTTCACAGAACAGCTCATGGGCGGATCCAGATCATTTTTTAGAGGGGGGTGCCTGATAATCAAAAACAATTATTTTTCAGTACTACAAAAATTACAATGAAATAATCAAAGGGAGAGAAAAACAAAGTACACTGTGGGAATGGGAGTGCGTTCTTCCCTCCCCTCCCCCTCTTTTTTTCTTTTTTAAAAATTTATTTATTTAAATTTTTTTTTTTTTTTTTAAACGATTTTAGGGGGGGGGGGCTACAGCCCCCTTAGCCCCCCCCCCCTTTTAAGAGTAAAGCATAGATGCCAACATTGAATTCCAAAAAAGAGTAGCATCTATTGAAAAAAAATTCGCAAAAATCTAACGCTAAAAAATGCATGTCCGGATTTTGGGCAATGTCAGCGCCGCACTCGGTGTGAACCCCGCTGGCGGTAGTGGGACCGGGGGCAGAGTAAATTGGAGGAAAATACTCAATGAAAAAATTATGAAATTATAACAATGCTAGACGTATCTTATCTTAAAAAGCTCACAATAATGATCTTCCGAATTAGTAATCCATGCATCAATCACGTTAGAAATTTTGATTATAATACTAGCCTAACTGTTCTCTTTCTTGGGGTCTCGAAGGCAAATAACAAATTGATAGCCTTAGCTAGCTAGGCCTAGCCCTAGCTCACCTGGGCCCAATTTCATGGCGCTGCTTACCACAGAATTCTGCGCTTACGGCGCCATAAAAAGCGTGTGATTCTATGCGCCGTAAGCGCAGAATTCCGCAGTAAGCAGTGCCTAGCCTGCATGCCTGACACTAGAAGTAGAAGTCGCACTTGCAAAGAAGCTTCGAAAAATTAAAAGGTAATGCACGTGCGCGAGCACAATTATGCGCGCATGTACACGTGTACACACAAGCTACCTCACCGACAACCTCATTCCCCACGGGTATGCTCATTATTCCCCATTATGTAATAGAGATCAATGGGTACGATCTTGCAAATAATGTACAGATGTACAGGCAGGGTACATGTGGTAGGTAGAGCAGTCGAATCCAGCGCACTTCAAGGCTGTGTGAATCGTGTGAATCGTGTGAATCGTGTGAATTCGCCGCTAATCCCGCTATCGTCGGTTTTTACCACCACTGCGGTTTATATTTAAAAGGTTATTGTTTTGTTTTTTCATTTTTAAAATTATTTTTCATCATTGTTATTTCCACTTAATAGTTCATTCATTGTTTGCTTGTATTATAACTATACTGGGGCGGCTTGTTTAGCGTATTTCAATGAAGTATTATCGTAGAGTCGTATTCACGGCTCAAAATCGTATTTGCTACGCCCAAATCGTGTATGTTGGCATCTCTGGTAAAGAATAACGTCAAAATTTTTAGGTGGGGCAGCATTTTTGTTCAAAAAAGACGAAAAAAATCCCCCAAAACAAATGGACTCAAGGGGGTGCATTGGGGTGGAGAGACTTCCTCCTTCACCTCACCCTTTGGCTACAAGCCTGGTTATACACAACCATGCATCACGTGCAAAACCAATTGTTTTAATAATATCCATATGTGCAGGCGTGAAGTTTTACCCTGGCACGCATGTTTTTTTTCAAATTTTCCCAGTTATCTTGATAAAAAGCTGTGATGTTCATTTCATACTTAGGTCCAACCCATTCATGGCCATTGTATTTGTTTTCACTGTTGATGGCAAAGAGAAGGTTATTCTTTTGCGGAGTGGGATGGGATGAATGGGAAAGGAAGGTCTTATAAGAATCTTTACTTTTGGGATGCCAAGTTGTTCCAGGACATAGTCCAAAGCCAGCTCTGCACCAGTCTCCAGTAGCTCCTCCCCCTTCTCTTTGATCAATCTCTTCAGGTTGGCTCGGCTGAAATACTCCTTGATGTCAACTAAGAAGGGAAACACGAAGAGTAGTTTTATGAAATTAATCCCATCCTCATATTGTTTTCGTTTGTCTGTTTATCTCTTTAACGATATACATGTAGGCACAGAACATACAATTTTGTACTGATAATAAAATAAACATACAAGAGATTAAAATAACATTTAATGGCAACTATTAAACAGAGTAACAGTTTGTCGTGCGGTCTTTACTGCAGGTTAACAACCGGTTTTGGGGGTGGTCACAGGCATTAAATAGAAAATTAAATAATGAAACCACGGATTCCTCAAAAGTGCCGAGAGCGCTGTTGCTCAGAATCTTGAAGAAACCTGTGAATAGAAGACGATGAAGGGATCTTCAGTTTTAGATGTGGGATGAAAACCACAGAAAATTAAATAATGAAACCACGGATTCCTCAAAACTGTTGCTCAGAATCCTGAAGAAACCTGTGAACAGAAGACGATGAAGGGATCTTCAGTTTTGGATGCGGGATGAAAACCACATAAAATTTAATAATGAAACCACGGATTCCTCAAAAGTGCCGAGAGCGCGGTTGCTCATAATCCTGAAGAAACCTGTGAAGAGAAGACGATGAAGGGATGTTCAGTTTTAGATGAAAACCACAGAAAAGTATTCTAGGGAAAAACCCACGTAATGAGGTAGGGACTGAAAACCCAATCCACATGTCAGCTCAGGTCTGCGTGGGATTTGAACCCAGGTCCACAGACGTGAAAGTCAAGGAAAGTACCACTAAGCCAACCTAATCCCTAATGGTCTCTAAAAGATCTATACTTCTGAAGTTTGTGTCTAACTTACTGTCAGGCCAAGTGAAGGTCCCGTCTGGATTGCAAATGGGTACCGGGATGGCAGAATCACTCAGTATATTGATGAACTGTAGGCAGTCTGAATCTCCATTCTTTGGGCAGAAGCCGACTGACATACTGACTAATAGTTGGCTTCTGGTCTTCTGAATGCCATACCTGAAATGAAAGTCCACAGAATTGGTTAAAGGGACAATATCGTCACAATCAACAGGGCATGGAATCAGAGTATCAGTTTTAGATAAACTCAATGACTGAAAATAATGCCCACAAAGGTCGTATTACCGTTGCTGCTGCATAAATGAGCCGGTAATTTTCAGTCAATGTGTTCATCTTAAACTAGGATACTAATTCCATGCCCTGTTGAAAGTCTGCTCTGATTGTGACGATATTGTCCATTTAAGTAACTTCATTCTACTAAATTATTAAAGTGAACCCAGTTTAACCCGGTGTTTCTAGTTCACAAGCAAGCACCTTAGTTTCAGAAAATGAATTGGTTTTTCAGCAATGTATAAATATAATATTAATAATAGCCAAACTAGAGAGAATGATTGAAATAGACAATTTTACAAATTCTCTACCTGAGGTGAAGTTCCATGTCGTCAACAAAAGGGATGTCAAAGGGCACTGGCACATCCCATTCTTTGCCTGGGGAGGAACAAAACAAAAGCTTCAATTTCAATTAAATGGTTACCTCTTTGCCCTAACTGCAAAAACTTCTGACAAAGCCAACTTGAGCGTATTATAGAACATGTTCAACACAGACACATGCTCAGAGAGCTTATTGGACTTGATGGTGGTATGGGCATATTTATATATATGCGCTTATTCCTCTAATGAGAAAATAATGAAAACACATTCAGATTTGCTTGTATGCATTAATTTTTTTTACAAATTTGCAAAATTTCTACATTAAAATGTAGAATTTTGGCAAATTTGTAAAAAATTACAGCGATGTCAGATGGAATAATTTCTCAGAATGTTTGGTACCATCACTAACTTCACATCGAGTTTTTAGATTACAATTCAGTAATTTTTTTACCAGGTAATTACAAAATAATTGTTATTCGCACTGTGCATGAGCCGTTGAGCGCACATGTTGTTAGACCATTGTGGGCGAAAGGGCAGCAATAGTGCGTTGCGTTTGGCGTATTTTGCAGTTGATGTGCATATGTGCGGAATGTCTCCAGCGATCACTGGCTGGCAGAAGTACACGCGCGTTTAGTACCATAACATATGCGCATAAAGTGTACGCACAACGCTCACACGACGCCAAAGTGGCTATCATCAAGACACTGGGTGCAAATTCCCCGCTAGAGGGCTACGATGTGCACTGAGCGAATACCTCCACCCCTTCATATGACTCACCCCTTCATATGACTCACCCCTTCATATGACTCACCCCATTCTGCATCCAGGATCTGAACTGTGTAGTTCCATGAGTTGACACCAAGTATAAACTGAAATTCACAGGGGTCAAAGCGCATGAACGCCTTGAAGGCCAACGACACCATGAAGAGTTTGACGTTCATACAGCACTCTACGCCGAGACAGCTCTCATCAATCTTACAGTAGATGTTCTTTGGCAGGGAGACTTGTAACATAGGACAGCCTAGAAAACGACGTACAAAATGTTATTTTAAAGCCAGTAAAAACTTTGGTAAAATGTTTGTAAATGTATCCATACTTTATAACATACTTCTAACATAATTTATCTGATATCTTGCAGGATATGTGGTATTTAGTATATTGTGAGACAAGTAGATTCATCAGACAAGCAATCAGAGTTGACAAACATGTATTTAACAGAGGTGTGATTTTACAAATGTAAAAGATTCTGAAAAATGCACAGTGGGCCTGGGGTCTACCTTTGATCTAGCCTTGTAATGTAAAAATCCCACTGTTAGTAGTACAAAGCCCCCCTGAACCTCCTGGATGTTTAATTTGGGAGGATTACAGACTCTCCACATCCCCACAAACAAGAAACTAGAGGTTTGGACACAATACAGGCTACTTCTTTCTTTCAAGAAAACTTTGAGGCAAATTTTGAGGGAGATTTGTAAAAAATCTTGAAATCAGGAAAAATCCTGAGAAATCACAGGCTTAATATCAGGTAATGTGGATATACGAAGGAGGAATGAAACTAGCCTGAAGATCTGACGTCACGCTTTGAGCTAGAGGCGTGTGAATTATGCCAGATCCTGGCCGTGCAGCCGCAATATTTTTCCCGATGCTGAACTTTGACCTTGGTTGGTAGCTAACATGCGCAAACCTCGAAGCATTATGTCAGATGTTCAGCACAACGCGTTAACGTATCCAATAAAATCCTTTGAGTGGTACGTCTGGAGCCTGTCTATATCCTTGATAGGATATAGACAGGGGACCAGTCTAGAATGAAATCAACAAGACCAATAACTGACGCTTTACACTTTTCAAAAGACAGCTCAAAATCTTTTTCAATAATTCCCAGACATTATCGGATGAGGGCACATCACTACAAATCTTCACGGCAATGATAGTATTATATTCAGCATATTTTTGCTTTTGATGGGTGTAAACGCGATAATTTGTTTTGTAGCATAATGACAAAATCTCTAAAACACTTACGATCCTCAGGCTGTTTGTATCGCTGAAGTAGCACCTTCCTGTCTCCTTGAGAACTCAGGCCTCTCTGTTGGAGTTCAATCCTTAAGGCATCGTTGGTCAGAGACTCTGGTAGGACACAAGGCTTGTCACTCACCAGTTTCTGTTACAGAAAGGGAATTTCTATCTGAGCGAGTTTGCAAAAGTTGCATGATAGTAAATCTGTGGGAAAAACTTTTCAGCAATACCTCACAAATGAAAGTGAAAGTGAGTTTGAAAAAGGTCTTCACCGTTACATTTCGCAAGTTGTTTTTTAAAGGTACATAATAATTCAGGGATACAGTTCCATCTTGGAAATAACAAGTACAAGTAGAAACACTTCTGGTAGAAACATTTTTGTGGTAAATGATTTTTTGTGTTCATTTTAGTGGGACCACTGAACTTACAACAATTGTCCTGACAACTTTAAGCAAGTCGTCTGCCGTTCCCTCCAGTCCGAGCTTGCGGGCAAAAGCTAGAATGGAACTAATCTTCAGGTTCCTCAGGGTAAAGTTCTTAAAGGGTGATCCGGAGCCAATTTTCGGCTGCGGAAGATCCAGAGCCTCCTTAGTCTCTTCTCGATTACCTGTAGTAATAAAAAATATAATAATTCGTCCCTAATTTACCATAGTGACCAATCCCGAATTAAGTTGGCATAGTGACCAATGCGGTATTGGTCACTTTGCCAAATTACAAAAATAGCCAGTTAGAGCATTCGTCATTTGAATGCATGGTCTATCTCCAAAACTATAAGGAATACATGCATGTGAATTAGATACAATGGTAGGTTTCTTCCTGAATGTACTAATGGGCGGGAAAACTTAAAATTGAAAAAAGTCAGATTGGTCACTATGGCAAATTAGGGACGAATTGTTATTATTAATCTTATTATAGACCTTAATATGCATATAATGTCACAAACTGAAGGGCGCCCTTGCTCAGAGGCAAAAGAAGGTTACTCATTGGTTGATGTAAGTGCACTCCACGTATGCGTGCCTTTCAGTGCATCTACCTGCAGTGCGTATACATGAACCAATGAACCCTTCTTTTGCCAATTGTACAAAACAAACGGAGTCTCTTACTTGGTGAGACGACCCGATTCAGAGACGATTGGCGCTTGGGTGCTCTGTTGCTAGGGTTAGGCCGGTTTGTTGTCGTCTTGGGAGGTGCTTTGCGTTTAGGACTGGTGTTCTCCTTTTGACCTTTCTTGTTGTTGCGTCCCAGCAACGAACCTTCCTTCACGGTCTCGCCCTGTCGAGTCAGAAGTTCCATGGAAACAAAATTAGGCCAGTCTTTTCAGCTTTCGAAAGTGAGAAACAAAAGCGAGACTCGGCAATCAGGACTCAGATTCGGACTCTAGGTTTTAGGACTTAAATACAAGTCTTTCAGTCACTTTTGGTAATGTGCCTCTCTTCAGGATTCTGTATTCTTCACTGGTAATTGATGGTGGCAATCGAGGCTTTGAGTAATCATACTTTGGCTGCACAGAGTATACAGATCACCACCGAGAGGCAAAACCTATAGGAACCTAAGCCTTACCTGCCATACTAGCCTGTAGTCGTCACACACTTGTATCCACTGTGGGATCTCCAGTGGCCGCTTTGCCAGGTAGTTGCTGGGGTCAACGTAGCCCTCCTTGGCTGCCTGGTCGGCAGCAGATGGCTCGTCATTAAGGGCGCTGTCCAGAAGTGAAGCCAGACGGTCTGGTTTGGTTTTCTTCATTGATAGATGGATGTAGTTGGGTGGTGTGCAGGTGGTGGCACTGCTCACTAGGCCAATCTGGGTACCAGCTATCACCTGTTTCAATAAAGTATGTGTAATCAATATCATCATTTTGCATATGAAAGGAAATGTACAACATTGGTAATGTTGATAAAACTGCTTTTATGTTGTTTTTTTGTTTTTAAATAAATATATACATTAAAGAACCAACCTTCAGCTCCAAGTTTCAGCTCAATATGGAGTCTAAGTCATGAGAAAGTGTCTAAAAGCATTTACAATTTTTACAGAAATGTTTTGGATTCGTTTTTGTTTTTTTTGTCATAAGAGCCCTTCATTAAAATAATTATTTAGTTTTCTAAATTTGGTTTTAAAAAGTTTTAGACATTTGTGTGGCTTAAAATTAATGTTCAGTCGGAATTTATGAAATCATTTACGGGTAATTGGAACCCAAAAATAGAACTGGGTAATGGCAGTTTCGGTCGAACCAGGAACCAGGTAACGACCGTTTCAGTCGGGTATTCGGGTATCCGGATACCCGGCACAGCCCTAGACAATACAAATGTGACTTACATTTGTTCCTTTGGTTGTAGAGAATGTATTATTTGGTGTGATGTTGTCAATGAAAATCTTGATATTCCGGAAGGCGCCACCACGAGCTTCCAGCGTGACTTGGTTGGGCTTGCCGACGCTCTTGAAGATAAGTCCCGAGAATGGCGCCACCAACTATAAAACAAATTGCTTCCATTAAAGATGTATTGCCTGTGTATTTCGCTATTTTAGTGGCAACTTTCGCTATTTTAAAAGGACATTTTTAATATTTTAGGCAAAAAAAAAAAGTCTCCGGTTTCTGGTCTCCGCGCGTGTCACCTCAAGACCTGCACGTTGGCATTTTTAATTTTCTATTTTTTTTGCTATGAAACGATGTCCAATTGCAGCCAAAATTGCTGGATTGATTGGAATTCTGCTGTGCTGTGTTTTAAACAACTTTTTCACTGAGGGGTTTGAACTTTTTGCCAGATTTGTGAGGCCTCTCTTAGCCACCATACTTTGTACATGGAAATTTTGTACATGTATCACGTGTTTCACTGTGGCAAAAAAAAAAATTCATATTTCAGACCACCAGGTAGTGAAAACAAATGCTGTGAAATGACATTTCTCAAAATAATCGTGAGACACATGGTTTTACAGTAAATATGTATTGAAATTATTAATGGTGGGTAACGTCATGAATTAATTTTGCCACTTTTTTACTGACATTATACCAACTCTGACAACTGCTTTGAGAAATTTCATTTCAAAATATTTGTTTTACTTTCTAAAAGGAACTTATCAATGTTCCAATGAAAGTGATATCGTTACACCCCTAAATACAACTGAGTATCTCATTTTGTACCTTTACTCCTCGAGGCATCTCTAAGTCAACACCCTGGTCTTCGTAGTGCCCGGCCGAGTTAGTGGGATAGAAACCCCCAGAGGCACATTCTCCGGACCCAGGTGATCGATACTTCCTTGGGAAGAACTTGTGGGCCTTCGGACCAAAGAGTTTCATGACGAGAGTTTGGGACTTCTGGTACCTGAAAAGGTTATGGAAAAATATGTATTTTAGTTTTGGTGATCGATCCTTTGCATTAATAATAATAAAGATTTGTAGCGCGCACATATCCACCCTGCTGGGCACTCAAGGCGGAAACAAAGAAAAAACATGAATACAAACAATATACAATGATAACATAGAAAAAAAATTATGTACCGAGATTCATGTACAATGCAATTACAAATATACATCATCTTTGAAGAATTGTGACATAAGTTGAGTTTTAAGCAGTGACTTGAATCTAGTTATACTATGACAAGATTTGAGTTTAGTTAGAAGATGATTCCAGAGTCTCGGAGCCGCAACAGAAAAAGACCTATCACCCCAGGTCCGTTTTGAAGTTGGTTCCTTCAGGAGTGACATGTTGCTGGAGTGCAAATTGTGTGATGGAGTGTAGACTTTAAGCAGTTCAGAAATATAAATTGTGAAACAGGAAGCCAGTGCAGTTCTTTCAAGATTGAAGTGATATGGCATGACTTTCTGGACAAAGTTACAACACGAGCTGCTGTGTTTTGTATGTGCTGAAGACAAGATATTTGATATAGACAAAATGAATATGAAAAAACAAAGAAATTATAATAATTCACATTGTGACAGGCAAAAGCTACAGCAGTCTATGTCAAAAAATCAAAACATCTTTTATTTTGGGGAGATGTCAACCGAATAGTTCTTAATTTTGTTATTTCAAAGTAAGGCACTACATCTACATCTACATCTACATCTACATCTACATCTACATGTACATGTACATCTACATCTACATCTACATGTACATGTACATGTACATGTACATGTACATGTACATGTACATGTACATCTACATGTACATGTACATCTACATCTACATCTACATCTGTAAGGCACTACATCTACATCTACATCTACATGTACATCTACATCTACATCTACATCTACATCTACATCTACATCTACATCTACATGTACATCATGTACATCTACATCTACATCTACATCTACATCTACATCTACATGTACATGTACATGTATACGTACATGCATACATGTACATTCACATGTACATCTACATCTACATTCACATCTACATCTACATCTACATCTCCATCTACATCACATCTACATCTACATCTACATTACACCTACATCTACATCTACATCTACATCTACATCTCACATCTACATCTACATCTACATCTCACATCTACATTCTACATCTACACATCTACATCTACATCTACATGTACATCTACACATCTACATCTACATCTACATCTACATCTACATCTACATCTACATCTACATGTACATCTACATGTACATGTACATCTACATCTACATCTACATCTACATCTACATCTACATCTACATCTACATCTACATGTACATCTACATCTACATCTACATGTACATGTACATCTACATCTACATCTACATCTGTAATTTGTTCAATACTTGGAACTTTATAAAAATATTCATAAATGCCCAAGACAGTTTAGACAATCTGATTAGACAAAATGTAATGGGGGTGTATACGGATGGTATAGACTGGCTTATCAAAATCAGAACAGAACGTACATGTATGTGCCAGCTGTTCACCAGCTGTTTTGTGTAACGTGCAACGTGGATTTCAACCAATCAGAGTGACGAAGACTGCCATCACGCGTCTGACTCATGTTTTTTGTGTGTCCCCAAAACGTGAATTTGCCCATTTTTATTTGCCTTTATATTTTGTTACATTTTCAGAATGAAATCGAGACAGGTATTTATGAATGGGAATAACAGTTTGACACTTGGGTCTTTACTGCAGGTTAACAACCGGTTTTGTGCATCGTCATGGGCGATAAGAACCAAGCCGAAGGTGAGGTCCTTATCGCACCAAAACTAGTCGTTAACCTGTGGTAAAGACCAAACGTCGAACTGTTATTCCCTTAATATTAAATGATGTACTAATCCAGTATATACTTTTGGTAAAACGTCTGTAAATGCATCCATACTTGTAATCAAGATATATGTAAAGAAACCAAAGTTTCAGCTTATTTCACTGTGTCTTTCACAAGAAAATACAGAAAATGAATTCAGATTGCTCGTACATATATTCCAACGGAAAATTTCTGTTTTCGGATGACAGAAATAAATTTTGGAAATCAATTCACTAATTTTATTATAAGGCTGTTCCAGGACCGAAACTGTCATTACCCAGTTCGGTTCCAATTACCCATAAACAACTTTTTAAAATTTCGACTGAACATTAAAAATTGGAGACTTCTATTTGTGTTGCTTAAATTTTTAAGCCACACATAAGTCTCAAATTTATTGTTAACAAAATGTGTGTGGGGAATGTGGATGCTATGAGTCGTTTTTAATATAGAGGCAGGAAATTATTACAGTAAGTCCACATTTAGTGTGACTGTAACAAAACTAGAGAAATTTGTTTTCACATTGGTTATTGGAGTATTTATGCGTTTTTACAAAATCCAAAGATTTACAATTTTGGGTATACAGTTCCCAAAATAACAATGGGGAGTGTAACGTGGTATATAATGTTTAGTAGGTTTCTTGTGGCAGGATGGCCTTGTACAGGCTTTGATGGTCACCTGTTCCATCTTACCACTCACTGGCTTTGTTTAAAATGAATTTTTGTGTACTTTTCGTTTTTTAGGGTTTGGTTTTATATTTAATTGATGTAATCTGATTGCCAGTGTAAAATGTAATAAAATAAATAAAAAATAAAATAAAAACGCACAACCTTATTTTATTAAAATGACAGCAACAGAGAGAGAAATATTTCAAGGGACGTTTGATACTATCATAAACTTTATACCAAGTGAGCTTGATGTCAAACTGTGATCATTTATACCAAGTGAGTTTGATGTCAATCTGTGATCATTTATACCAAGTGAGTTTGATGTCAATCTGTGATCATTTATACCAAGTGAGTTTGATGTCAATCTGTGATCATTTATACCAAGTGAGTTTGATGTCAATCTGTGATCATTTATACCAAGTGAGTTTGATGTCAAACTGTGATCATTTACACCAAGTGAGTTTGATGTCAAACTGTGATCATTTATACCAAGTGAGTTTGATGTCAAACTGTGATCATTTATACCAAGTGAGTTTGATGTCAAACTGTGATCATTTATACCAAGTGAGTTTGATGTCAAACTGTGATCATTTATACCAAGTGAGTTTGATGTCAAACTGTGATCATTTACACCAAGTGAGTTTGATGTCAAACTGTGATCATTTACACCAAGTGAGTTTGATGTCAAACTGTGATCATTTACACCAAGTGAGTTTGATGTCAAACTGTGATCATTTATACCAAGTGAGTTTGATGTCAAACTGTGATCATTTATACCAAGTGAGTTTGATGCCAAACTGTGATCATTTTACACCAAGTGAGTTTGATGCCAAACTGTGATCATTTATACCAAGTGAGTTTGATGTCAATCTGTGATCATTGATACCAAGTGAGTTTGATGTCAATCTGTGATCATTTACACCAAGTGAGTTTGATGTCAAACTGTGATCATTTACACCAAGTGAGTTTGATGTCAAACTGTGATCATTTATACCAAGTGAGTTTGATGTCAAACTGTGATCATTTATACCAAGTGAGTTTGATGTCAAACTGTGATCATTTATACCAAGTGAGTTTGATGTCAAACTGTGATCATTTATACCAAGTGAGTTTGATGTCAAACTGTGATCATTTATACCAAGTGAGTTTGATGTCAAACTGTGATCATTTATACCAAGTGAGTTTGATGTCAAACTGTGATCATTTATACCAAGTGAGTTTGATGTCAAACTGTGATCATTTATACCAAGTGAGTTTGATGTCAAACTGTGATCATTTATACCAAGTGAGTTTGATGTCAAACTGTGATCATTTATACAAAGTGAGTTTGATGTCAATCTGTGATCATTTACACCAAGTGAGTTTGATGTCAAACTGTGATCATTTATACCAAGTGAGTTTGATGTCAAACTGTGATCATTTATACCAAGTGAGTTTGATGTCAAACTGTGATCATTTATACCAAGTGAGTTTGATGTCAAACTGTGATCATTTATACCAAGTGAGTTTGATGTCAAACTGTGATCATTTATACCAATTGAGTTTGATGTCAATCTGTGATCATTTATACCAAGTGAGTTTGATGTCAAACTGTGATCATTTATACCAAGTGAGTTTGATGTCAAACTGTGATCATTTATACCAAGTGAGTTTGATGTCAAACTGTGATCATTTATACCAAGTGAGTTTGATGTCAAACTGTGATCATTTATACCAAGTGAGTTTGATGTCAAACTGTGATCATTTATACCAAGTGAGTTTGATGTCAAACTGTGATCATTTATACCAAGTGAGTTTGATGTCAAACTGTGATCATTTATACCAAGTGAGTTTGATGTCAAACTGTGATCATTTATACCAAGTGAGTCTGATGTCAAACGGTGAGTTTGATGTCAAACTGTGATCATTTATACCAAGTGAGTTTGATGTCAAACTGTGATCGTTTATACCAAGTGAGTTTGATGTCAAACTGTGATCATTTATACCAAGTGAGTTTGATGTCAAACTGTGATCATTTATACCAAGTGAGTTTGATGTCAAACTGTGATCATTTATACCAAGTGAGTTTGATGTCAAACTGTGATCATTTATACCAAGTGAGTTTGATGTCAAACTGTGATCATTTATCCTTGTCGAGGAATATCAACGCTGGATTAAAAGTAGCATTAAGCTGTTGCCAACTATCTGGGTAAAAAAAGCAATCAATTATCATGACAATTTCTGCAAAACTGCTACTGGCAATAAGAATTCTTACGCATCCTTGAGTGTTTGGTAGGCCTCCTTGATCGCCTTGATGGTGTTGAACACAAGATCGTAGATCTCAAAGAAAGGTGCCAGGAGATCTTGAATCGGTTGAATGGGGTCCATCAGCTCTCGGAAAATAGACTCGATCTCATCTTGTACCCGTCTCCTCAGCGTGTACTGATACATGTAGATAGAAGTAATGATGAGAGTGAGAACAAGAAAGAAGAGATTCATTGAACAACAGACAAGCCAGCACAATCTTCATACCAAGGGCTAATATCATAGAGCTACTTACTGGTAAGCAATTTTTTTTGCTAACTGTAGCAGAAGAAATCTGCTAGACGTAAGCGTATTTCACAGGTTAACAAGATAATTTGATGAGTTACGTAACTCATTTGCTAGCAATAACGGCTGGCATGTTAGCATGCCCTTTTCTACACTTAACGGTAAGCTGTCCTTTGAAATGGATTTTGGCCACCCGTACTGGACCAACAATCCAGTGACATTTTCCTCTTTTATGAAAGAGTGAACATGTAGCTTTTGTTGTAAATCCTTTCTGGTCCAGTGAATAATATATAAGTCCAGTCAAATGTTCAGAGCTAGTGGACCTTCTGTCTTGTGTGTTTTTTGTTTCTCCAAATTAAACCCAGGCCTGGAATTTCACAGAGGCCACGGAGACCATAGCCTCCCTTGCCCTGGTTTTGGTGCCCTTTGAAATGTTCCCACAGACAATCTGATATTCTAATAAAAGTGTCCTTTACTCAGGAAAAATGGCTTTGCCCCTACAAGAATAAAATTCCAGGCCAGTAACCACCCCCCGAGTTGTAGTGAACCTCACCGAATCAATGGCACCCCCTGTCAGCTTCTTGATTGGATCTGCGGAGCTCTTCACCTCATTCACCCAGATGGCAAGATCTGCTCTGATGTTCCTGAGGTTTTCTGTCAACTCTTTTATCATGTCGCCGATGACTTTGGGCAGATCAAACCAGTAGGGTCTCTGACCTGTGAACCATAAGCACGGTGGTGTGAAAGACATAAGACATACCATTTGTGCTCAAAGTCAATTGTGTTCAATTATGTTGACTGTGCCTATGTAAAACTGTGTTCATTTCAACAATAATAGTGGATTTGACTTTGCTCTTACACCGACGTAATGTATGATGCACTGTAGACTCAGTGCTTTCCAAGTGTCTGTGAAAAAACCCACAGGTGACTTGGGCAGGATTCGAACCCACGACCTCCTGCTTACTAGTGCAGATGTCTTAATCAAGCTTGCCCGTAAGAATCCTATACAGCAGCGGATACTGCAGTTTCACCTATCTATAAATAATAATTCGATTAAATCTATTACCTACATGAAGTGTGCCAACCTGCTATAACCCAGTCCACAGCATTGTACTCTGAATGCACGCACGCATTAGTTTGCCTACCCTGCATCACAGGAGAAATGCTCATCACCGCTTGCTATAGTTCCAGAACTAAGCGGGATGTGAACTATGTGACTGGGCTAACATAACTCACAAGTCACGCACACTCGCAAGTCACGCACACTGGCAAGTCACGCACACTGGCCAGTCATCCAGGATGCACATACTGCTTTTTAAAAAGATTTTGCATGTCAGTCTGTGGCATACAATATCATGAATGGCTCAAATCCATTGTTAGTGGAGTACTCTGCCTATGACTAAGTTATAACACAACTGGCATGGCAAACTTTATGTAGGAAATACACATCTGATAATATCAGTGGGGTAAATCCGTGTCTAAAAGTGTGGGGATGATATTGCAATTTGTTTGCATGCATAATGTAGAACAAGTACTAAATATCGAACCTTGCTCAACGAGGGGAAATCCCCTTCCCCAAACACTGCAAAAAAACAACAAAAAAACACACTTTATGTACCATTTCTCATGGTATGCCAAGAAAGAGCCACTGGCACACAACTAAGTAACAAACAGACAATACATATTTCAACAAACAAAATTTCTCCTTTTTTCCACAAATTATTTGATTGTTATTATTTTTTCCGTATGACAAATTCTGGGGGGGAGGGGGGATGATCCTGTGGACCATCCTCCCGGGCCAAAAAGTGGGCAGTACATATCCCCCCATCTCCCCGGGATTTACCCCCCCCCCCCCAATGGATAATATCCTCTCCTTCTGTCTGTTTCCATCATTCATCTTACCCTCCTTGAAAAAGTTGGCCTTCTCCACTTCCATCTTGGCTTCAACAATGGCATCGACAGCTGTCTTGATGCTGTCAAAAGAGAAACAGAACAGGAAGGAGTAAAGACCTTCATCAGGGTGCGGCGTCTTGTTATTCTTTAACAGAAATCCATGAGACCAAACTGAGGCTGGAATTGTGAAAACAGTCTGGCTCCTTGTACGAATTGGCACTACAGTCGCACTAACAGTACAGGGAATATGACCAAACAAGATGGCCTCAGTCATGATAAAGGTATATACTAAATATCATCAGTGCAAAAATGTTAAAATTGTCCAATTATTTTTGGTTGAGAATCATTTTTATATTTGAATAGACTGTGATCATTTAGTGTCGGAAATATTGGAACACCAAAGCAAACTTTCCATCACACTAAATCATCACAATGTCTGTATCCATATACCATTCTTCAGTGGAATGCCTTGCCACCTGGTTATAAATCAGCACCTAATTAATGATGTCCCAACATTCAAGCGAATGTTAGATCTCATCATAAAAGTAAGCATTGCATGAGGGAATGCACCTCAACAACCACAAAACTTGCACTAACACTATCAAGATCATGTAAGATCGACTACTTTGGGCCCGAAATTTGACGACTCACTTTATGACTCCTTTGAAGATATCTCCGATGGCTTTTAACGGTGACTTGAGCAGATCACTGATAGAATCTGAAATTGCATTGATGGACATCCAGATTTGCTCAACAGCCCAGGGTAAAGTGACTCGGTAATTGCCTCATTAACAGCCGTATGTGAAAATTGAAATTCAGAATATAACCTATATAATGCAAGTTCACATGATCAGTCTTCTTGAAACACTTGTGTTGCTGATTACCTTACAAGCAACAGACAGTGAAACATCTGTCAAATTTCACACCCTGATGCAAAGCATCAAGTCTACTTGAAATACTTGTGTTGCTGAATATGAAGTTTAATGAGATTAATAGTTGTGACACAAAAACAAAATAATTTTTGCTGGTTTAAACCCCTATACACTATTGGTAATTTTAAATAAAAAAACTAAATCATATAGCTAGATAGGCTTGGGCGATATCGATTTTTTTTCATACACAATATATCGTCAAACATATATCGCAATTTTCAATAGTATCGCAATTATATTTTTCCTTCATGCATGATTGCTTAAGAGCCAATAACCACAGGTATGTACCCCAATGAACCATTTCATCGCATCGCAAAATGCTTACGTAATTTGGACAACACCGATGTGGAATTTCAAAACAATACATCGCAGATTCTGCTAAACAAATTGCGACTGATTTTTTCACTATTGTGGTTCAATAATAAACAGTTTTGAAATCACGCTATACATGTATATTTCCGACCAAAAAAATATCAAGGGATCCGTCCCGACTGGGTTTTTTCCGGTATCCAGACTACGCCGGAATGCGTCCGTGTGACGTACGTGGTCAACAATGACATCAGGACGTGACGGTGTTGATGCAATAGTGAACAGGTGCGCTGGTTTTACCAATGTGTATCCTTACACACAATGCCTAAAATTCTATGTGCATGCATTATTTTTTTGCTGATGAATTAACTACGGGCGAAATTCCCAAAATGGAAAATTATAATAAAGAAATTGGCCTAGAAGACAGAAACACGTGAATTTTTTTTAACACCTGTGGCTCAATTTCCGGACATTAAAGATGATTAATTCTGAAAGCTGAAAAGACTGGCTTAATTTTGTTTCCATGGAATTTCTGATTTGACTCACAATTGTGATTTTTGTTTTTTAATCGCAATATATTTTTTTAATCATGATTTGCCGATATCTCGATAACATGCAATGGTCTCGATATCGTAATCGGATAAAAATGGTATCGCAATTATTTGATATTATCGTGTTATCAACCAAGCTCATAGCCTATGATCACTGAGTTTACCAACAAATTTCTTGGTGTAAATTTGATGATGCTAGAAAAAAACACTTTCTGTCTGAGGTGCTATGATTTGTCCGAGCTGAATTTTGGACTCTTGTTAACCCTAACCCTCCCAAATCCTCCAAAATCCTCTTTGCTAAAGTGAAGGATTTGGAAGGATTGAGGTTACATGCTACATGCTCTTTGCTAAAGTGAAGGATTTTAGCGGATTGAGGCATACTTGCCTTTCCATGGTACATGTACATCCATGTTTGTTGTAATGATTGCAAGGTCAGTGCCAGTGGGTCAGTAGACACTGTTTATTGCTCCATGCATGCAGGGAGGGTCCCTGGCCATGTACATGCATCACAGATTAGAAACACATGTGTGCATACATGTCATGTGCTTGCTTTACTACTGAAGGATTTTGGAGGTTTCAGGTTATGTGAAGCAAATGGGCCTAGGGAGTTAGGGAGGATTCAGGTTATGTGTAAGCAAATGGGCCTAGGGAGTTAGGAAGGATTCAGGTTATGTGAAGCAAATGGGCCTAGGGAGTTAGGGAGGATTCAGGTTATGTGTAAGCAAATGGGCCTAGGGAGTTAGGAAGGATTCAGGTTATGTGTAAGCAAATGGGCCTAGGGAGTTAGGAAGGATTCAGGTTATGTGTAAGCAAATGGGCCCAGGGAGTTAGGGTTAATGACACTACATAATAAGCATAACCTATTGCCGGTTGGTTTCTTTACATACATGTATATCACTTGATTGTTACAAATGGATGGATGTGCACACATTTTACCAGGCTTGTATACTGTGAGCAGGCTTGTATACTTTTGAAGTTCTGAAACCTCTACAACTCAAAAGAAATTACTCTGTCACATGGATCGAGACACTGTAATAATAATAATAATAATGTGGATATAGCGCACGTATCCACCAAACTGGTGCTCAAGTCGCATTATATTATCGCCCCTGCTCATCAGGCGCATAAATCATTCCTGAAACTATCTCAGCTCCCTGGGGAGTATAGAGCTCAATTGCTGCCATTACAGCGCATACAGGGCTAATCAAACACAACAACCAACTCTGCCCTCACAGGTACCCATTTACCCCTGGGTGGAGAGAAGCAATTATGATCAAGTGTCTTGCTCAAGGACACAAACACCATGGTCGCGGTTGGGATTCGAACCCACATTCTGACGACTCATTTACCCCTGGGTGGAGAGAAGCAATTATGGTCAAGTGTCTTGCTCAAGGACACAAACACCATGGTCGCGGTTGGGATTCGAACCCACATTCTGACGACTCAGCCATCAGAACACAAATCCTATCCTATGCAGAAATAGCCTTTGAGAAAAACTGTTTGGTTCGAAACATTAGACCACTAACACTTATTTTTGCAAATATCTTATCAGGCGCAAAGCCAGAAATTTGTCAAGGGAGGTTCTAGTACAATTCCCTTCCCCTCCTTTTAAGGGAAAAATGGGTTCAAATATTTGGCTGTGCAGCATTTTTTATCCCATTAAAAATAAAAATATAAATGGGCTCAGGGGGGCAGTGGGTAGGCCCAGGGGGGAAGTGGGTAGGAGTTGAGCGACAGCCCCCCCGACCCTCGCCTTGGCTATGCACCTGAATATTATACTCAGAAACATGTTCTGCACCTGGTAAAACTCCATAACGTCCGTCTTGATATCACTGAATAGCTGAGCCGCCTTATTGACCACGTTGATTACGCCCCGGATGGAAGGCGGGAGCTGATCCGGATCAAAGCGGGACAGTCGGGCCACGGCATTGGATGATATAGATCTCATATTCTGTACATGGTAATAAGAAAAACAGGTCAGGTGAAGCGGGAAAAAATTAACAACCGGTAAAGGCATTCAAAATGCCTGTGATGTTTGAAAGCCACAGTGAATTTTGTACAATGAGGAATGTTCTTATTTTTTTCGCCCCCTAATTCGCCTTTAGCAAGGCTTTAAATAACCCAATCAAGGTAAGAGGCTACTGGAAAAATACAATATTAATGAAAGGACAATTAGAGATACTAAGACATACAGTATACACACAAAATGAAAGAGGCGGCAACACGTAAATCACCTCGAGAAACAGGCAATAAGAGCAGCTCAGTTGCATGTTGTGAGTCTTGGTTCAAGACTGTTTTTATGATTTTGATGCACGATCCGACAGCGCTACACAAACGCTACAATCACGAACCGCTACAATCACGAACCGCTACCACACACAAACCGATATCAAACACAGTCACTGATCTACATCTTCACAGCAGTCCGTTGTTGTTTATGCGTCTGCGCACCAAAAATGTAGGCCATGCTAGCATTTCAATTAAATTGACACATACATAGTAGTTTCCCCCTGTTTTCGGGGGGAGATTCTACAAAATTGCCAAGACTGTGTTTGATAGCGGTTTGTGCGTGATAGCAGTTCATGATTCGATTGTTGCGGTTTGTGATTGTAGCAGTGTAGTACCATCATGCGGCGTGCAGCGACGAATCGTGTATCAAAAACATATCAAACAGTCTTGAACCAAGACTAGTTGCGTAGACAGTAAATTACATGAATTTTACCCAGTTAGAATGTTGAAAAAAAAAAATCAATACAGGCATTTATGAATGGAAATACAAGTTTAACGATTGGTCTTGACCGCAGGAAGATTACCGGTTTTGGGTGTGGCCACCCTCATGACCACGCCCAAAAACCAGTCATCATCCTGCAGTCATGAAGTGATTTGACACATCAGACACTCTGGAAAATTGAATCAATATTTCACCAGGATTTCAAGGTTAGGATTTATGATGACAAAACTGACTATGATTACAATGACTATGATAAAGATAATGATTTAATACAAAATGATTATGATACAACAAAATCTAGACACGCTTACACTGATGCGGCTTGGGATGGCTTCCAGTGTATCCACAAAGGTATCAAAGAGCTTACTTATACTGCTGTCACCATTGAAGAGATCAACGACGATGTCTACCCCCCTCACAATGTTACCGACAACTTGGCCGATGATGAGATCGTGATACTTAACCAGGTCACTTATCGCTCAACCCCAAATTCCTGATTGTGGGAAGAAAAAGGAAACCAGTCATGATGTTATATCATATGCAATGCCAATGATTTCGATAACATATGAAAGGGAATTTCGTAAGCAACAATCATTTCATTGAATATATCTTTCTCCAACATATTCTTCATGATGAAAAACGAGTTTAGAAAAAGTGCCTGTAAATGGATGCATACTGTTGTGCAATAATGTGTGAATTCATGCATGACTGGGCAAACAATTCGGTAACCAGTGGGACATCCTGTTGAAACAAATCGGTAATGAAAGGGTTAAGACCCTTTTTTGTTGATTTTCTTTCTCAACCATGAAAAGGTTACTCCATCTACACTTACCTGCAAAATATTAAGGTTGTATTCAATGCCGCCATTGAAGCAGAAACGGGCACGGGCTACATCCAGTTTCTTCTTAATTAGACCAACCAGGACAGTGGCATACGCCTCATCAAAAAGATCCACACGCAAATATCCACTCAGGGGAGCTATGGGAAAAAATGATTAATACAAGTCATTATTAGTTACCAATATGGAATGAATATTATAAGAGTTAAAGTCACATTACACTAGTGGTAATCACAGTTTTTACAAACAACTCACTTGGTGTAAGTGAAGTTCAGAGTTCATTTATTTCCACAGTAAAACAAATAAATACAGAATTTATTCAAGATACATATTTATGAAGAGGTGTATTACTGTGGAAGGACCATTTAAAAAGCAAAGCTTGAGCATGGACCCCTAGTGCATGCATGCATCTTGACCTGTTTTCAGTACAATATTTAGCATTTCAAAAACAAACACTGTGATGAACAGCTCAATGCAGCATTCTGTAAGTTGAAATCTGTCAGTCTGTGGTTGAAAACTTTCTGTCTGTGGTTGAAATCTTTCCGTCTGTGGTTGAAATCTTTCAGTCGGTGGTTGAAATCTTTCAGTCTGTGGTTGAAATCTTTCAGTCTGTGGTTGAAATCTTTCAGTCTGTGCTTGAAATATTTCAATATGTGGTTGAAATCTTTCAGTCTGTGGTTGAAATCTTTCAGTGGGTAGTTGAAATCTTTATGTCTGTGGTTGAAATCTTTCAGTCTGTGGTTGAAATCTTTCAGTCTGTGGTTGAAATCTTTCTGTCTGTGGTTGAATTTTTCGGTCTGTGGTTGAAATCTTTCAGTCTGTGGTTGAAATCTTTCAGTCTGTGGTTGAAATCTTTCAGTCTGTGGTTGAAATCTTTCAGTCGGTGGTTGAAATCTTTCAGTCTGTGCTTGAAATATTTCAGTCTGTGGTTGAAATCTTTCAGTCGGTGGTTGAAATCTTTGTCTGTGGTTGAAATCTTTCAGTCGGTGGTTGAAATCTTTCAGTCGGTGGTTGAAATCTTTCAGTCTGTGCTTGAAATCTTTCAGTCTGTGCTTGAAATATTTCAATATGTGGTTGAAATCTTTCAGTCTGTGGTTGAAATCTTTCAGTCGGTAGTTGAAATCTTTATGTCTGTGGTTGAAATATTTCAGTCTGTGGTTGAAATCTTTCAGTCTGTGGTTGAAATCTTTCAGTCTGTGGTTGAAATCTTTCTGTCTGTGGTTGAAATCTTTCAGTCTGTGGTTGAAATCTTTCAGTCTGTGGTTGAAATCATTCTGTCTGTGGTTGAAATCTTTCTGTCTGTGGTGCTACAATTTTTAACAAAAATAGTTTTCAAACTGTATGAAAATTCCATGTTGGAATGAATACGACAAATCTAGATGCATTTTAACTATTTACTTGTTTACAACACAACAATATAAGTGGAAGCTTTCACAGGTTTCTTGACATATCTGTTGATTCTAACAAGACTGGATGTATTTACTGTACATACTTGTTATTTTATGTTTTACATTTTAACTTAATTCACTTTTTAAGAAATGCACTAAATATTGTTTCCCATTTTTTTTTTTAAAGCCAGTGGTATTAGAACTGTATAGCGCCGGTATCTGCCGTACAAAACGGTGCTCATGGCGCTTGCACACATAACAATATCAACTGTTAGCAGGAGGAAATACAAAAATTCAGAGTCAAACAAATATAAAAAACAAATATAAAAACAACAGAAAAGCAAAGTAATGCAGTTGATGAAACTGAAAGTTAATCATATACATCCTTATACAAGTAAGTTCTCCTTAAATACTGAGATGCTGCTTGAAAGCCTAGATTCAGGCAAAGAGTTCCACAGTTTGGGGGCTCCTATCTGGTTGTTTGGTATTTGTTGTCTCTTCCTGGTATATACCACTGGCTAATTCTGTTTTGTATTGTGTTGTATGTGTACTCTACTTATTACTGTGTTGTTTTGTATTCTACTGTATGTGTACTGTACATACATGTAGGTATTAACCCTAACTCCCTAGGCCCATTTGCTTACACATAACCTGAATCCTTCCTAACTCCCTAGGCCCATTCGCTTACACATAACCTGAATCCTTCCTAACTCCCTAGGCCCATTTGCTTACACATAACCTGAATCCTTCCTAACTCCCTAGGCCCATTCGCTTACACATAACCTGAATCCTTCCTAACTCCCTAGGCCCATTTGCTTACACATAACCTGAATCCTTCCTAACCCCTAGGCCCATTCGCCACACATAACCTGAATCCTTCCTAACTCCCTAGGCCCATTCGCCACACATAACCTGAATCCTTCCTAACTCCCTAGGCCCATTTGCTTACACATAACCTGAATCCTTCCTAACTCCCTAGGCCCATTTGCTTACACATAACCTGAATCCTTCCTAACTCCCTAGGCCCATTTGCTTACACATAACCTGAATCCTTCCTAACTCCCTAGGCCCATTTGCTTACACATAACCTGAATCCTTCCTAACTCCCTAGGCCCATTTGCTTACACATAACCTGAATCCTTCCTAACTCCCTAGGCCCATTTGCTTTTACATCAACCTGAATCCTTCCTAACTCCCTAGGGCCCATTTGCTTACACATAACCTGAATCCTTCCTAACTCCCTAGGCCCATTTGCTTACACATAACCTGAATCCTTCCTAACTCCCTAGGCCCATTTGCTTACACATAACCTGAATCCTTCCTAACTCCCTATGCCCATGTGCTTACACATAACCTGAATCCTTCCTAACTCCCTAGGCCCATTTGCTTACACATAACCTGAATCCTTCCTAACTCCCTAGGCCCATTTGCTTACACATAACCTGAATCCTTCCTAACTCCCTAGGCCCATTTGCTTCACATAACCTGAATCCTCCAAAATCCTTCAGTAGTAAAGCAAGCACATGACATTTATGCACACACGTGTTTCTAATCTGTGATACATGTACATGGCCAGGGACCCTCCCTGCATGCATGGAGCAATAATCAGTGTCCACTGACCCAAGCACTGACCTTACAATCACTACAACAAACATGGATGTACATGTACCATGGAAAGGCAAGTATGCCTGATAACCTCAATCCTCCAAAATTCTTCACTTTAGCAAAGAGGATGTAGCATGTAACCTCAATCCTTCAAAATCCTTCACTTTAACAAAGAGGATTTTGGAGGATTTGGGAGGGTTAGGGTTAATAAGGAATAAGTTTGTCATGCGGTATTGACTGCATGGCCATGCCCAAAACCAGTCATCTTCCTGCAGTCAAAAGTAAAACCAATAGTTAAACTTTTATTCTCATTCATAAATGCCCGTATTGATTTTCTTTTGTACATTTCTAAATGGGCAAATTCACGTTATATTGGAGACACATTTTGGAGACACATTTGTCACCCTGATTAGTCTGCGATGCATGCCAGGTAAATCTAACACACGCTCATGTACATACACGCTACTCGATTTTGACAAACTGTATCTTTGCCTGATGTCAATGTACCTTCATGAGCAAGACACTTAATCATAATTGCTTCTCTCCACCCAGGGGTTAAATGGGTACCTGTGAAGGCAGAGTTGGTTTGCTCTATATGCGCTAGAAATGGCAGCAATTGAGCTGTATACTCCCCAGGGAGCTGAGATGGTTTCAGGAATCATTTATGAGCCTTATGAGCAGGGATAATAATATAATGCGCCTTGAGCACCACTTAGTTGGTGGATACGTGCGCTATATAAATCCACACATTATTATTATTATTATTATTATTACATTTCTTTACCCAGGGTGTACCCAGGGTGTACCCAGGGTGTGCCCAAACAGTTTAAAACTTGTTTCCATTGGGGCCCTGCATATTATTAGTTAACATTGGATATTTACACACACATACAAAATATTTAAACAAATACAAGAATATTTACATAAATAGATCTATTTACGGTTAACTTTCCAACTCTCCAGTACAGAAGCTGATTTACGGGATGGGCGAAAAACCCGCGAAAAAACCCTTTTGGGGAAAAACAGGGGGAAATTCCCATCCGGCTCCAAAGTATTGTGGCAACCAAGTTTATAACTCCGCAGATCAGAGTAAATGGCAGAAATATTACTGATGGATGACTTTACGTAGCTCCGATTTTAAAAATTTTAAGGAGTTCATGGTTCTTAATTGTTCAGGCAGATTATTCCATATACTGGCACCACTCACAGCTTAAACTTCACAGAAAGTAGCATTCTTTTTTGGCAAAAGGAACTTTTAGTGCCATTTGGGTCGTTTGTCGTGTTTCACGAGTCACTGTAAGTGGTGTGAAAAGATTTGTCATGTACAAAGGAGTCATCTTGTTAAGGCTTTTGAAAACAAGGATAGCCTTTTTGGACTTAACTCTTTCAGAAAAAGGAATCCAATTTAGTCTGGAAAACATATCAGCTGAGGGGGTGAGGGAGGTGCATTTAAGGATTATCCGTGTGGCTCTTTTTATACATTTGTTGAGGATATTGTCGTGAGATATGTACCTTCCTCCCCACACAGTACAACAATACTCTAAAGATGGCATAACTAAACTTACAAAGAGTGTGTGCAGGCTGCTTTGGGGAACGTAATCACGAATTCTGTTTAACACACCCAATTTAGACGAAACAGTCTTCCTTACGTATTCGACATTTGAACACGTTTCATCCAAATGGCTCGTCTAAACTGTCTTGCGAATTTATGAATTGTTGTTTTAATGCTGGATAAATAATAATAATAATTTACAGACATTTTACCAATAGTGTACAGTGGTTTTAATTAATTTTTGATGAGGAAAATATATTCTAATGCTGGACAGCCTCTTTTTGATTTATATCACTGCAGTGGTATGGAAAGTTTGCCTCACCTATTTTCATGTTGAGTTCATTTCTGACGGTCAGGCCAAATTCTGACCCTGTCTTTGGGCTGCCGATGAGCTTCTTCCATTCTATGGACGGGCTAGCTAATTTGAACTGAATGCCTTGCCAGAAACCACGCCGCACACGGTGTCTGGACGGGACACTTGCAAGCTCTGTGGAATTGGAATCCATATACCTGTGGATGAAAAGAAAGCACCTGCCTAAAACATCTTAATTTATTTCATAGTTGATGATAAAGTTGTTATATTCAAATATCAAAGATATTTCATTATCGGTTCGGTTGGCGGTAACATCATGTGGTTTGTATCTCAACTATCACTATGTGAGACTGTGGTACTGATAAGAACTGTATACATGTAGGTCTTAACCTTGAGGTCTTCTCTCTGATATTCAATATTAGGTGAAACACAATATTTGTAATTTCAACTTCCAACTCCTTGGAGAGTTCATACTTCAGGCGAATGCAAAAACAAAGCAAATCTCAGGTCAAATAGCTAATAATCTCAGGTCAAAGACTGGAGATAGACAAGTGTTCAACTTCTGCAAATCATTTTGTGAAACTCAGTTTCTGATGCCACAAGGGCATGTTCTTACTGGTTTTTCTGATTATATTTTTGATTAAGCCAAAAACCCACTTAAGATCATGCAACATAAAAACAGGATGGGGAAACAGATACAAGAAGTAGGAGTACTATAGGGAAGAAGAGGAACGCCAACGACTTCATGGATGAAGGGCATCAAAGAATGGACAGGAAGAGGGGTGGTCTCAGCAACATCTGTGGCAACTGTCAAGGAAAGATAACATGCTCTGGAGGTGATCATGGCAGTGTGAGTCCTCACACTATGAAAATCTCGCTCGGTTAAAATTTCAATAAACACGGTTAAATTATGGGTACCCTTCATTTTAACCTTAATTTAACCGTGTTAGTATACGGTTAAATCGCCTTTAAAAAATTCCTTTGTATTGTCTCGGTTAAAATGTGGTTAAAACTCGGTACCTGTTCTGAGATCTACTGAGGGCTTGCTCATTAACTCTGAGGTGAGTTAATCCATTGTTGACAGAGATAATCCCCTTACAAAAGGCTCTGCTTGCCCGAGATTTAACAGTCAATGTTTGTTCAACCATGTGAAAGAGTATCGTCCCACGCCAGCCCGAGCTTATGCGTTCCGCGGGTCCATACGAACTTCGCTGAATTTCAAATTAGTAGGCGGCCGTCACTAGTGAGGATGTGCCTAACGTTAGTGTTACGTTATTTGCCGGCGGCCGGCCATTTTTAGTGCCAAAAAAGAAAGAAAAAAAGTCCGTCGCCCGGTTAGGATTGACGTCATGTAGTCAGTCAGCACTGACAACTTTGTCTCTGATCTGAGACTATTTTGTGCGTGTGTGTGTGTGTGTTTGTGTAATAAACTCTTTCATGGTATATGCGCCATGTTTTTGTCGGGGCAAAATTGTTTATTTCGAACCTTCGTTGCCGTCTGCGACCCAGCGCTCGAACTTCACGCACGGTCGGTCTGTCCGTACGTCCAGTATGTGTGAAGTTAATTCGAGCGCTGGGTCGCACGCAGACGGCAACGAGTGTTCGAAATAAACAAATTTGCACCGTCGAACATTGTCATGCCCTCAAAACACTTTTTTGATTCACGAGTTTCAATTATTACTCAATTTCGCTGGCCAAAACCGCGATTCACAGTAGATACTATCTGAAGATCAGGATCGTCTTGGGGGTTTTAAATTTTTGGCTACTTGGCTTACCGCCTGGAAAAACCGCGGTTTGCAGTTTTACTGTGAATTTTTTTGAAACAAAGAAAAATAATTACATACTGCTAGATCATTGTCTTTGAAAAACATGGTACATGTATGTGGTTTCAATTCCAATGCATTTCAATCTTAAAATGACAGTCAAGGGAAAAAAAAATCCCGACCGACCGGCCTTAATTATGAAATACTTTTACATAGAATTAGGCCTGCAGAGTAAACCACTACCGGTATATAGTCTTCGGACTCTGCACTCTTTCCCGGTACATTTTCCCCAGGCACCTGACTAATGTCAGTACATGTACAGAGTACACTGGCTGGGTGGATGCTGGGTGTTGATCAATAGGCCTATGCAACTTCATCCTTCATTCCGTCTATCTCTTTCAATACTCTCATAGCCTTGGTTTACGCTTGTTTTCAACTTAAAAAAACAAAAAGTCATGATATCGCGACAGGAGTTGACATCATGTCTGAAAATTTCAATGTGGTACATGCACAAAATAAATTGTTATGGAGAAAATTGAAAAAAATTAAGAATTATATTCTTTGGAGAAGGTCACAATCCTATTTTCAGTATTTTTGCCCAAAAAATTATTACACTTGTTTTCAACTTAAAAAACAAAAACTCATGATATCACGAAAGGAGTTCACATCATGTCTGAAAATTTCAACGTGGTACATGCACAAAATAAATTGTTATGGAGAAAATTGAAAAAAATTAAGAATTATATTCTTTGGAGTAGGTCGCAATCCTATTTTCAGTATTTTTGCCCCAAAAATTATTACGCTTGTTTTCAACTTAAAAAACAAAAAGTCATGATATCGCGACAGGAATTCACATCATGTCTGAAAATTTCAACGTGGTACATGCACAAAAGAAATTGTTATGGAGAAAATTGAAAAAAATTAAGAATTTTATTCTTTGGAGTAGGTCACAATCCTATTTTCAGTATTTTTGCCCCAAAAATGATTACGCTTGTTTTCAACCTAAAAACCAAAAAGTCATGATATCGAGACAGGAGTTCACATCATGTCTGAAAATTTCAACGTGGTACATGCACAAAATAAATTGTTATGGAGAAAATTGAAAAAAATTAAGAATTATACTCTATGGAATAGGTGGCAATCCTATTTTCAGTATTTTTGCCCCAAAAATGATTACGCTTGTTTTCAACTTAAAAACCAAAAAGTCATAATATCGCGACAGGAGTTCACATCATGTCTGAAAATTTCAACGTGGTACATGCACAAAAGAAATTGTTATGGAGAAAATTGAAAAAAATTAAGAATTGGAGTAGGTCACAATCCTATTTTCAGTATTTTTGCCCAAAAAATTATTACACTTGTTTTCAACTTAAAAAAACAAAAACTCATGATATCACGAAAGGAGTTCACATCATGTCTGAAAATTTCAACGTAGTACATGCACAAAATAAATTATTATGGAGAAAATTGAAAAAAATTAAGAATTATACTCTATGGAGTACATTGTAGGTGACAATCCTATTTTCAGTATTTTTGCCCCAAAAATGATTACGCTTGTTTTCAACCTAAAAACCAAAAAGTCATGATACCGCGACAGGAGTTCACATCATGTCTGAAAATTTCAACGTGGTACATGCACAAAATAAATTGTTATGGAGAAAATTGAAAAAAATTAAGAATTATACTCTATGGAGTAGATGGCAATCCTATTTTCAGTATTTTTGCCCCAAAAATCATTACGCTTGTGTTCAACCTAAAAACCAAAAAGTCATGATATCGCGACAGGAGTTCACATCATGTCTGAAAATTTCAACGTGGTACATGCACAAAATAAATTATTATGGAGAAAATTGAAAAAAATTAAGAATTATACTCTATGGAGTACATTGTAGGTGACAATCCTATTTTCAGTATTTTTGCCCCAAAATTTATTACGCTTGTTTTCAACCTAAAAACCAAAAAGTCATGATATCGCGACAGGAGTTCACATCATGTCTGAAAATTTCAACGTGATACATGCACAAAAGAAATTGTTATGGAGAAAATTGAAAAAAATTAAGAATTGGAGTAGGTCACAATCCTATTTTCAGTATTTTTGCCCAAAAAATTATTACACTTGTTTTCAACTTAAAAAAACAAAAACTCATGATATCACGAAAGGAGTTCACATCATGTCTGAAAATTTCAACGTGGTACATGCACAAAATAAATTGTTATGGAGAAAATTGAAAAAAATTAAGAATTATACTTTATGGAGTAGGTGGCAATCCTATTTTCAGTATTTTTGCCCCAAAAATTATTACGCTTGTTTTCAACTTAAAAAAAAAAAAGTCATTATATCGCGACAGGAACTCACATCATGTCTGAAAATTTCAACGTGGTACATGCACAAAATAAATTGTTATGGAGAAAATTGGAAAAAATTAAGAATTTTATTCTTTGGAGTAGGTCACAATCCTATTTTCAGTATTTTTGCCCCAAAAATGATTACGCTTGTTTTCAACCTAAAAACCAAAAAGTCATGATATCGCGACAGGAGTTCACATCATGTCTGAAAATTTCAACGTGGTACATGCACAAAATAAATTGTTATGGAGAAAATTGAAAAAAATTAAGAATTATACTCTATGGAATAGGTGGCAATCCTATTTTCAGTATTTTTGCCCCAAAAATGATTACGCTTGTTTTCAACTTAAAAACCAAAAAGTCATGATATCGCGACAGGAATTCACATCATGTCTGAAAATTTCAACGTGGTACATGCACAAAATAAATTGTTATGGAGAAAATTGGAAAAAATTAAGAATTTTATTCTTTGGAGTAGGTCACAATCCTATTTTCAGTATTTTTGCCCCAAAAATGACTACGCTTGTTTTCAACCTAAAAACCAAAAAGTCATGATATCGCGACAGGAGTTCACATCATGTCTGAAAATTTCAACGTGGTACATGCACAAAATAAATTATTATGGAGAAAATTGAAAAAAATTAAGAATTATACTCTATGGAGTACATGTAGGTGGCAATCCTATTTTCAGTATTTTTGCCCCAAAAATGATTACGCTTGTTTTCAACCTAAAAACCAAAAAGTCATGATACCGCGACAGGAGTTCACATCATGTCTGAAAATTTCAACGTGGTACATGCACAAAATAAATTGTTATGGAGAAAATTGAAAAAAATTAAGAATTATACTCTATGGAGTAGATGGCAATCCTATTTTCAGTATTTTTGCCCAAAAATCATTACGCTTGTTTTCAACCTAAAACCAAAAAGTCATAATATCGCGACAGGAGTTCACATCATGTCTGAAAAATTTCAACGTGGTACATGCACAAAATAAATTATTATGGAGAAAATTGAAAAATTAAGAATTATACTCTATGGAGTAGGTGGCAATCCTATTTTCAGTATTTTGCCCCCAAAATGATTACGCTTGTTTTCAACCTAAAACCAAAAAGTCATGATATCGCTGACAGGAGTTCACATCATGTCTGAAAATTTCAACGTGGTACATGCACAAAATAAATTGTTATGGAGAAAAAAGGTACAAAGCCTTGCACATCTACTTCTAGTTCGCCGAGTGAATCACGCGCATCGCCAGTGTGCCGACAAGGCAAGCTTTTAACGGGCCCAACTCAGGCTGATGGTACAGTGGTCAACTGCTCATCACACTGGCACCCGACTAATGTCAGTACATGTACAATGTACATGTACAGAGTACATAATTACACATTGTGCATTGCAACCGTACTGGCTGGGTGGATGCCGGGTGTTGATCAATATGCTTAACTTCATCCTTCATTCCGTCTACCTCTTTCAATACTCTCATAGCCTTGGTTTACGCTTGTTTTCAACTTAAAAAAAAACAAAAAGTCATGATATCGAGGCCTTTGTTCACATTTTGTGAGTAACATGATGATCCAAATCGCTTAACTTACATGACAAGCTAGGTATGTGTTCTCGTTCGACCAATAAGAAAACGTTTTACGCGCTATAGGCATTGTACACAGCGCGTAACGAATATTTATATTGGTTATTATGATGACGTATTGTTCTCGTTGGCCAATAGAACAAATGTTGGCTATACGCATAGGCGCATTGCACGCGTGCTATGCTCGTGACATACCCTTGAGTGCCTTCCAATGACTGGATCAAGTGTGGCTGGCTGGATCTTAGGATGAGAATGTAATTCCAGTTGGGCGATAATTTGTTTAGTGACAATCAGTATTTTACCGCATAAAGATCTAAATTACAGGTACCACGTACATCATCTGACCCAAAACATTTAAAGAAAAAGTAGGATGCATGATATCTATTTATTTATTTACTTATATTCATAGTTACTTTTAATAATAATAAAGTGCAGGATTTATACCGAAATACCGCCACAAATACCGAAATCACGGTTTTCAAAAATAAAACCGGCGGTTTTATAAAATCATCCGCTTTTGAGCTAGAGCCCGGGTCAATTTATCCCGACAGTACGAGGACTTACGATTTACCTGTGGTCCTCGCCATCGTATCCTTGTTCTTGGCACAGCGATTATTAAAACAACCCATGATAATTAGGAACCCCGATGGATGAATTGTTGATTTTAAGTCCAATTGTTAGATATCTGTTTGGCCCGCAACATACCTCAGATTCGGTAATCAATACATTATAATTATTGTCCATTTCCTAATTACACTCTAGGAATATGATATATATTATTCTAAATGCTTATCCTTTCCGATGAAAAACAGATTAACAAGTAGGCCTATACCTAAATATACACACCTATCACGCACGCCCTATCACAACACGCCAACCCATTCTCAGCACAGACACCTATTCTCATATGGGCAAGGTCAGTGGTGATTCTGAGCAAATTAAAACGTGCATGTCCCCGGCGTTGTATACCACTACCAGTGTTTTTTAGATTGGAAATTTACAGACACTTACGTAAAGTGTTTTAATCTCTTTCATACGCCTCTTGTGTGCCAAGTTGTACCGCAGTGCGTATCGCAGTTATACTCGGTTAAACCACGGTTAAACTTGCATCCTCATTATCACATTGAACAAAGGTGGGTTACAGTTATGAATAACAAAGAAATCCTGGCAGGAAACCACCTCGGGTTAAAACGCAGTGAGAATGCTTGATTGAATAGCCAGCTGAAATCAAAGGGTTAAACATGGGTTAAAACACGGTTAAAAAAACATTTAACCGAGTCTCTTTATATTTTAACCGAGGGGATTTTCACAGTGTCACCATGTGATAAGAGAGATGAGACAATGCACGGGTCATTTACATATCAGTAATTTCTTTCAAATCATTTAAGTACTCACTCCTCTGGGCTGACGAACTTGGAGACATTTTGGTATACACTATTAGGATGAGATTTGTAGAACAGCGATGCCTCGTATCTCACATGCTCATCCTCATGTCTTCATCCAGGGCGGATTTGAGCTTAGAATGTCTGCCGCCTGGGAGGGTTACAAATTAAATTAGTTTCTTTGGCTGTGAAATTTCAAGAGGAAAGCTTGCCAATCATAAGTATTAGGTAAGTTGACTGGTGAAGTTTTTCTTTGTTGCTTCAAGCTGTAGTTTACTTCTGCTATGAAAACCTCTACAAATACAATTATTATAATTGATTTAATTTGCCTGCCTTGCCAGAAACTCTCTACAAAATATAATTATTGATTTAATTTAATTGATTTAATTTTCCTAATAATTAATATACTACAGGTCCTTTTAGTTTGGTAAAACAGTTTGGTATAGCTAATAACTCTTTACTGTTA